>CM021102.1:810572482-811172482 GCA_007115665.2 Sequoiadendron giganteum
TATTGTGTCTTATAATAAGGTTTATAAAACCATTTTATAGGTTTTTGAGTCTTAGGAAGTAATATTTAAAGTCATTTTTCAAATAATGTTTAAAGTTGTTCCATATTGTAAAAATTTTAAAAGTTGCTCAAAAAAAGTTGTCAAGCAACTTGTCAAAAGTGTCATTAAGGTGTTTTGTCAACAAACTAATTAAAAGTTGGTTGAAAATAGTTGGTTTTGGTTGGGAGTCTATAAGTACACCCTTCAAAACTCGAATTTGGGGGTTGGAGACATTATTTGTGAAGTTTGATGAATGGCAACCTCAAGTTTGGTGTGCATTTTATGATTTCTACATTGTTTTCAGGTTGAAGTTGTGATTTGTACGGACTGGTATGGATTAAAATAATAGAGTATCATGGATGGAAAGGTATTTGTTTCTAGTTTCCAATTCTTTTTGTCTCATTCAATTTTATTGAGTTTTGTGGAAGATATGATGATTTTGGTGAGGGCAGGTTTGAACACTACCTAGGGTTTGCAGTTTTGGGAAAAATACAATAACTTTATTTTCAACCATTGGATCTTTATAAAAATTGGAAGGAAGGTCTATAATTATTTTATCTTAAATCTCACTAAAGGTATTGGCTTCATTATTTGTTTTATGGAAGTTATTAATGACTCTTTGTTGCATTGAATTGTGGGTTGTTGTGAGAATGATTACACTGTGATCTAGAATGCACTTAATCATTATTTGAGATGAATAATTTCATGAAATTTTTCAAGTGAATGGAATGTTGAGTTGTGAATCCTCTTGCTCTACATCAATTTGGTATCAGAGCCTGAAGATGCTCTAGGAAAGTTGCTTGTGGTTTGTTTGTGTGGTTGTTTGCAAGTTGAGGAAGGAACCTGTTTGCCTAGGTGAGGCAAGCCTGAAGTGGAAGCAAGGAGAGACTTGCTTGTGAAGATGGAATTTTTGAGAAGATGTTGGCAGGTTGAGGATTCATGAAGGAAGAAGGAAAGAGAGGAAAATGAAATGAGAAAGAAGGAAAGAAAGAAGGCAAGACAAATAGAGTTTGAGCAAGCCTTGGAAGAGATAAGCCAAAGGTTGGAAAGATTAGACAAAGAACACCAACTTTTTAAGAAAGCACAAAGGAGTTGGAATATACCCATGTCAAAGAGGTTAAGATGACCTCTAAAGAAGATTATGAAGAAGCAAAGAAAATAGAAGAAAGCAAAAAATGAGACAAAGGTAAAGTTTGAATCTACTGTTCAAGTTGAGAAAAATAAGCTACAAGTTGAGATGCATGATATTTTGATTGTGTTTCAAGATGAAATAACTTCTTTGTTGGTTAATGAACATATTGATGTTGATATTAATGATGTGGTTGTTGTTGGTACTCAATTAGTTTATGAACAAGTTGAGAAGGTTGTTAATGTTACTGATAACCTTGGTATTGATACTCAAGTTGATGATGATAAAGTTGTTGATAACATTGATGTTGATATTCATGATCAAGTTGTTGTTGATAATAAGGTTGTTAATAAAGATGTTTTAGATATATTTGCTAATGATGTATATGAAGGTTTTCAAGATTATGATGCAGATTATATATGGTACTCTAATGATAAGAATTAAGATATAGATGATGCTATTGAGGTTTATACACAAGAAATGGAGTTTTGGAGCCTAGATGTTGAGAAGATGATGGAGAAGAGGTGGTATAAGAATAAGAGGAAGACAAAACCATGGGTTAAGATGAAGATACAAGTGTTTTTTATTGCATATGATAGTGAAGAATCATTTATTTTTGCAGGTGCTTTATTTTATGCTAACTCAGGGGACTTGAGTTTTTTTCTTCAAGGGGTGTATGGTGCAAGAGCACCAAGTTGCTTTCAAGCCTCCATGAGTCCATTTGTAAATAGTTGCTCTATTTTGTGTATTGTGTCTTATAATAAGGTTTATAAAACCATTTTATAGGTGTTTGAGTCTTAGGAAGTAATATTTGAAGTCATTTGTCAAATAATGTTTAAAGTTGTTCCATATTGTAAAAATTGTAAAAGCTGCTCAAAAAACGTTGTCAAGCAACTTGTCAAAAGTGTCATTAAGGTGTTTTGTCAACAAACTAATTAAAAGTTGGTTGAAAATATTTGGTTTTGGTTTGGAGTCTATAAGTACACCCTTCAAAACTCGAATTGGGGGGTTGGAGACATTATTTGTGAAGTTTGATGAATGGCAACCTCAAGTTTGGTGTGCATTTTATGATTTCTACATTGTTTTCAGGTTGAAGTTGTTATTTGTAAGGACTGGTATGGATTAAAATAATAGAGTATCATATATGGATGGAAATCTCTTTGTTTCTAGTTTCCAATTATTTTTGTCTCATTCAATGTTATTGAGTTTTGTGGAAGATATGATTATTTTGGTGAGGGCAGGTTTGAACACTGCCTAGGGTTTGCAGTTTTGGGAAAAATACAATAAATTTATTTTCAACCATTGGATCTTTATTAAAATTGGAAGGAAGGTCTGTAATTATTTTATATTAAATCTCACTGAAGGGATTGGCTTCATTATTTATTTTATGGAAGTTATTAATGACTGTTTGTTGCATTGAATTGTGGGTTGTTGTGAGAATGATTACACTGTGATCTAGAATGCACTTAATCATTATTTGAGATGAATAATTTCATGAAAGTTTTCAAGTCAATGGAATGTTGAGTTTCACTTTATTCTCTACACATGCATCATTATTATATTCATCTAAGAAGAAGGTATAATCAACAACAACTTCCTTACTTATATCTTGTTTCACTAGTTGATCCTCTAAGATAAATACTGAAGCATTTTCATCCTCTTACTGTATATGATTAACCCTATAAAAATCCCCACCTTTCCAATTCATTAGTGTTACATCATGTTGGCCATATTAAGGATGAGAAATTTGTTATTCTAGATCTTCTTGTGTTGCATCTTGATGAACAAGAACATTAGGTTTATAAGGTGGAAAGGGTCTAGAATTGAAATTTATTCTTTGACCTTGAGAATCAACTTGAAAAGGTGGCCAATTTGAGTGATTAGGTTGATATGGAGCTTGGTAGGGCCTAGGGTCTTGGCCAATTTGCTTTTTAATATTCACTGAATCATTCCCAATAGTTCTAAGCATATTTATAATCTCTTGAAGCTCTTAAGAATGGGATAGAACAACAAAATCTTGGGTTGTAGCTTGATATACTATTGCGGGAGAAAGAAGAACAACAACTAAAGGGGGTAATGAAATAGGAATAGGTGGTTGAAATTTCAAAAAAATGGGCATATGAGGCCTTGGGGCTATTCTACGAGCTCGTATAAGGCAATTTTCTTCTCTATTAGCTATATCATAAGTGCTAGGAAGTGTAAATCCACCCATAGAATGAATCATCATAGAAATTTCACTATTTAAATCCTTTAAAAAATATAGAAATGAATGTTGAGGTAAAGGATTTAACATCAAGGTAATCCTATCCCAATTCTTCTAAAAACAATAATTAAAATAAGTCATGTGCTCATGTGGAGCTCTCTTGATGGTACTTAATTGCTCCAACAAAGACAAATGATCATATTTGTCCTCAAACTGTCGAATCAATCCATCAACTAATTGATCCCATGTTTTTTTATTGAATTTACTAGAAGACCTATAAACCACTACAAGGCTTTTCCTTTCAGTGAGGTAGACAAAAGCCTAAGTTCTACGTTCTCTTCACTGACATCATGAACTGAGCACAATGTTGCCACATCTCGAATGTGCTCAACAGAGGTTGTCTGATCTTCTCCAATGAAATATGGTAGACTTTTGAGGAATGAAATAGGAACTTCATCATGTTGAGCAATGTATAATGGGTTGCCCCCATTAAAAGGTGCAAATTCAAACTTCATTTCCATCACTGGTACTTTTACTAGTTTGCACTCTTCTCATAATTGGTTACACTAGATTTTCTTGCAAAACAAAGAATAGAGTCGCCAAGTCTAAACTTAAAACCTCTAAAGGCTAGAAACACTATTGCATATACTAGAATAGTAGCTTGAAATTTAAAATATTTCTCTGAAATGAACTTCAAAGTCCCACCAGGTGTGCCAAAAACTGTTAGCAATCAAGATTGCACCCTAGCTAAGTTTTATTCAAATATCCTATTGAAACATGGAAACGCTCTCAGGTTGTGGGTGACCTATGGAAAGAATAAATCTCCAGATAGGGTTGGTTCCCTTGGTAGATCACCTAATCTACAAACTTCTTTGAGGAAAAAGGAAGAAGGATAAATTGAAATGAAAATACTACATCTAATGGGTCACACACCATAACTTAACTTATTTTAATAACTTCACTGACAATCAGTTTCTCAAAACATTAACTCTCACAATTTCATCTAAAACATACAATTCAATAGTGATTTGCATGATGGCTCAGAAAATGAACACAACACACAACCTGAATCATATCAAATTCTTGCACACAGATTCATAATGAAGAGACATAATGAAGGATCTAATTTTCATGATCACAATGAAACATCGAACCAATACTGCAAATATGAGACAAAAAAATGAGATAGGAAAGCTCTATTATTTTTATTGAATTGAAGGAGTATGAAAATATCCAAATATGAGTACAAAAAATGGCTTAAAAATCTCCCTGGAAGTATTCAAGAGAGTAAGAAGCAAAATCTAAACTAAGAAAAACTAAGTTTTTCCCCAATATATTCCTACAAACTATCTCCAAGAGTGAGAGGGAAAAAAATTGAGTGAACTGCACCTCAAATTAGTAACTTCAAAGCCATTTTTGAGCTCAAAAGAAAAGCCTCAAAAATAGTGCACAAACTACCTTCAACTGAAAGCCAAATGTTGAATTTTTTTTATCCCAAGGAGGTCAACCCAGAAAAGGCTCAAAAAATCACCTGAACTAACTGAAAATTGAAATAGAAACTTCAGTTTGCCTAGTTTTTCCTATTTTTCTGAAAAGGACTCAAACTAAAATGGGAAATTTTCTAAGAGAACTCAATCACACCATTTTACTACATT
Source organism: Sequoiadendron giganteum (assembly GCA_007115665.2). Classification (NCBI taxonomy): domain Eukaryota; kingdom Viridiplantae; phylum Streptophyta; class Pinopsida; order Cupressales; family Cupressaceae; genus Sequoiadendron; species Sequoiadendron giganteum. Next base: position 810,577,509 of record CM021102.1, read on the forward strand.
CAGATAACAATTATCAAAGAAATTTTAAAGAATATTGCTTTTAATAATATTTTACATTTTTTGCAGTTTCAATTTTACAAAATAGAAAGGGAAAAATAGACTTGAGTCTTGACTTGATTTTTACAAAACTACAAAGGAAACTATTGGCTTTTGATTTGATTTCTTTGAAAAAATAAGGTATTCACCCTAATTCATTTTGATTTTCCCTAAAAATCATAAAATTGATTAAGTTATGGCCTAGGTTTGCAAAATATATGCAAGGCAGATGACTATATGATTTCTTTTAAAATCATAAAAAATGATCACTAAGGCGCATAGCCTAAGTTCACAAAACATGAAAAAGGACTAATACCACGATTGAATTAACAAGTCATAATACATTTAAAACAAAAGGAAAAAATAACCCAAGATAAGGGTCGACTAAATTAGGGAAAAAGGAAAACCCTAGACCAAAAATGTGGGCTTTCACTTCATTCCACTTCATTTGCATTTTGATTTTTTGTTGAGGGTGCCATCATAGGGTTTTCTCAAGCTCTATGGAGATTAAATGGAGTTTTATTTGAGCCATCACTAAGCCTTAAATGGAGAAACTCCTATAGATTTCATGTTGGGAATGAATCAAGTAAGCTTTTCCCACATATAGTTTACCTTATTTTGTGAAAAATATGCTCATTTCGAGCTTCTTTATGCAAAAACTATGAAGATTTTCCTTCCCTCTACCTCCCATGGAAAAAATGAACTTCGCTTCTCTTCTACATGTCTTTTCTTTGTATAGAAGCATTTTTTTTTTCAAACACATAAATTAGTTCCTTTCAAAGGCCACAACCTCTCAATACCTAGGTAGAATATAAATAGCTCCTTCCAAAAGGTTGAGGATCCCAACCAAGTTTCTTCATCCTTTGAAAATTATTATATTTCATTTTAGTTGCAAAATGTGAGAAATATTTTTGAACCTCTGCCATCTTGTTCTCTACCCTTAATGAAAACTCTGTTAGGCTTCTAGAGGAACCCGTGACCTTATTTTCAAAGGAAAAAAAATAGGTTCTTAGTTCTAGAAAGATGAAGAAATGGCTTTAAAATTAGTTTGAAACTCGTCCTCCAATGAATTGTAATATATGTGCTTTAACTGCCATAATATTTGGCATTATCCTTTGTCTTTCTTTTGCAAAGACTTTTGAAACTTTGTAATGATTATTCCTTTGCATTCCCAAGATGACCATATATCCTTATGATATATCTTGCATTCGTTATCTTAAAGAACCCATTGCCTTTCATTATGATTTCCTTTGTTATTTTGAGGTCTATAGATTGATGAAACTTGGGCTTTCAAAATAAGATTTTGCAATACCCAACCTTATCACTCTTTTAACACCACCTAGAGGCTAAACCATCACATCTATATGATAAAGGCTAGAATGTTAATGAAACAAAGCACCCATAGGTTGCATATGTAATTAAGTTCAATGAATAGGGTTAGAAACTATCATCAACATCAACAATGGGGTGTTTATCCTTGCTCATCTCATTATTTAGATTGTGAACATTTATTTATTCTTTTAAAGCTACCCTTTTCATGTTGTGATCCTTTTATACATATGGTGATTGTCATCTTAGTCATTGAGACTGCTCCTTATCTCCTATATTTACAAAATTATTATTTACCTCTTTGAAACATTCTCTTGATTGGCAATATGTGGTTTATTCACAAGGTTTTTCCTTCTATAAACTATGAAATTCCTTGCTTCTTAAAAGAATGAACATATATAGAGAGATCTTTATGTTTGATGTCCCTTTTGGCATTGTGTCCTTATTTTTCTTTGTCTTTGTAACTATGCATTTTTGGTGCACAATGATTTATAACTATTCTTCTAAAACATGCATTTCACATGATGCAAACAACAAAAATAATGTTGTACACCAACGAATAATGATGCAAAACCAGAAATGATATAAAAATCAACGATACACAAGGCTCTTTAGTGAGAATTGATGCATCTCATTCTATTTTTCAATTCCCTTAAGCTGAAAATGCTTTTTTTCTGAGCAATTTGAATGTGTTTTCTTATTTCATTTCCCCTCTTAAGACTTAGGAGCAGCATGTTGGGCTCAACCCTTGTGGGAGCCCATTTTTTCACCACGTGCTATGATGTAGACATAAATGTATTAGCAAAAATATTTCACCTATATCTACACAATGAACAAACATGTTAGATAAAAACAATGTAGATCAATGCTCTTATGATGTTTGATTTTCAGGCTCTCTTGCATACATCTGATATTTCTTGACCTAATGCATCATAAACATGTGTTATATTTCAGTTGATGGGGCATATGATGAGTCTCATATCTGGAGCTCTAAAAATCTTTCTCAATCATCTGCAGGTTGACTTGAAGATTAGGAGCAAGGGGAAGCAGGCAACAACAAAGACCAACACGAGACCACCAAAAGCGATGAGGATATATTTCCTTTCATATGTCTTTCTATTATTTAATCTTCAGATGTATAGCATATCTTCCATGTTGCATTGGTTCAACTACTCCCACGACTTGTGTGGGACATTTGATTAATCCTTTTCCTTCCAATGAATATAAAATAAATACTTATGAAATCTTGTGTATATCTCATTACAAAATGAATGAAACATTGCAAAAATTAATGAAAGCAATGTCTTGCATTCTTTATGTACTTTCCTTTATGTTGTAAAATGCTAAACAACAAAACTGAATTCAATCCTTTTTACGCATCTTTAAATATGCAATGGTTAAGCATAGTAGAAATGTTTGGAATACCTTTCACCTTAAAATGAAAATAAACTACTTCAGCTCTACCAAATTGAGTTGTAGGTGAAAATTTGGTGTCAAATAGAAGTAATTTTCAATGGCAACCTCATTCAAAAGATTTCTCCAAGCTCAATTTTGATGGATCATCAAGGGGGAACCAAGGCTTGTCGGGAGCAAGAGTAGTTATCAAGGATTGGAAAGAATCTATGTTATTTGTTAAATTAGTTCACTTGACAACTAGCACTAATTATATTGCAGAGGTGCAAGAATTTATTCAAAGATTGTAATTAGAAAAAACCATGGACATTCATAAGTTTCATGTTGAAGGTGACTCTCTTATTATTATTAATGCTTGTTAGGAAGGAAAAATACATAATTGGATATTAGGATATGTGTTGGAGAAATTTTGGAAGGTGATGGTTTCTTTCATAAAATTTAACTTACACATACATATAGAGAGGGAAAAAAACTAGTTGATAAGATTGCAAATATGGGGTGTGATGGTCAATAACTCGAGGTAGTGGGACACCAAGAGATTATAAAACAATACCCTCAATTGATAAAACTCATGGTTGACAAAGGAAAGTAAGAAACTTTAAGTGATCACACTAATTAGGCACTTTATCAGGGAGTCATCATGGGGAAGAGGATGATATTCAAGTCATAGCTCGCCAATCTGGCTTAACAGTTATATTGGGAGATGTTGAATCATCTTTGATAATGGTAATGTTATTTGATGGCCCTTAATATATTGGTACAATCGGTTGGAAGAAGTGTTGGATAATGATTACATTATTCCTTACAAGGTACCTCACCTTGGTGTAGGTGCATCGCTTGTTTCATCAACCTATTGATGGATTTGAAAGGCCCATCTTAAGATATGCTTACGACAGTAGTGTCTAAACATGGACTCGTGTAGCTAGCATCAAGTTTTATATGTTTTTTTTTTATTTTGTAGGTACGGGAAGCTATGATTGTTTGGAGTGTGACACAAAAAGATAGATTAGGAATGCATTGTTCACATGAGCTATTACAAGTTATATCTACAACAAAATAAATGGGCTCTCCTTCTCATGAATACAAAATATTCCATTTTAGCAAAAAAGAAAATTTTCACATGCTTTTATTGGCTTTAAAAGGAGGTGAAAATTTATGGTGTATTCATCTGAATTTTTTCTTTTCTCTCTCATTATATGAGTGCTGATTGTATGTGAGGTGGAAAGTGGCAAGATGGCCTTTAAGCCTTGGAATCTTAAGGTAAACATGAAGGTGCAGCCTTGGGAGCATCCTTTCGAGGAATACCTTTCTCACGACTACCTAAATTTTGTTTTTAATATGAATTTCCCTAAGGTTGAGGAAGTTGTTCACATAGTGTTGGCATGGGGGTGACAAGCCCAAGTGCAAGAATAATTACCTTCCTAAATGAGGTGCTCTATGTTTTTATTTCAAACATCATGGATTTATTGCAATCTCTCTGAGAATTAATATTAATTATAGAACATTTTTTCAAACCCCAATTTCTACAAAATAGTTTACTATTAGTTGTAGCCCAAGGTTACAATATTTTCAATGGGGATGGGGATATAGGAGGTTTTTTTCCTAAATATTCTATCAGGCATTGTCATGGCATTGAAGAAATTTATGATTCTATCAAACTAGCTCTGCAATATAAAAGTGATAGTAGGTTGTTAAATTCCCTAAGGAAGAATTGTCAAAAAAATTGTGTCCATATGGATATGGCTATTAAGGAGAAATATTATGTTGTTTCCTTCATTAAAGTGCATTCCCCTCATTATCCTCTAAATTATTCTCTTGCTGGAGTGAGAGGTCAATGGATACCCTTTGGTCCAAATGTAAACTGAGCAGAGTTTTGGGTTGCATGTAATAGTGTAGAAAATGTCAACATGATAGGGAATGGGATTGTTGCTCACTGACACTTGGCTTGAGGGGTTCAAATATAAAATAAATAAGTTCTAAGTTTTGGTTTGCTTGCTCGTGGCTCGCAAGATCAAGATGAGCCAATTGTAGGAAATGGTTTGTTTTCCCATGGTTTGTAAGATCAAGAGGATATTGAGGCTCAAGCCAAGAATTTAGTCCAAGTGGAATGTATGGAGGAGTAGCATTCTAGTCGACAAAAAGGATTTTTTTTAAAAAAATTTGCTTGAATTTTTTGTTTTGGGGACAATGATAAAATGAAAGGACTAAAGATGGTCATCCAAAAACAATCTAGAAGCTCTGTTTCCCTTTGAATTTGGAAAATATGGGCAAAAATATGTTTAAATTTTGTATTCCCATCTGCATTGCAAGCAAAAGTATGATATCATGGGAAGTTTGGAAATTGATATTCAATTTTGCACCTGTTATTCCAATAGATATAAACTCTATGTAAAATCTTTATTTTAATATATAAATATATATAGGCCATGGGCCTTTTACCTAATTTTTTTTTTTTAAAGTAATGTTTATGTCATCTAGCATAACTTTCTTTTAGAAAGAATAAAATTATAATTTTTAAAATATAGATTTGTAACATTAATATCTAGTGCATGGATATTATTTTTATAATATTTTATTACATAATTTTTTTATTAATTTATAAAGTTAGGGTAATTATAATTTGGATATAGGTGTATGCCATCAATCATAACTTGTGTATAAAGGGCACACAATATACTAAGAGAGGGGTGAATGAATAGATCTAATCAATTCAAAATTACTAAATTTTTCTACAATTATAAGAGTATATGATTCTTCACACTTAACCCCGCATAAGAAAATAAAACATAGGCATAAAGAACACAAGAGGACACCAAATTAACATGGAAAACCCAAGATGATAAAAACCATGGTGAGAATACTTTCTTGGATCTAATGTCCAAATCTAGCCTCACAATCTAGAAATATACAAGTGAATTTTGCACTAAAGTAGGAACCAACCTACCAGAGACACCAATCCCCTATTGTACTTGTAGTCATCAACCTACTAGAGAAACCAATACACAATTGAAACAATACAACAATTAGAACACCAGTCTTACTAGAATACAATGATAAATCTTGTGGATCTTCAATGTAACACATGCATGTGCTAGATTCTCAACTGAGACTCTTCCTCACTGTAAATGATCTTATGATATAGGTGCACACACTAGAATTTTGTTGGAATATTATTGTAATTGATGTCAAAAGGGTATTAGAGGTGAGATGGAATTGAACTTGCAAGAAGAGAGTGTTGGCATTGATGTCAAAAAGTTGTCATTGATACCTAAGGAGAGTATAGATCTAGTTTTAAAGAATTCGTGTAAATTGAAAAAATTTCTTAGAATATTGAATTATTGTCATACACTATTGTCATGATGCTATAGAGAATTCTTTGAGGTATCTGAAGAGATCTCAAATGCTAGATTTGATATGGGTTTTTTGAGAGCTTCTAAAAAATGTGAAGTGCAAGTCCAGAGCATTCAAGATGCACACAGAGTAGATTTATTTATGCTCTTAGATAATTTTTAGGGTTTATCAGTTAAACCCTAGGATAGAAGTCATGGTGTTAAAAAAAATTATATTTCATTGTTGGTTGTCTATCACAAGTTGAAGGTAGATTAAGCTACAACTTAATCCTATGGTGTCGTGTGGGCAACCAAACCCTCTCTTAGTGTTACCAACCCGACAAATATTTTCTAACCCTAATATTTCCTAATTTTGTTGCAAATATTTTCCTTCAATGAATATTAATAGTGGTGATTGAAGCTACAAGATCTAATGGTCTCCTCGCTTGCCCGATGCATTTGTGGTGGGTCCCTGATAAGTCCTAAGGGATAGTGGGAAATGGTGGATATTGATCCATGAAGATCAGATGATGACTATGGATGCATTTGGTGGGACTAGATAGTGAGAAAGGTGATAGAGGGATAAGTGATGTATAGATAGGTGGCACTTAGCAATTGAATGATAAGACCAAATCACATTCTTGTTGTGAGTTGCATAGCGCAAACAAGTGTAAATAGCTTGCCATCCTACTGAGATTCAGTGGGCCAATGGTCAAAGCTCGTGGGGTGACAGGCATAGGACATGTGTCCTGGTGGACCCCACATATAACAAGCATTGTAAGAAGGAGATCTATGGTGGAAATTTAATGGACCATTTATATAATGGTTAGCATTTGAATATGGGTTATAAGACATATCATAGGATCACGGTGCGAAGAACAAAGATCGACGGCCTAAATTCAAAAAAATGAATTATAACATCCATGGCTATGTGTATAGGGGTTTTAACTTGAAACCAACTTTTTGTTTGAAATTAATTGGTCTAGCTACACCAAAAACCAATATGAATGAATATTTGATTAGGATAATTGCATCACAATCAATGACAAATATTGAGATCAAAATCAGATCAAAAAAATAGAGGAATGTATTTAATGTTATCAAATTGCAAAGAAAAAATTCATTGAACCTATACTGAGCATTGATCTTGTGAGTGGCTCGATGTTGAGAAAAGGTTTTGTAGAAACCCTAACTGATGATTTGTATGTGTGAGAGGATCTTGAGGAAATTATAGTATGCCAGTGTAATTGGTACAATATAGAATATTAGAGAATTGGCCAAGTAGTTGTAGTTTGAAGTTGATGAAGAGATAGTGCTAAATATAGTAGAGTATTTTGGTCTCTTGAGGCGGATAGAGAATGAACTAAAATAAAAGAAGGAAGAGTTGTAGAGTGTGTATGGTGGTCTCTTCAGGTGGATAGAGAATGTAGTAAAAGAAAAAAAGGAAGATTTGTAGAGTGTGTATGGTGGTCTCTCGAGGTGGATAGAGAATGCACTAAAATAAAATAAGGAAGAGTTGTAGAGTGTGTATGGTGTTCTCTTGAGGAAAATAGAGAATGAACTAATAAATTAAGGTGCGGAACAAAGTAGTGTGGTGTAGAGTTGAGTATGTGTGTTGCATAGGTTATAATAGAGGGTTTAGTAGTGGAAAATCAAGTTGCAACATTGAACTAAATTTAAAAAATAGATTGTAATACTTGAGTTGTAAATTTGATTGGTGGGTGCCATAAGATGTTTGGGTAAGTTCTTACTGTAGGGAGTTGGTACTTCCTTGGGGTAGGTGCTCCTAAATTAGGGGATTGGTGTCTCCTTAGGGTTGGTGCCCTCAAAATTTGTAACAAATCTTTTTATTGTGAGGTTGGATTAGAATAGTAGCTCCTAGCAAAATTACTCACCATGGTTTTTCCAATCTTGGGTTTTCCATGTACATATTGTGTTATGTGAATGTTTGTGTGTGTGTTTGATTATGTTCCTAAATCTTATATTTTAACCTGCACATAGATTTTAAGGACTGATATTTCAATATCTACTTATTCACCCCCCTCTTAGTAGATTGTTGTGTTCCAATAATTGGTATCAGAGCCTCAAGTTCCCTAGGTGAAGCTTAAATAGTATGGTTAGTGTAGACACCGAAAATTGGTCTAGGCCTACGAGTACACATTCGACATAATTTTCTATAGTCCATGGTCATGATTAAATAATCTTAATTATTTAATTACCCTTTCTAACACATATTTCCTCTATTAATTAAATATTCCTTTTTAATTAATTCATTAATTCATAAATAACCTTTATTCAACTTGATTAATTAAATAAATCAATTATGTCACTAACTAATTAATTCTTCCATCTATCAATTAAATAATTTATTATTTAATTACCCCCTTTATCATAAGACAACTATAATTAAATATTATTATTTAATTATTCATTTAACCCCCTTTATCTATAATTAAATATTTATTATTTAATTATTCATATTATCCTTTTCAAACAGTAAAATTAAATAAATTTTCTTTGTTTATTTAATTAAAGTCTCTTATTTTTGAATGTTGAAATTAACATTTAATTCATTTATTAATTATTTATGTCACATTCTGCTATCAATCAGTTGATTAATCATTCACTCACCTTCTGACTCGAGATCTATTTTTAGTTCTCTAGTTATCTCTTGAGTTTAACATTTGATTACCTCTGAGAGAAGACTCTATGTCACAACTAGTTAGTTAACTAGTTTTAACTCATATGCATGTATGCATTCAAATGAATTCTTCATCTTCGAGTTCTAACTTTGTCTTTGACATACAAAGTCTATTTCTTCTATTTTCAAAGATTCTTAACTCGTGTTCTAACTCATGTTCTAACTTAGTCTTTATCTTGCAGTCTTTTCTAACTCACGTTCTATCTTACACAAAACTCACATCGCATGAAATTCATCAATCTCATCTGTCAATCTCTCTTTCAATCTGAGCCGATCGTTTGAAAACCCAAAATCTATAAAATGGCTTGTCATTATCATTATTCCTCCTCCTGAAATCATACACTTTTGAGAGGAAAATTATCTTCGATATTTTTCTTAGACATTCGACGAAGTTATGCTTGCATCAAACACAAAAATCTAAGGGCAAGAATACTAAAATAGAAAAATGGAGAAGAACAATCAAGATAATTAAAAGGAGTGAACGCATATTCGATGACAGCTTTCCATTAATTTGTTTAGTTTATTATGTTTGCTTATTCGTTCTTTGTTGTTTGATTTAGATTAATATTGATTTAGATTAGGATTAACATCATTTATTCTAGTTGAAGATATCTTTAATCCAGATTTTAGTCTATGTTAAATTTGGTGAACCCGACGTGAACATGCTTCAAATTTGCACATCTTTTCGTCTTTCCGTTTTTCTGTTTTTCTTTTTTTGCGAGTTATCGTACGGTGCACCGCATCTATCCAGAAAAATGATGCATCTATATCCACGAGCTGCATCTGCTAAAAAAAGTGACACATTTGTCATCTCGAACCACATCCATGAAGTCCTAAACCACATCTGCCTATCAACAAAATCATGAACCGCGTCCGCCTTTCAACATCGAGCTGCATCTGTGGCTTAAAACGCTGCATGTGCCTGGTAATCAAATTTTTGAATTTTTTAGTCATTTCCGTACATTCGTGTTTTCATTTTCGCTATTTAGGTTATTTTGATTTTCACTAATGTTTGTTTACAATTGTGTTAAGGTGGATTAACCTAGTGTTTGTAGGATGAAGCATAGAAGACATAAAAAACACAAACCATTGTTTTATGCAGGATGAAAGTCGAAGACACCAAAAACATGAACTACTAATCATTTTTGCATGCAGGACCTAATGCCTTTGTCTTTATTTATTTAGCAAGATTTTTGTTTAGTAGATAGATAACTATCATTTGGATTAAAAAGAATCATTGTTTACCTTGTTTCGTGCGAAAGCACATTTTTGTAACCCTTCACGATTTAGTATATCGAAGTATCCTCTCCCCTTGTGCAATCATGTGATCCTAGGTGTAAGAGAAATGGTTACTAACTCTAGAACCTGGGCCTATCTTGGTGGGAAAAATTACTCAACCCAAGATGACTCAGACCGGTAACACACTAAAGCCAAGCGACTTCCACCTGGTATATAAAAATGGATTTTTGGACGCACACTATTCCAACGAGATCGACAGAAATGGACTCTCGCCGACGTTGGATAGTGCCCCATGAATGGAATGCCCTTATTAAACACCTATTTGTTGGTGCCGCAGGGTTGGCCCTGTGAAGTCGTTTTACATTCTTATGGTTTATGTGTTGAGATGAGATGTATGCCATGGGAGTTTAATGTGTATAGTAGCTTGGTTGTCCTGTATAAGTGAGTGTCGTGGAGGGGAGCTAGTGGGGTCAAGCTACTATTCATCCACCATAAATATGCATAGCTGGAGAAATCCAAGTAAGAACTCAGCAAGTATTGTCCAAAAAGCCTAGGTTGTAAATGTTTTCGAGTCTTAACAATTTTATCATCACAAACTGAAAATACATTGATTTATGTGCTTGTGTTTGTTGTAAATTCGTCAAAAATCTTGATAGAAAAAAAGGAGTCAGTCAAAACAACTTTCGTGAAAACTTCAACTATCAAAAAGTGAGTCGCAACTATCAGTTTTAACACCGCATCTATCTTAGCGAGTCACATTTTTTAGGGGAAAAACCGCATGTGTCTGTCAAAAAATTTCATTTTTCATAGTCTGGATATTTCGAACCGCAACTGTCACATTTTGAGTCTCATATGTGCATGCAAGCCACATCTGTCACGTTTCAAGCCACAAGTGTCTGTCAGAAAATTCAGGTTTACAAAGTCCATATTTAGAACCGCATGCGTATTGAAAAATTGCATTTGTCATAGAAAATGCCGCATCTGTCAAAAAACCCGCATGCGTATTTCAAAACCGCATCTGTCAAAAACTAAACCGCATTTATCAAAAAGTCCAAACTCTGTCAGTGTCCAAAACAAGGTTCTAGTCAAATCACTACATGCATCATTGTAAACCGCATCTGTTAAAATTTGAACCACAACTATTAGGTGAACCACATTTGACTGTCAACAGAAAACATCGAAAGCCGCAAACTGATTATGAAACATTACTGTCATTTTTGCTTTTGTTTCTAAAGATCAACCTTGGAAAGAAACTAGAATTTTTTTTCTCAAAAACCTTGCATCATTAGGTGTCATATATGTCTTAGTCACAGTCAACGTCTTAGACATCCTAAATTGCATGCATATAGAAACTTCCTAGGAAATTGCATATCACATAATAGATAACTATCCTCGTCATTGGATACGTTCATGTCTAGATTTGTCACAATCATTGAACCTAGTCACTTTAGTCCTATTTAGTGAGTCTTTCCAGCTCAACAGTCTAGTTTGGGAAATTCATCTTGTCACCGTCTTTGTCCTACAATCAGGTTCCTTGGTCAAATTCAAATCCTTGCATGCATTTATTCCATAGGTGGTAGGTTATACCCATTTTATAATCATTTACCATCATAGTCTACATGATATTTTGCATATTGTCCATCCTACCATATGTCATTTTAGTATACATCTTTTTAGAAATCACTTTAGCAAAATCATTTATTGTTAGAAAATCCAAAAAACATAGCAATATGACATATCAGTTTTTAGACATAGTCTGCATTACCCCATTTTTAGCAACTTTTCATGGTTGAAACAAGGTCTCAAAAGAAACAAAAATCAATTTTATACCCCAACGAATTCATCAATCTATTCGGAAATCAACCATCAGGAAGTGAGAAACCACATAGACCTTTTTTTGAAAAACGTGTCACTAGAGACACACATGGACAAATTTACATTGAAGACATAGACGCCGCCGTACAAGATCCTGAATTTACATCCTTTATGGATGAGTGTTTGGAAAATGATCCCCAACGCTATCTAGCAAAATTGATAGTAGAAGGTGCCACACTACCACTAGGATTTGATATTCATAATTTGAAAATAGCGTCTACTCAACCAACACAAACTATGACGTCAAGTGTTTCTATTCCCCAAATCACCACAACAATACCAACTGGCATACCAACTCAAACATCGTCAATTGTAAACACAACCTATTTTAACATAACACAAGGTTTACAATTTACTGCGGGAACAACTTCATCAAACGGTTTTGGCACCAACACGACTGGTAAGAGATCCAAAGTTGGAAGGACTATTTCTATACCAAATCAGAACACACAAACTGGAAATATTCCTATACCAAATCAAAACACATAGATGGGATATATTCCTATACCAAATTAGAAAAAAAAAACTAGAAATATTCCTATACCAAATCAGAACACACAGACAAGATATATTCCTATACCAAATCAGAACATTCAGATATCCCTATACCGAATCAAAACATTCTAATGGGATATATTCCTTGGCCAAATCACAACCCGTCACAAAACATGGCATTTCAAAACACCTACATTGATCCAAACAATGTGAACAACATGTCGTTGACACAAGTAGATTTCCTCCAAAACCAGATGCAAACTCTTCAACAACAGATGGACAACATGTCCATGTCAGGTAAACAAACTATCTCAGTGCAAGATCTATGTCCATGTCCATTTGACAAAGCGCTTTATATGACACCTTTCCCCCATGGATATATTATACCTAATTTTCCAAAGTATATTGGGAGGAAGAATCCTTTGGAAAACATTAGAGAATTCTCAATGGCATGCATGGACATATCGTATGACCCCACATACCTAATGCGACTATTTCCACAAACCCTTATAGGGATAGCGTTGGAATGGTTTTTTAAATTACCATATGGTATATGATCTTGGGGTGAATTAGCTGAGAAGTTTGTCGAACATTTTTCCTTTAACATAAAAAATGAAGTAACAATAGCAACCTTGTGCCACACAACACAAGAAGATGGGAAAAACTTTCACCACTTTCTTCCAGAGATGGAGAAGTCTAGCTAGCAGATGTTTAGTTGAAATACCAAAAAAATAGAAGGTCACGATATTCCTAGAAAAAATCAATCCAAAACTGCGAGGTGACTTAAGGGTACATTCTTGTACTTCATTCCTAGACTTGGTACAAAAGGGCATCATCCTTGAAAAAGGCCTTATTGATAAAGGAGAAATAAAGGTACCAGTCAAGAACCCCATTGTCCAACATCAAAACACTCCAAACAATGGAAACAAATTCTGGTCTAGAAATAAGAATGTTACAAATGACGACATTGTTGATCCTAAAAACATACATATAGGACCAGTTATCACACTTAGAGGTTACAACTCCAATCAAGACATGATGAATAGTCCAGATAAAATAGCCAATTATGTCCAAAATTCACAGCAATAATGACCTCAAAGAAGATTTCCTACATGTGAATTTACACCTTTAGGACAACCAATCGAGACGATTTTTTAAAGAATTGATTAAACATAATCTCATCAAACCTTTGGAACCAAGAGAGTATGATCTTGGATAGTTCAAACCTTCATGGTGGGATGACAATTCCTATTGTGACTATCATCAAACCAAAGGACACAACCTACAACAATGTCGCCAATTGAAGAATATTATACAAGACTTTGTTGAAAGCGAAACCATAGAGGTCAATGGGCAGAAAAATACCAAGAATAGTGATCATAAGGTCTTCACAGACCCATTACATGACCACACAAAAGGAAAAGCCTCCAGTACGGGAACCAAGAATAATCCATCAGCCAATTATACCAATACTAAGTATGACTATGGTAAAGGAATGATCATAAATCACCTCCAAGCCACAAACGAAAACGTCAATACCATCTTCATTAAGAAGCATCTGGAATGTAATGTAAACACACGCAGAACAAAGATTACTATTCCAGGTCTTTCTTCTGAGCCACCTATGCAAACTTCCAAGTTTAAGTACAACCTCCTTGATCAACTGAGCAAAATTCCTGCACAAATATCTATCTTGGAATTGTTGACTTTATCACCTAAGCATCGAGCTATTCTTGACAAAGCTTTACAGAAAATGACTATTCCTACAGACTTAGATGTCAATCATTTCAAAGAAATGGTGGGATATTTAACCAACTCACATCATGCCACATTTTCCCAACAAGATTACTCAATCGAAAGGTCTAATCATAATGACCCATTACATCTTGAAGTCCTAGTCCATCACACCAAGTTCAGATGAGTCTTGGTAGATGGAGGAGTAGGTTTGAACCTGTGTACCCTAAAATTGGTTAAGGCATTTGGATTCTTAGAAGATTGCATAGACACCTCTAAGAGTATAGTCATCAAGGCTTATGATGATGAGGAAATATCATCCAAAGGCGTTGTCACACTCCCTATCAGAATTGGCCCAAAAATTATGAACACCAACTTCCAAGTCTTGGATCTCACCCTTCCATACAACTTGTTGTTAGGTAGACCTTGGATACACGTAATGAAAGCTCTACCTTCAACATATCACCAATGTCTTAAATTCCTGTATAATGGCACTGAGATCACGATGGATGGTGATCTAGATCCTTTTCAGTATTGTACAAGCCTAAGAGAAATTCCACAATGACAGGTACCAGTTAACCAAGAAGCTTCACCATCCACTTTATCCCTATACATTGACCCATCATGCCTTACTAAGTCCATTTCATTTAAACCACCATCAAACACTCCTAAGGTCAAGATCCAAGACAAAGGTTGTGGCGAATATAACATAAAGGCATCATACTGTGTTAGTCAACTGATTCCACTGAAGGCATATGGCTTACCTATGGTAGATAAAAGACAGACAGTAGTCACATTCCATGTTCCCCCTACAATGAAATTGACCAAATGGGGAGAGTTAAGTGAAGAAATTGTGGATCAAGGTGATATTACCTCATGGTTGTATCAAGAAGACAATGAATATCCCTCGTCGTCTATTCAAATAGCTAAGGACCAATATGGAAAAGGCTTTAAGATAATGCAAAATGAGGGCTATGATGGGAATAGTGGGTTAGGACTACATCAAAATGGAAGAACGAAACCGATCACTATTTCACCACGACTGAAATACCTAGGGCTAGGTTTTCAACCGCTTAGAATTGGGTTTCCTAGTACTTCATCACCATTTCAAGAGGAAGTGAGTGCTTGCATAGACATCGAGATATCTCATGAACCACTTCCCCCAGTTTACAACAAACCCCCAGTTTATGATGAATCCCCTAACTCAAGCGATTATGAATGGGATTCCCTTTCCTCTACTAGTACCATGAACATAGATGCTTTATTTGGAGAATTGAACCTAAACACAAAACCTGTACCAAAACCATCTAGTCCCCGTCATAGGAAACACTTGTCCAAAGAAGAATGGTAAAAGAACTATTATTGGGAAACCCTTGATCATGCATCTTGGGCACCTAACAAACCATCTTTTGATGACTCAGCCCTTACAATAGTTTCACATAAGAGTTTACCTACCCATAGGAAGAAGAACAAGAAGGAGTTAGTCCAAAACTTCTATGATCATGTCAACCACTCTCTATTCACCTTGTCAGCAACTACCTATAAAAACTCTGATGATGACATGCCTCTCATATATCCTGAACTTATCGACTGGGATCAACAAGGTACACCTATCATAGATACATTCGACAACGACGAAGCAATTGCTGAGTTCCTGGGACTTCGTGAAGGCATACCAAGAGGGGATCATAAAGCTGGTTTTACCATAGACTTGGATGACAAAGCATATTTTGGGGAGTCTATTTATACCTCTAGTCACAAAAATGAGAAAAATGATGAGTCCCTAGGTGAAAACCGAAAGGTGCCTTTGGATCAAGAAACAGTCAACATAAAGGATGTATCTGAGGGCAAAAACCTCTCAGAGGCACCCAAGGATAGAGGTTTAAATATTCTCCCCATTGAACAAGAAAATTCACCGATGCTAGTAGAATATTTTGTTGAAGTCAACATAGGTACAGAAGAGAATCCTCAGATGGTATATTTTGCAGCTTGTTTAACAGAGACAAAAAAACCTAAGTTTAAGGACTTCTTTAAAAAGAGACAAATAAAATTTGCATTGTCGTATTCTGACATGCTTGGGCTAGATCTAGACCTAATATTGCACCATTTACCACTACAAACAGGTATTAATCCAATCAAATAGAAGTTAAGGAAAATGCATCTGCAAATTGCTCTATTGGTCAAGGCAGAACTTAAGAAACTCTTGGATGTAGGATTCATAAGGACGATAGACTATGCACACTGGATAGAAAATCTTATGCCAGTGACTAAACCAACTGGGGGCATCCGAATTTGCATAGACTTTAGAAAAATCAATAAGGCATGTCTGAAGGATGACTTTCCTTTTCTAAACATAGACATGATAGTAGATCTTACAGTAGGATACGACATGCTATCCCTCATGGATGGTTTCTCTAGATATAACCAAATCAAAATCGCACCTGAAGACCAACACACGAAAAAATTTCACATGTCCATGGGGCACATACTATTGGAATGTTATGCCATTTGGGCTTAAGAATGTAGGAGCTACCTATCAATGGGAAATGACTATGATTTTCCATGAATTTGTACACACTCTCATGGAAGATTATGTAGATGAAATTATAGCTAAATCTAAAACAAGGGAAGATCACTTAAAGGTTTTAGAAAAGATATTCCAGAGGCTAGAGAATTACAACGTTAGGCTAAATTCGAAGAAGTGTGTCTTTGGAGTGAAATCAGGGAAACTATTAGGGTATATCATTTCCCGAAGAAGCATTGAAGTAGATCCAGAGAAAGTAAGAGCGATCATAGAAATTCCTCCTCCAGTCAGCATAGGACAACTCAGAACCCTACAAGGAAAATTATAGTCCATCAGGCTTTTTATTGTACAACTCGCAGATAAAATACACCCATTTCAACATTTACTCAAGAAAGGAGTGCCATTTGTATGAACACCTAAATTTTAGGAATCCTTCCAAAAAATCAAGGACTATTTGCTTACTCCACTAGTCTTAATGCCACCTACAGATGGAAAACCATTGATACTATACATTTCAGCCACTCAGTCGGCATTAGGGGCTCTTCTCGCACAAAACAATGATCAAGGTCATGAGAGAGGTCTATTACATCATTTGTACCTTAGTGGAATATGAATTGAATTACAATAAAATATAATGTGCCTATCTTGCAGTAGTCTTTGCTACCCAAAAACTTCAGCACTATATGCTCAATCGCCAAACAATGTTGGTTGCAAAGATTGACCCACTCAAGTATCTCCTAAGTAAGGCAACATTAATAGGCCAATTGGATAAATGGGTTATGATACTTAGCAAGTATGAAATCCAATATGTAGAGAGGAAGGCTATGAAAGGATAGGTGATTGTAGATTAGTTAGCAGATGCACCCATGAAGGTAGACCATCCTTTAGTGGCGGATTTTCCTGACGAATTTATCTTTAACATTGACACTAGAATAGACTGGAAATTATACTTTGATGGGTCACATACACAACGTGGTTCAGGAGCAGGTATTCTATTTGTTACACCCTAAGGTGATACCATTCCTAAATCATTCAGGATTGCTTTCCCTTGTACCAACAATAGAGTAGAGTATGAAGCCTTAGTGACAGGATTAAAAATGGCAGCACAGTGGAAGATTAAGAGTCTACATGTTTTTGGTGATTCTCAACTAGTAATCTGGAAAGTAAATGATGATTACGAGACTAAGGATGAGAAGATTTCCCCTTACAAGTGTATGGCTGATAGTTTCAAGCAGTACTTAAATGAAATTACCTTTCAACAAATACCATGTATTCAGAATAGGGCTGCAGATGCTATGGCAACCGTGGGTTCCTTGTTGGATATTCTGAGTAACGTGCCTAATTTTGAGTTTCTGGTTGAACAACTATTGGTCCCCGCCTATGATATCCCCAATTCTGTGATGGTGTGTACAATTGTTGGTCCTATGTCCCCATGGTATAAAGACATATTCAACTACCTAACCGACCAAACCTTACCTCTAGACCTGTCAAATAACCAACGTCGAACCTTCATCCGTAAGTCAACTAAGTACACCATAATCGGAGAAACCCTATATAGACGTACCTTAGATAATGCCCTAATGAGATGTCTCGATGCTAAAGAAGCACACACAACTTTGCGAGCAGTGCACAAGGGTATATGTGAATCCCATTCGAGTGGTCCTACTTTAGCCCATAAGATTTTGAGACTAGGTTATTATTGGCCTACAATGGAGAAAGGCTCATATATCTTTGTAAAGAAATGTAGACAGTGTCAGATACACGGAAATTTGATAAGAGCACCAGCACAGGAGCTTTGTCTGATTACATCACCATGGCCTTTTTCTCAATGGGGACTTGACCTCATAGGTAAGATACGCCCTCCATCCTCCAACGGCCATAAATTCATCATAACCGCCACCAAATACTTCAACAAATGGATTGAAGCTATTCCCATGACCTACATCACTAGCACACAAATATCTAAGTTTATCCTAAACTATATCATTTGTCAATATGGTGTACCCCAATCCATAATCACAGACAATGGTCGCCCATTCAAGAACCCAGAAGTACGCCATTTATGTGAAGAATTCCACATCAAACACCATTTTTCCACCCCGTATTACCCACAAGGTAATGGCCAAGCTAACCATTGTTAGAATCCTGAAGAAAACTTTCAATGACATTGGTCATGACTGGCACCTACAGCTTAATCCTACCTTATGGGCTTACCACACAAGCATCCGTACTCCCACTGGCGCCACTCCATACTCCCTCGTATTCGGCTCTGAAGCTATCTTACCTATTGAGGTTGAAATACCTTCCCTAAGGGTATCCTTGAAGGGTCACATTGATGATGAAGAATACCATGTACCTAGATTACAAGAGCTAGAATTACTGGATGAATGAAGACAGAAAGCACTAGACCATTTGCAAGCATATCAGAATCGTCTTCGTCGAAGCTATAATAGGAAATTTATCAATAGACACTTTGACATTGGTGACCTGGTTTTAATGGAGAATCCTAAGAACCAAGCTGAATGAGAAAAGCCAGGAAAATTGAGCCTAACTGGTTAGGGCCATATATAGTCACAAAAGCTTTTGGGTCAGGAGCGTACCAACTCTCTACTCCTAAAGGAGAGCCACTTTTGTCACCTATCAATAGTCTTCATCTAAAGAGGTTCTATGCTTAGCTTCTAAGAATTTGTGTCTTAATCTAGAAAATGCAAAAAAATGAAAAAACAAAAAAATGGTTACCTTGATGAAAACTTGGCAAACAGGCATCTTTGTAACACCAAAAAAAATTGAAAAAAAAAGTAAAGAGAAATAATCCGTCCAATAGTGAAAACTGCTTTGATGGTGCTATGGATAAGTACCATGGTGAAAACCTAGCAAACTGGCGCTATTTGTAGTCAAACTCTCTCTTTCATCTACCATCATTCCAATTAGACTTTTTCACCATCACTCATAATAAATGGTTGTCTTATCCATTGCTTGGAATGATTGACATCTAACATCCATTTTGTCACATTCCCCACTCCATCTCACAAGTCTTATTCCCAACTAGGGGAAAATCCTTGTTCTATGCCATGGCACCTTGTACATAACATTGCACCATTGAAAAATGTCCTGAAAAATCAAAAAACAGTAGAAAACTTCAAAAACACACAAAAAAAAAAAAAACATGTCAAAAAATCCCAAAAACAACATCAGTCATGTCAAGTCAATCATGTCAAATCAGTCATGTTAAGTCAGTCATAGACATAGTCGAACTACGTTGCCTCTACGACTGGGACCTAGGCAAGGCCATCAATCGATGTGCCCTCGAGGTATTAGGTCTGTTTGTCTAGGTTTGTCATGTATCACACACATTAAAATCATGATTCTTTGTACATTCAAAGTCATTGGTCGTGTTGAACTATGAGGTCTCTGTGTGTACAATGTAGGCAAGGCTAATCAATTGATGATCTCCCGAGACCACACTAGGTCAGTCCAATAGGGTTCATTCACATTGACTATCACACATGTTGCATATCATTAGCATTAGGTCAGTACTTTAGGGTTTAATCATCTCAAGTCATACATTGTCAATATACAAACACACACTTTTAGTCAGTCAAGGAATCAAAAAAAGTCATGTATCAACAAGGAAACATCTTAAAACAAGTCATTAAGTCAATATCGAACACATTGTCAAAGTGATCAACTTATGTCTTAGCAAGATATGTCTTTCTTGTCAACATACGTCATCAAATTTTCATACTCTCATGTAGCTTGTCACATCAACGTCATCAGGCTCCAATGTATTATATGGCACGTGTCTTTTCTGAAACCAGGCTTTGTCATGCCTTATACAAATAGTCACCAAGTCGAAACCAGACTCAATGTCTTATTGCGGTATGTGCCATCCCTCACATTACACTATGTCAAAACATCAAACAATCAAACAGTCCTACAAGATCAAGTTTTTGGCGAATACTTTTATTTGGCTTTATGACTTTATATCTTATATTGTCTTATCTTTTTATCGATTTGTGAATTTAGCCCAGTTACTAGCTTTCTCAAGGATGTCCCTTGAAGGATTTAGAGAAGCAAGGATGTCTGAAAACTCTTTTTCTTTGGCTATTGTCTATCAAATATCTTTTTAACATTGGTTTTTGAGTCATGTTACTAGTTTCCTCAAGGATTTCCTATCGAGGATTTAGAGGAGCAATGATGTCTCATGACCCATCTTTTATTTGTCTGTTGTTTGTGGTTTGACTTGACAACACGACTAGGGCATCTTGTCCTTAGTCTGAGTTAAGACACTCCTTTTCTATGACTGTCTATTTTTCATAGATGGATGACTTTGTACACTATGGTCTATCTCATATCATAGTGTGTACTATCCATTTGTGTCATGTCCCACCCAATGATGATAACAAGCAAGCATAGCATACTTGGCACAATATCGAAGATCGTATGTTTTTCTCAATCAATCAACCTTTGTTCTTTCTTACTAACATTCTAAATTCATTTGTGCTAACATTTCTCTTCTCCAACATAATGATAAAGTCCTGTGACACAACAAAAACACATTAAAACATTTGCATTTGCATACATTCTATAAGCATTTCATATAGTTACATTGCATTAACATTTTCATTACATATCTATGAAATCATGACATAATAGGCATTTCATCATCATAAGGTACATAATAGAAACATTACACATGCACATTTCACCATCACATATACATAAAATCATATCCATGCATTACATCCAATATCATAAGTAAATAAGGAAATCCACAACATTATTAAATGCATAAACTCATCACATGTAGCAACATTCATTCATAACATATATATACATACATCATCTAGGAAACATAATCATGTAGAAGAAAATGCATCACCATAACGTAGAACTACATATCATATAGAAGCCACCAAAATCATATATATATATATCGCTCAAAATAGTGTTTCACAGTACAATATCAGAGTGTATCCATAAATAAAACACAAGCTCTCTGATCAAAACACAGTGTCTATATGTATAACAACTATCATCGTGTCACACTGCCACTACTGTCCCATGGTGAAGGTGGTGGGAAAAGCCTCCAAGGTGCTCTCTATGAGGTGGAAGGCCTCTCATACGGACCTTCCCTCAGTGGTCCTACCACACCCTCTATACTTTGTGTCCTGGTGTGACTCCTACTCTATGATCTTTGACTACGAACCTCTGAAAAATCTAGGAGCTCATCTCTCTGCTGGAACCACTACCTCATATAAATCCCTGTAATAAGTAGCTCTCTCAACTGACCTGACTAACTCCTGTACCATGCCATCAGATGAAGACCCACTACAAAGGCGTCTGACCTTTGTGAACTGCTGCTCTCTCTCCTGTCATCGGGCTATGGCCTGATCCCTCTCCATGAGTACATTGTCTCTCTCTACATGGACACTGTCTCTCTTTGTATGACCATTGTCTCTCTCTCTATCCTCATAGCATCCAGCTCTGCTATCATAAGTCTTAATCTCTCCTCCAAGGCCTCCCTATCTCCATCCCTAGGGGCATCATCCTCCCGTCTCCCCACTATTCAATCCTTGATCTCTCTCTCCCACTCCTCCATCGATGCCTCCTCCTCCACATCATCCTCCCCATATCTTGCCAGAATACCTAGAGGGTCTATGTCCATATCCATATCAACATCCTATGCAGCATCCTCTCCTCCAATCTCTACCTCTGCTCACTCCTCTACAACTACCTCCTCAACAACATTTTAATCTTCGCCCCATACATCCACTCCACCTCCAATGTCCAACATCGGTATGTCCTCTACCACTACCTCTTGGATAGGTGAAATTCCACCTACCCGACCCCCTCTCCATCCTCACCTACCACATCTACCATCATCACCTCTACCTCCAACTCTACCAATTCTGGCACCTCCACCTCTCCATCGCCCTCTCGATCTTGTGTCTCATCTCTCCATTGGTGTCAGCTGATCTAGATCAGTGTATGGAATAGGACGATGCTCTACAGACCATGCATCATACGCAGCTATCATCCTTGGGTCTGCTGCTCCATCTCTCCATCCCCACTATACTGGTTGTAATGCTTGTATATCTACCTCTGTAGTAGCTACTGGAATCATGGGGCCCCATTATGGAACCTCTCTAGATGACTGAGAAAACTCTACTCTACTTCAAGGCTCATCCTGAACCTCACTGAACTGCTTCAAGACTTTGTCTGGTAAGTGTCTCTCAATGATGTGAACACTAGAAACAGTCCTCCCAATTAGGTACTATGTCTATCTGTAGAATGGAAAATGTATGTCCTCATTTGACCACTCCTCACAATCCATGTATGGCCTCCACGTAAACTGATCTAGAATGTCAAGTGCATGTCTCCAATATCCAGTGTCTCCAACATGACTCTGAGTGATGTGTCCTATATACTAGAACACATACAAATATCTCTCTCATCGCTCTACAGTAACTGGAGGACAAAACACAACTATTCTCTCCCAACCCCACACCATCAGTAGAGTGGTCCCACAACTCAGTGACTGGGTGTCTCTATATGCAATATCATGTAAGTGAAAGTATAACATCCCCAATATACATGGACCCCAAGCATACATAGTCTCTCTCTCCAGCATACCAACCAACATCGCACCCCATCCAACCGAAAATCCATGACCCCGTTGATCAGGTAGAACTATCCCCCCTATCAGTGTATATAATATGCAGTCAATCCTATCGTATCTATCCACTAAAACTGGCCATCTGATCTCATAGTGCTCGATGTCGAGCCTACTAATATTGTCCACCTGATAAAATCTCGCTAACTCAATCAATCCGCGTTGGGTATCGTACATCACCCGCTCTCCTCTAATCGACAGTCTCAATATCCTGTACACATCCTCCAATGTGGCAGTCGCCTCCCCAGTCAGCAAATGAAATGATGATGTCTCAAAGTGCCATCGCTCGCACAACACCATGAGCACCCCCCTATTCGCATGAATGGTGGGCATCGACAGATAGTGACGTAGAGCAAGTCTCCATAGAAGTCGTATCTCTGCACTAGTCAGATGATATCTAAGATTGAATGTGCCAGGATGTGTCTCCCACGTATATATAGGATCTAATACAACCTGCATTTAAACAAATATGTCAAGAATTTTCAAGTTTTTCTTAGAAAAAAAATTCAAAAAATTTTACCAGCCAAATGCAGCTCACTTTAACAGATGCGGTGCATTTTAACAAATGTGTTGCATAACACCTCATTTGTGGTGCATATTACATATGTGTTGCATATTTCCCACACCCATTTCTACCTACTGTAAATGTGGTGAAATAAACCCAATGTAGTGCAAAAAACCAAATGCGGTGCATTTTCTACAACCTACCTACCTACTACATATGTGTTTCATTAATGCACATACGGTTCACTAACCCACATGCGTCTAATCCTAATGCAAATGCATTGCATATATACATATGCAGTGCATTATATTTCAAATGCATTTATTCCCTAAAATTCCTAACCTAGCCTAGATGTGTTTTCGCACATGCATCGTTTCGCAGTCAAATGCGGTGAATAGGATGACATATGCGTTGTTCACGAAGGACCGCATATGCTAATTAACTTTCAAGGACCTAGAAATACGTGCAAAAATAAATTTCCAAAGTTTTTTTTCAGGTACATACTGGTGGTCCTGCGTCAGCTAGCCACCTAAAGGTCTAGATCCAATATCCTCGATGCACAACGTATGCAATGGGTGCCATTTTCATCCGCTAGTCAGAGAAAATTCTCAGTTTTCCAAACTCTTCTTGCTACCAATGAATTGGTTTTCAACCTAATTCCTATTTATAGGTAGGGTTTGGGTGGCATTTATTCAGACCTTCTCTATTGTCCACTTAACCTTTCAACTTCAACTGACCCGTACACATCCGTATCATCTCCAATTTCAATTCCGTCAACTCCATAGCATTTCTAACTATCAAATTGACTTATCGGGAATATTTCCTGATTTTTTTGAATTTTTTCAAAAATTGTCAATTTTCCCAACAGGGCATACCCTAACCTGTTTCATGTCGGGGCGTGATTGGGGCATATTTTCTTTGACACAACACTGAAACAACATTGTATCAAAGAGGGGAAAACTATAGAAACTGAAAATTGGTCTAGGCCTGTGTGTACACATTCGACATAATTTTCTATAGTCCATGGTCATGATTAAATAATGTTAATTATTTAATTACCCTTTCTAACACATATTTCCTCTATTAATTAAATACCCCTTTTTTAATTAATTCATTAATTCATAAATAACCTTTATTCAACTTGATTAATTAATAAATCATGTATATTTAATTATGTTGCTAACTAATTAATCCTTCCATCTATCAATAAATAATTTATTATTTAATTACCCCCTTTATCATAAGACAACTATAATTAAATATTATTATTTAATTATTCATTTAACTCCTTTATCCATAATTAAATATTTATTATTTAATTATTCATATTATCCTTTTCAAACAGTAAAATTAAATAATTTTTCTTTGTTTATTTAATTAAAGTCTCTTATTTTCGAATGCTGAAATAAATTCACATTTAATTCATTTGTTAATTATTTATGTCACATTTTTCTATCAATCAGTTGATTAATCATTCACTCACCTTCTGACTCGAGATCTATTTTTAGTTCTCTAGTTATCTCTTGAGTTTAACATTTGATTACCTCTAAGAGAAGACTCTATGTCACAACTAGTCAGTTAACTAGTTTTAACTCATATGCATGTATGCATTTGAATGAATTCTTCATCTTTGAGTTCTGACTTTGTCTTTAAAATACAAAGTCTATTTCTTCTATTTTCGAAGATTCTTAACTCGTGTTCTAACTAACGTTCTAACTTAGTCTTTATTTTGCAGTCTTTTCTGACTCATATTCTAACTCACGTTCTATCTGACACAGAACTCACATTGCATGACATTCATCAATCTCATCCATCGATCTCTCTTTCAATCTGAGCCAATCGTTCAAAAACCTAAAATCTATAAAATGGCCTGTCATTATCATTATTCCTCCCGAAATCATACACTTTTGAGAAGAAACTTATCTTCGATATTTTGCTGAGACACTGGACGAAGTTATTCTTGCATCAAACACATAAATCTAAGGGTAAGAATACTGAAACAGCAAAATGGAGAAGAACAATCAAGATAATTCAAAGGAGTGAGCGCATATTCAGTGAGAGATTTCCATTAATTTGTTTAGTTTATTATGTTTGCTTATTTGTTCTTTGTTGTTTGATTTAGATTAATATTGATTTAGATTAGGATTAGCATCATTTATTTTGGTTGCAAATATCTTTATTCCAGATTTTAGTCTATGTTACAGTTAGATTCTATTAAAGTGAACACAATAAAAAAATAGGAAGGTTCTTCCACAAACAAGGCACCTTGGTTTGAAGAAATAAATTGTCTTTTTGAGCTTATTGATGGAGGCATATTTGGGATCTCTTGGATTCGATGTGTGGATATCTATCAAGAATAACTACATCCCTCCTACTACTCCCCCCACTAATGTTGCAGGAAAGAGGGATTATGAGAACAAAGAAAGGGCTAGACATTCCATCATCTATAATTTATCCAGATCTGTACTTGGAAAGTTTATGCATTTCAAGACCACCCATGATGTTTGGGACAAGTTGAAAATATATATGAAGGGGATGAAAAGGTAAAGTTGGCAAAGATCCAAGTTATGAGAGCTAGATTTGAAGGCCTGAAGATGAAAAAAGAGGAGAATATTGCAGACTATGTTCTAAGAGATGAAGATATGTAAACTCTATTAGAGGATACACAGAAGAAATAAAAGAAAATATCATGGTTCAGAAAGTTTTGAGATCAATGACAAAAAAATATGATCCCAAGATCTCTACAATAGAGGAAGGAAGATAAGTAGAAAAGATCACTCTTGATGAGTTGCACTAGATATTCATTGCATATGAGATGAGAATGGGAGAAGGAGAGCCATCCAAGAAATAAGTTGCATTTAAGGCTGCAAATAAGGAAAATGATGAAGCACCGAAGAAAGACAAGTTTGAAACCACTACATCCAAGCATGATGAGACTAATGAAGAGGAGGAAAATTGTATCAAAAGACTTAGAAGAGGCTCTAGCAAGTATAAAGTTAGGTTACCCTTCAAGTTTCTTGACTATGGAAAATTAGGTCATTTGTTTGCTAAATGTACCTACAATAAGAAAGGTAACTCTGAACAAGAGGTAGGTGATAAAATGAAGAAACCCTACTACCCTAAGAGAAGGAGCTATCAGAAAAAGAATAAAATTCTATACATCCAAGAGGATAGTGGTTTATCACATGACTATAATGGCTCGGATGATGAACAAGGCTGTGATTTTTTCGTGAGAGAAAATGAATTCCTCTTCATGGAAAAAGAGTCTGAGGAATAGAAGGATGGAAAGTGATGAGGGTGCTAACCTGAGACAGAATATCACACGCAAAAACTACAGAATATTATTGTATTCAGAATAATGAAATACTTACATGAAGAGGATCCCAAATCCTCGAGCCCTGTAATACATGCCCTTACAAAAAATTACAGAAGTTCCCTTTTCTCAATATGCACTCTTCTTCCCCAAAAGCGCCCCCCCTCCAAAAAAAAATCAGAAACTAGCCCATAAATAACTCCTTTTCAGTTTGGAGCCCAAGAAAAACATTCGATTTATGAGTTTTAGTAGTTTGGCGCCAAAAAATTAAAATTTTAAAACCACATTCAAGAATTAGCATATTTTTGAAAATGCACCAACTTTCGGGAGCCATACATTTTGATTTGGGACTTCGTTGACAAACCATTTGAACCATTGGAAAGGTCTCAAAGTGAAGAACGTGCTAAGAACCCACTCCACCAGTTTTGACAATTTCTAGGCCCATATGAAACCGTTTAGTGTCTCAAACTAGGATCGAAAGATTTTTCAGGGCAAAAAGAAAAAACTGAAACTTGAATAACTTTCAAAAGGAGAATGATATTGACCTTATTCTTTCGCCAAAGTGCTTATTTTTGTGTCCTGAAGCTTCCCTTAAATTTTTTCCTCCTCATGCCTTCAAATTCACACCTACTAAAAATAGCAATTGAGCAAAAAAAGTAGAAAAACAGTTCTGAAAGTTAGGAATTCTTATTCGACGAAAAGAGTATCCAAAAATACAAAAACATCAACAAAAATCTAAAAGAAGGTAAGGATATTTTTGGGTGATGTCGGATTTCCCTTACACCACTAGATGTTCCTGCATCAGAAAGTTTGAAAACATCCATGAAGAAGGAGAAGAGTAAGGAGAGGTTGACCTAGAAGGAGATCTCATATGTGCTCTAGATGAGATAGATGATCTTGGAGATGAGATTGAGGAATTGAAAAAGGAGAAAAACTAGCAAAAGAAACTTGTAAAAAAAGTGCAAGACAAACTAAACAAGGTTCAAGAAGAATCTACCCAAAATTTGTTAGATTTGAAGTTACAGTTGGAGGAAGCCAAGAGAGCATAAGATGTGATTAAATACAAGTTACAATTTGAGGTTGACACATGTATAAACCTTGAGGAATAATTTGTTGCCCTAATAAAATATTTAGAAAAGGTAAAGGAGCAAATAGATAAAGGACTCAAGATTAAAGGTGGCTCATAAATTTTAGATGAGCTATTGAGCACACAAAAGCCCTAAAACAAAGAAAAATATGGACTAGGGCTTGAGAAAGGTAAGAGTACCTTCATAGACTTTTGCAAAGTTATACCAAAGGTTCAGGGCAGGAGAAAAATTTGATTTTATTGATAAAAGAGATTGCAAAGGGAGTGTATCCAAAGTGAAACCTACAAAGGCATATAAAACAAATGAAGATAAGAAGCATGATGTAGGAAAGAAGGATAACCAATAATCTCCTAATTATCAAAAGAGAAGACAAAACAAAATGAGGACTAACACTAATGGATTCACAAGGGTGAGGACACAAGGAATACAATGCATATAATACCACCTCATTTGGCTCAGAATGTTATGACTGTTAGAAACCAAGATCACCTGCAGGCAATCACCTGTCACATTTAAAAGACATGCAGAACCAAAGAAGATGTTTTGTAAACCTCAAAGTAAACATGCATTATTGAGAATCAATTATTACAAAGAGATCAATCCTTATGAAGGAGATCAAGAAACCCTAAATGAAACCCTAGTGTGCACACTTAATAATTAATCAATTATTAATGTGCCTAAGTTTAGCTTAAGCAACTAAAGGAATAAGTGACTTAATTAATTAGCTACTATGCCATTTTCCCGATTCTACTTATTTTGCAAAAAAGAGCAAAAAAAAAAGGGGGGCCAGGGTCGGGCTCTAGTCGCCATGTGACCCTGGCACATATTTATTTAAAAAAATAATTAAAAAAAAGCCAGAAAACCCGCCGGTTCCACTGGAGCTCCGCTTTGCGGGCGGTGCACCACTGTGGTGCCACTCCGCGGGTGGCGCACATTTTTCAATTTTTTTATTTTTATTTTTTTGAAAAAAATTTTGCCTCGGAGTGCATGCGAGGAGGCCGTATGACCTCCCTAGCAATATTTTTTTTCCTCAGAAACCAATTGCTCCAAAATGGATGATTTGATAGGCGTTTCTAGGGTTTTGGGGCACTACAAACGCAATGGCGACGTCCGTTTGAGCCCATACTATCCCAAAAAATTGACTACCCCCAGATCTTGCAAAAAAGATGCCTGTGGAAACCCTTGCACTTGAAACTCACTAAAAGGCCATATCTTTAGATCACAAATAGGCAGTTGCAGGTCTGGAGCTCTAATACCATGTTAAAAACCAAGATCACCTGCATGCAATCACCTGTCACATGCAAAAGACATGCATAACCAAAGAAAATGTTTTGTAAACCTCAAAGTAAAAATGCATTATTGAGAATCAATTATTACAAAGAGATCAATCCTTATGAAGGAGATCAAGAAACCTTAAAAGGGAAACCCTAAATGAAACCCTAGTGTGCACACTTAATAATTAATCAATTATTAATGTTCATAAGTTTAGCTTAAGCAACTAAAGGAATAAGTGACTTAATTAATTAACCAGTATGATATAATTAATTAAGTATAATAACTTATTACTCTAACAATGATCAGGTATTATTCGTACTTCTATGGATATTGTTATACATATAATCAATTTGGTCATAGAGCTAGATAATGTAGAGTCAATCCTAAAAGGAGTAGAAACTTTGTAAGAAAAATCAATTTGCTCCTTTAGTTGATATGAATGTAATGTGATAAAATTGTAACAACTTTGGTCATATAGCAAGAAACTATAGAAAAAAAATTGTAAGAACAAATGTAAAGAATGAGAAAAATAGAGATCTACCTTCTAAGATAAACAAAGAATCAAAGAAAAGATTGAAATAAATATTAAGGTGTGGAAAGAAAAAGCAGAGAGTTCCACACAATCTATGATTTCCCAAATAGCACTGCATGAAAAGAAACAAAAAATTTGGGTAATAGATTGTGGTTGTTCCAAGCATATGACTGGAGAAAAATTCAAGTTCATCAAACTCAATAAATTTAAATGAGGATCTATGAGTTTGGGTGACAATACAACAGTCAAGATTTGTGGTAAAGGCATCTTAAGTTTGCATGGTAAGAACCCTACTAAAGATGTATTATATGTGGAAGGATTAAAGATCAACTTGCTAAGTGTAATTCAGATGTGTGATAACAACTATAAGGTAATATTTGATTTAGAATGGTGCAAGATAAGTAAAAATTAGAAAAAATACTACACAAGGTTTGAGAACTGACAACAATATTTACAATTTGAGTGAGGTAAAAGGTCAATGTTGTCTAATTGGTCAAGCAGATGAAAGCTGGTTGTGGCATAGAAGATTGGGGGATGTAAATTTTGATAATTTGGTAAAATTAAGTTCAAGGGGTCTAGTAAGACATATGCCTAAAATAGCTAAGCAGGTAAATATTATATGCAAAGAATGTCAGCAAGGAAAACAAACAAAGGCTAGTTTTCCAATTAAGGAATATTCAACTACTAAGCCATTACAGTTGGTCCATACTAATTCATGTGGACCCACAAAAACAAGAGGAATGAAAGTTGAAAGATACGTCATGTTACTAATTGATGACTATACGAGAATGACATGGGTAACCTTTATGAAGGAGAAAAACAAAGCACTTGAAATATTCAACATATTTAGAAAAATGGGTAGAAGGATTAAATGCTTGAGGTTAGATAGAGGAGGAGAATTCACATCCAGTGAATTTTTTGAGTATTGTGAGGCACATTTAATTAAAATAAAATACTCTACACCAAGAACTTCATAGAAAAATGGAGTTGTAGAAAGAAATAATAGAGTGGTTAAGGACATGGACAGGACAATGTTAAATGAGGTCAAGCTTGCAGATATGTTTTGGAGAGAGGTAGTTCATACAATAGTTTATTTTTTGAACAAAATTCAAATAAGAGCACATAGTGATAGTACTCCTTATGAGTTGTGCTATGGTAGACCAGCTTTTGTTAAATATTTTAAGGTCTTTGGCAGAAAGTATTACATTAAGAGGGAAGATATAAATATGGGAAGCTTTGAATCAAGAAGTGATGAAGGAATATCTCTAGGATATTCCACCCAAAGAAAAGCATACAAATGTTACAAAAAAATGGTTGAATAATATTGTAGAAAACATCAATGGTAATATTCATGAGAATATAAAGCATATCAAATTTGAGAAGAATGAGTTTGAGGATGATTCAGATTATGAGAACAATGTTGAAAATAATGAAAAAGAATCTAAAGAGGAAATTGAGAAGGCACCTGCAAAGTATGTGCAGAAGGATCACCCCGCATATTAGATAATTGTAGACAAAAATGAAGGAGTTCAGACTAGGATAAAACTTTCAAGGAATAAGGAGCAAGTGAATTTTTCTCTCCTATCTCAAATTGAGAAATAAAGATTTTTTGAAGCCAGTGAGGATGAGAATTGGATAAAATCCATGGATGAATAGCTAAATTAGATTGAGAAGAACAAAACATGGGAATTGGTTCCTATACTCCCAAGCAAAAATATCATTGGCACTAAATGGGTGTTTAGAAAAAAGCTCAATGAAGATGGAGCTATGGTAAGTAATAAAGCAAGTTTGGTGTGTAAAGGATATGGATAAGCTACAAGCATTGATTTTGAAGAAACATTTGCACTTTTGGAAATATTAGAAGCAATTAGAAAGTTTCTTGCATTTTTAGTATTTAAAGGATTTAAATTATATTAAATGGATGTTAAATCTACATTTTTAAATGGAAAACTAGAAGAGGAAGTCTACATATCTAACAACCAAAAGGGTTTCAATTGTTAGAAGATGATGACTATGTATGCAGATTAAGAAAGGCATTGTATGGTCTAAAGCAAGCACC
The DNA here is from genome assembly GCA_007115665.2 of Sequoiadendron giganteum. NCBI lineage: Eukaryota > Viridiplantae > Streptophyta > Pinopsida > Cupressales > Cupressaceae > Sequoiadendron > Sequoiadendron giganteum. The sequence continues at coordinate 810,609,632 of CM021102.1, forward strand.
CAAAGCATGGTATTCCAGATTAGACCAATATCTTTGGCAATAAGGATTCAAAAAGGGATGTGCAAACAATAATTTGTATTTTAAATATGAAGATGAGTGCATGATTATTGTTGTTGTGTATGTAGATGACATCATATTTGGTGGTAGCAAAGATAAAATGTGAAAATTATTTCCTACACATACGCAAGATGAATTTGAGATGTCAATGTTAGGAGAGATGTCATTTTTCCTTGGTTTAGAAATAATCCAAACTGATAATGGTATATTATATCTGAATCTAAATATGCTAGGGAAATTCTTGAGAAGTTTGATATGGAGGATAGTAGACCAGTTAGTACACCTATGATAACTAGTTGTAAGTTGTGCAAATCAGAATGTGTACATGCCAATGATTGGAAGATTGTTTTATTTAACTACCTCAAGGCTAGACATAATGCATGTTGTGTATATGGTAGCAAGGTTTCAAGTTGCAGCAAAAGAGTCTCATGTCAACATAGTAAAAGTAATTTTTAGATATATCAAGAGCACTATTGACTATGGGTTGTGGTATTCCAAGAGAAAATATTTTTCTTTGAAAACATATACAAATGCATATTGGGTTGGATGTGCAGATTATAAAAAAATCACAAGTGGAGGAGCATTCCTCTTAGCAAACAAATTGGTTTCATAGATGAGAAAGAAATAGGAATCATATACTTTGTCCACAAAAAAAGTAGAATATGTAGCAATAGTAGCTTATTGTACTCAAGTCCTATGGATGAAGTATAAACTTAAAAAAATCAAGGTAGAGTAAAAATAACCTATCTCTATTATTTGTGATAATTCAAGTTCCATCAACATCTCAAAGAATCTAGTGATGCACTCTAGGACGAAGCACTTTTTTTTGTATTGATAATCATTTACAATATTATTTTTCTCATACGAGAAACAACCTGATAACAATAAATAATAGCTCCTTTCGAGAAACCACACTAGAAATAACCCATGGAGTACCAAGAGCCAGACCTTAGAAATTCACTTATTTAGAAACTACTTCCACTAAATCCAACTAAGTAAGACCAAGAGTCACCATTTAGAATTCCAACATAGATGTCCCTCTGGGATTCAAAGTTGGGTCTCCACATTTATAATTCAATGCTTTAACCAACTAAGCTCAACCTCTTGGAAACAAAGCACATTTCAATTAAGTATCACTTCATAAGAGAGAAGTTTACGAACAAAGAGGTCAGCATGGAGTATGTTCCCACAAAAGAACAAGTAGCTGACATTTTTACCAAGCCTCTTCTCAAGGAACAATTTGAATATTTGAGGAAAAATTTGGGAGTCATTTCTACCACATCATATAACTAAATTCTAGTGATAGGGCATGGGTCCAAGAGGAGCTTCATTTGTATTTTCTTCATCCCTAGGTATGAAAAGGATAGATCAAGTAAGGTAAAAATTGTTTTACAAATTTCTAATGACTTGATGATAGTAGATTTTATGTCCCCTCTTTCTCTTTGAGGAATATTATAAGGGGTAGTGTACCCTTTTCCATTAATTTCGAAGGGGGAGAAAGATGTGAAAATGCTCAAACACATGAGCAAAGGAGGAGAAAGTAAAGTTGATATTGGTACAATGCATGGACTGTAATATCTTTGATTGGTATAGAGATTCTTAACAATAGGTACAAAGCATAAATTGGTATTAGATACAATTGATATAGTGTTGAGTGAGCATTTAGTTTTTCCATCAATGACAAAGCCTGGGTAGATTGTTGGTATATTGTTCTCATTGATGTCAAAAGGGGATCACAGGTGAGATGGAATGAGTCTTGTAAGAAGAGAGTGTTGGCATTTATGTCAAAAAGTTGTTATTGATGCCTAAGGAGAGTTTAGATCTGGTTCTAGAAGTGGTGCGAATTACAAAAGTTGCTCAAAATATTGCATTGTTTCCATATACTATTTTCATGATGTTGTAGAGAATTCTTCTAGGTATTTAAAGAGATCTTAAAGGCAAGATTTGATATGGGTTTTCTAAGAGATCCTAAAAAATGTGAAGTGTAAGTCCAAAGCATGCAAGATACACATAGAATTCATTTATTTATGCTCTTAGACAATTTTTAGGGTTTATCAATTAAACCCTAGGATAGCATCCATGGTGTTCAAATGACTTTATATTTCAGTTTTGATGGTATGTCATAGGTTGCAAGTAGCTTAAGTTATAACTTAAGCCTACAATCTCATGTGGGCAGTCGATCCCTCTATTGGTCTTACCAGCTTGATAAATACTTTTTAACCTTAATATTTCCTAAGTTCATTGCAAATATTTTCCTTGAGGGAAGATTGACGGTGGTGATTGAGGCTACAAGATCTAAAAATCTCCACACTCACCCATTGTGTTTATGGTGGGCCCCTACTAAGTCTCGTGGGATAGTGAGCAATGGTGGAGATTGATTCATGATGATTAAACAATGATCATGGATTCCTTTGGTGGCATCAGATAAAGAGAAAGGCGATAGAGGGAGAAGTGATGTATAGAAAAGTGGTGCTTAGTGATTGAACACTAAGACCAACTTACATCAATCTTGTGAGTTGCATAGCTTGGATAGATGGAAATAGCCCACTAGCTTGTTGAGATTCAATGGGCCCATGTTCAGATCTTGCAGGGCATTGGGCTTAGGAGATGTGTCTTGTTGGACCCCATGTATGAAAAGCAGTGTATGAAGGATATTTGTATACACCTAAAATTGGTCTGGAGAATTTTGATTAATTAAATATGAATTATTTGATTAATTATCCTTTTTCCTCTACTGTTTGAATAAATAGAAATATTTATTTATATAGTTCACATTCACGCCACATTTAAATTCTATTATCTCATCTTAATTAAATAAACAAAATTAAATACTTTGTTTGATTTAATTATAAAATCCCTATTTTATTTTATCACATCAATCTTTAAATTAATTAAATAAAGATTAAACACTTTATTGATTAATTGCCATTATTCTTCTGTTTAATTTAATAAACAACTTCTATAGTTTTTTTTATTAAATTATTTATCCCTCTTTTTCTAATTTAAATAAAGGCATAAGGAATATTCCGCTATATTTCCTCAAAATCAAATTAGATATCCTATGTCTAATTTATGTCTGAAATCATGACAAAATTAATTGATTGAAACTTCACGGGAAGAATTGGAGATAAATTGCAAATTTATCTCTCAATCTCCTCCATCTTTCACCATTCAATCCTCCAGATTGAATCCAAGCCTCTCTTCACCATCCCTATGCATTTCTACAACCAGGAAATCTATAAATAAAGCTTCATTCAACCAAGAAAAGGATCCCAGGTTATCAAGTTTACTCTGTAGGAATTCATCAAGCATCAAGCATCAATCATCAAGCATCCAACTTCAAACATCCAAGCATCCAACATCCAACATCAAGCTTTCACAATCATGGCTACCTCTTGTAGCTTCATTTATCAGTTTTTATATCAATTTATGTCATCTTAGTTTCTTTTATCATCTAGTATTTATCATATTAGTTTCATATAATTTGCATCAACATCATTCCATTCTTTAGATTGTCATTTTACCAGTTAATAGTGTTATTTAAATATGAGAGCACTTAACTTAATAAAAATTTTAAGATAGGAGACAATGAGACAATTTCAATCGATTGGTAGCTTAATCTTTGATGCAATGTTTCATTAAGAAGTGTTTTATTGCTTTATACCTTATTCACACTTACAATTTGGCACCCACCATGGGGCCTAACCCCATATTTTTATCAATTTATCTGAAAAGTGTCACATAGGTTTTCAGCGTGTTCTGTTTTAGCACTTTCATCAAAAACTATAGTTTATCTATGGAAAACTATAGCGCTTCCATGAATTTTTCGATGCTTCTATGATACTATAGTGCATCCGTCAAAACATTCAGTGCTTTCAACTCTAGACCCATTTCCAAAAAAGTTGATTTAGTGCTTCCGTGGCAAAATCTGGCGCTTCGGTGCTCTGTTTCGGTGTTAGCACATCAAGTAAAAACTATAGCACTTTGGTGGACTATTTTAGCACTTTTGTAAAATCAATCTAGATCCAACGCGACTGCGGCCAGATTTTAATGTTTTCATAGTTAGACTATAATTTATCAAACCTAGGATAGTCACTTCTGGTTTTTAAAATTTATCAATCCTAGGATAGTCACTTCTGGTTTTTAAAATGTATCAATCCTAGGGTAGCCAATTTATGTTTTTCCTAAAGAAAATTTATCAATCCTAGGGTAGTCATCGCACTTTTTACAGTATCGGTTAAAAAGAACATCATGATTTTTATGAAGCAAAATCTTCACATAGATTAGAAAATTGTCTTTTTGGGCTTGAAACAAAAAAAACTTATATGTTGTGCTTGTGTGGTGATTAGGATTATCCTCTCCCCTTAACTTCAACAAAGCACCAAATTCATCTTTATTTCATGCTATTTACGCTTTATTAAATCCTTTAGAAGGCCTGTCGTAGTGGGAAAAAGTACTCACCTTATGGGAATGACCTAAGTGGCAATGCCTAAAGCCAAGGATTCAAACCCACTATAATCAAAATGCAAGTTGTTGATGAAAGTCCAACTTGACGGTAGTGAGCAAGATAACCATCCCCAAAATCCTTTTTCTAAATATTGGGAGGTCTCCTAAGGGAGTTTATCAATTGTTGCACTGCATGAAATCCCTATCTACGAACCATAGAGTAGTATCCCGCCGAGTCAATATCCAAATATTGCCATACTCACATTGCAAGGAGAGGGAAGAATCTTCCCCCAAGACACTCACCATATAATTTCCAAGGACTGTTTCATCAAAGGATGAGAAATCCAACTTTGAGTATGCACCTAGAAACGAAAAAAACACGGGCGCCCTCTAGGGGGTGACACGGTTGTGTGCGTCAATGAAATTTCAAGATGTGGGTTGTGAGTATAATGATGACCTATTTGTCCTTAAGTGTGAGTTTGTCTGATTTGTGTATATTTTTCAAAGCAACCTATGAAAATCAATAAGGACCATTCGTGGTTCTTGAACATACACGATCTATTTAGTTTAAAATAATTATCCCATAATTGCTTGTTGTGTTTTCACAAAAATTGTTAAAATCAGATTAAAGATCATCCAAAAAATGACAAGCCAAATCAGGTCAAGAAATTCATGATTCAAAAGTGGAATTCCACCACGTTTATCAAGAGAACAATCAAAGTCACCAAACCCAAGAAACCTCTCAGTTATTGGGATAATTTAAGAAGAAGGCATTTTCTATATCAGAATCGAAAAATATTTTTACAACATAGAACCTTCATCCATAGATATCACAACTTTGCTAGGGGTCATAGTATTTTTCCAAAGGAGAGTTCTCACATAGTATCACAACCATAGTCAATGCATACATCAGTCCTATTTTCCACAACCCATGATAAAGTATGCCACAAGGCCAGATCAAGTTTTACAATAGAGAGTCTTAAAATTCTTGTTTTTAACACTCTGGAAACCTATTTCAGCACTTTGGGTCACTATTTTGGTGCTTTCATAAAATAGCACTTTCGAGCACTGTTTTAGCACTTAGAGTGTTTATTTTAACACTTTCATCAAATGACGCTTTCATCATCTTTTTCAATGCTTCTGGGCACTATTTTAGTGCATCTGTCAAGATAGCGCTTCCATCACTTTCTATAGCGCTTTCGAGCACTGTTTCAATGCATCTATAAAGATAGTGTTTCCATTGCCTATTTCAGTGCTTCGGGACTCTGTTCTAGTGCTTCTTTGAAATAGCACTTTTGTCCTCTATTTTAGCGCTTTTAAAAAAAAGAGTTCCAAAATCATTCCAGTAGGTTTGTCTGTCATTTATCCATAGTTTTTACTAGAACACAAGTTTCTTTTTATCAAAATCACTGTCTAGAAACCAAAATCAGATAAGTTTATACAAATTTCCAATTTTATCAAATGAAACAAGATCTTACAAATCAGAAGTGTCAAATCAAATACATAATTGATTACTACACTGACGTTTCATCATCAGGATATTATTATCCTTTATCACAAAACCAAGTACATTAATCCAATTTTTAACTTAGTCTTATCAATAAGATTAGTCATCTTATTCGACTTTTTTAAAATTTGGATTGACTTTTTTTCTCCAACATAGAAGATCAACATTTCAGAAGAAAGAGCGAATATTTGTATGCCAATCTTCAGTAGGTCCCAAAAATAGAGATTCTTAGGGAAAGAACTTGAAACATCCCAACAAATGGCAGAAGAAAATCCTTGGAATAGTCTGCACCAAAATGATAAAAATGAAATAACTCCAGAGGATATTCAAATAGCCCAAGAAGATCCCAAATTCCATAAATTTATGGAAAAGAATTTAGAACAAGACATGGAGAAATATATTTTAATGTTGGCTGAATCAGGGGCTAAACTTCCCAAGGACTTTGACATAAATCATTTCAAGGAAGCACCTAGAACAAGTGAGACTGAAATAACGCAACCCACACAAGCAATAGATTCGGTTATTGCTTTAACGTCCCAAATGCAAATGTTACAACAACAGATACAGGATATGACGAAAGGGAGTACCAGAAGGTACGTGATACATGAAATTTGTCCTTATCCTTTTGACACAACAGTCGGCCTGATACCTTTTCCTAGACATTGTGAATTCCCAAAGTATGACAAGTACAATGGAAGAACAGATCTGATCGATCATATCTGGGAATTCAAAACAATGATCCTTGAGTTTTCCCAAGAGGAAACTTACTTAATGAGATTATTCCCAAGAAGCTTGGGAGGTGCATGTATGGAATGGTTTTCAAAATTAAAGCCAGGTATCAAGAATTTTGAGGAACTTGTCAACAGGTTCATCTCCCATTATTATTTTAACAACCAACATGATGTTACAATAAAGGATCATTATAACCTAAAAAAAAACAAAGGGGAGACATTATTATCTTTTCTAAAAATATGGAAAAGACTGTTCGCCAGATATCCTTGATCCATTCCTAAGGAAGAAAAGATGGAGTTGTTCATTGACAACTTGACAGAGGAAATGAGTTATAGACTTGAATTGCAATGTCCTCTCACATTCAAAAAAGTAATAGAAAACGGTCTTAAAATTGAAGAAGCGCTAGTCAAAATAGGAGTTATCAAGCATTTCAATGATAAAACCAATAACATAAATAACTCCTCCAATCAATACTCAAACAGTGATGAGCCAAAATTTTTGGCAAAAGAATCGAAACACAGCTACCAATGAAACAACAAATGATTCCCAAAATGTCAAACCGGTTTTTAACTTGACAGCATATACATCAAAGAATCAAAACAATTATCAAATTGTCAAGTCGAATGATATACAAAGCAACAAGATCGTAAAAACATAGTCATATCAAAAACCATCCAATCGGCGTAGGTTCACACCTTTGGGCCAAATGATAGAATCAACAATGAAATAATTAGTCACTAGTGGCCTTATCACTACATAGGACGCCAGATTCTGGGATCCCAAGGTCAAACCACCATGGTGGAATGATGCAAATTATTGCAAATTCCACAACAAAAAATGTCACAAAACCAATGATTGTATGGAGTTGAAATACACCGTACAAGATCTGATTGACAACAAAAAAAAATATGTGGAGGGACCTCAAAACAATAATGATCATTCAGCCTTCAAGGACCCTTTACCAAACTATGACAAAGGAGCATCATCCTCTAAAAATAACAAAGGCAAGAACATCAATCATGTCTATGAAAAAAAAATCCTTTGTCTTTTTGAAGTAGAGAGTGATCATACAGTTGGTCATAACATTAACGAACATGAAACCAACGACACTACCCCTTTGGATTTGCTCCCAAGCATACAAAACTCTGAAAATGATATAAACGTCTTAAAAATCAGAGATCATCAGGACTATCAACCAACAAATGTAATGACAAGGGGGAAATCCAAGGTAGTGTTCAAGGGAGTTGGGTCTAAAAGTGCATATCCACCTCCATCTCATTACAACATTGTCAATCATCTTCAAAACATTCCATCACAGATATCAATAATAGAACTCCTCAAACTATCTCCATCACATAAGGAGGTTCTAGAACAAGCATCAGTTGTAACTACAGTACCGCAAAATCTAGATGTTTTCCAATTCCAAGCTATGGTGGGGCATTTGACTACCCCACATTATCTATCATTCTCTGAATAGGATGATGTCTCACTCAACCATCCCCATAACACCACACTCCATATCGAAGTCTTGATCCACAATCATCATGACAAAAGAGTCTTAATAGATTGGGGAGTTGGTTTGAAAATTTTCACTCTACATTTAATCCGTGCACTAGGGTATTTCGATGATTCTATTGATGCCCGAAGGAAAATGACCATAAAAGCATATGATGAGGAAGAAAGATCTTCAAAGGGACTAATTGTGTTACCAATTCAAGTGGGACCAATGATGAAACACATAGCATGTCAAGTACTAGAAAAAGAGTTGACTTACAACATACTCTTAGGACATCCCTGGATCCATGAAATGCAAGCAGTACCTTCCACATATCACCAATTCTTAAAGTTCCGAATAAATGGACAATAGGTGATTGTATCTGTCAATTATAATCATCCTCAACATTGTGACACACTTAGGAACTCTCAAGATACCTTTGTACCTCACAATCGGGAAGCATCTAGTTCAAAGTCATCAAATGAAGAAAAACTTCCAAATATCATCACCAAATGGGTAGAGAAGAAGTTACAAAAAAAGATACAAATATTGTTTACACTCAAGTAATAGAAAATTCAGATCCCCAAACTTTTTTATCACAAAAATCTCAAGAGTAGGTATAGTTGACAAACAAGGGAATGACACAATATTTTATGGAGCAATCACTTAATCTTTCACAGTTAGTGCCATCTCCTAAAACATATGGCCAACCATCAATGATCAAACATCAAACATCACTACCTATCATGGCTCTAGAAGAAAGGTTTGTAAAAATTGGTACCATAGAGGATGAATCAAACAATAAAGTAATCCTTGATTTGTTATACAAGGATTAAGAAACATCGACATCAAATAACAGTATCAAGAATGTCAATATCAATACAGACAACTATGGCAAAGGGAAAGCTATCCTAGAAAATATGGGTTACGAGGGAAAATGACCTGTTGGTTTAAGAAAGGAAGGAATAATTGAGACTATTCAGCCACTCACTCTCTAGTCAAAAGAGAAAATGGGACTGGGATACTCAGAAGAAGAAAAATAGGAGATGACAAGGAAGGTCATAGAAATAATCCTTCAGCTTAGAGATAGCTTTGAAATGGATTCAAATGAATATGAGTGGGATCTCTATTCTAATTTATCTTGCACCGATATTCAAATTGATGTAATACATCAATATGCACCTACACGTGAGGAAGGAGAAGGCTCTGGTTCTAGACCATTCATAGTAGGATCACTAAATAGCCATGACTCAGTGGGAACGAATAGACATTGAGTGAACTAGATGATCTTGAAGAAGGAAATTTCATTGACCTCGATATTCCGATAAACAACTATGAAGAAATGGTTGTCCAAACCATTTCATCCATCCACCTAAATAATTTTGATGACCTCATGCCATTAATCCATTGAGAACTTATTGACTGGGAACCTATCAAATGTCTGATTGTACCAATATTTGCAGATGATGATGTCATCATGAATTTCCTATGGCATGACGAACCTGGTATGAGTTATTTCTATAATACTCATAACAATGTGAATCGGCAGGAGGGTGTCAAATCTTCTAGTTGAAAAAGTAAAAACAGGGATAATAGATCTAATGGTGAAAACCATTCTATGGCAGCATTAGATCTAGAAAAAGATAAAATAAAGAATGTATCTAACAATGAAAACCTCTCTAAGGCACCGAAAGATGGGATACTTGACACTCTTCTAGAAAATTATCATGAGCAGTCATCAGTTCTAGTAGAACCAACATAGTTTGTTAACATCGGCACTGAAGAAAAAGAAAAAATCCTACATCTGGCAGAATCCATGACAGATCAACAAAGACCAAAATTCATCAAGTTCTTTACGGAAAGAAACATCAACTTTGCTTGGTCATATTTCGATATGCCATGCTTGGATCCAAATATGCTCATGCATCATTTGTCTTTGCCTCCAGGAATCAAGCCTGTGAAGCAAAAAATAAGAAAAATGCATCCTCATATCGCATTAATGGTAAAGACCGAGTTAAAGAAATTGTTGGATGTAGGATTCATAAGGTCTATAGACTATGCCAAGTGGATATCAAACATTGTACCTATTTCAAAACCAGACAATAGCATCAAGATATGTACGGATTTCAGAGACCTAAATAAAGCATGCCCAAAGGATGATTTTCCATTACTAAATATAGACATCATTGTGGACTTGATGACAGGGCATGCCATGTTGTCAATCATGGATGATTTTTTCAGGATATAGTCAAATTAAACTAGCTCCAAAAGATGAGGAAAAGACGTCATTTACATGTCCATGGGGAATCTTCTACTGGAATGTCATACCATTTGGTCTAAAAAATGCAGGAGCCACCTATCAAAGAGAAATGACGACAATATTTCATGATATGATGCACACCTTAATGGAGGATTACGTGGATGATATTCTAGAAAAATATTGTAAAAGGGAAGGACATCTACATATTTTGAGAAAAATATTCACATGACTAGAGAAATTCAATGTCAGGTTAAACCCCAAGAAGTATGTCTTTGGGGTCACATCAGTGAAACTACTGGGGTACATTGTCTCAAAAAAGGGCATTGAAGTGGATCCAGTGAAATTCAAGGCAATAATGGAAATGTCGCCTCCCAGAAATATTAGTCAACTCAGATCACTACAGGGAAGCCTCCAATCTATCAAGAGATTTATCTCCCAGCTGGCGGACAAGAGTCATCCTTTTAATCACCTATTGCATAAAAAACGTAGTTTTCAAATGGGATGAGAGGTGTGAGACAACATTTGATCAAATAAAATAGTATCTCATGTCGCTTCCTATTCTCATGCCACCAACCAAAGGAAGGCCTTTGATATTGTACATTGCAATAACAAATATATCTTTAGGAGCATTATTGGCATAGGAGGATTATGAAGGAAAGGAACATGCCATCTACTATATCATCAGGACATTAAATGGCTATGAAATAAACTACACTTTCATAGAGAAATCATGCTTAGCAGTGGTGTTTTCTACTCAATAGATGAGACATTATATACTGACCCATACAATCAGGTTAATAGCAAAGATCGACCCCTTAAAATATTTACTTAGTAAAGCTACCTTAATAGGTAGACTAGCCAAGTGGGTCATGCTATTAAGTGAATTTGATATTCAATATGTGGATAGAAAAGTCATCAAGGGTCAAGCAATTGCCAAACAATTGGCAGAGGCTCCTTTACTAGATGACTAACCTATGACCATCGAGTTTCCAGATGCAGATATTCTCATAGTGACGCCACAACAATGGATATTCTATTTTGATGGATCATACACACATTGAGGATATGGAGTAGGGATTTTGTTCATCAATCCCTAGGGACACACCATTCCAAAATCATATAGACTGATGTTTGAGTGTACAAATAATGTGGTAGAATATGAAGCATTGATCATTGGGCTCAAGATAGCAATTGAATGGAGAATCATGGACCTATAAGTATGTGGAGACTCTCAACTAGTCATTTATCAACTAAATGATGAGTATTAGACCAAGGATGAAAAGTTGATTCCTTACAATTAACAAATAGATGATCTAAAGTCACGGATGCCATGGCCACAATCGCTTCACTATTACAATTTCCAGAAAAATGAGGTTGTTATGAGTTTATGGTGGAACAAGAACCATGTTCTTCTCACAATAATTCAGAACCCAATACCATATGCCATCTAGAGATCATTGAAACCTCCATCTATGAAAAAACCTATGCATACCTGCAAGCCAATATCCTTCCTCTTGATCTTTCTAGGAACCAAAAACATAATTTTATCCGCTAATCTGCTCGACATACTTTAATTGATGACATCCTATATCGTCAAGGTCTTGATGGTACCTTACTCTGATGTTTAGAACATGAAGAATCTGAGACGGCCCTACGTGAAATTCATGAGGGTATTTGTGGTACTCATTCGAGTGGGATAACTCTAGCTAAGAAACTCCTCCGTTTGGTATATTATTGGCCATGCATGGAGAATGAATCTTATTGGTTTGTAAAGAAATGTCAAAAGTGTCAGATTCACAGTAATTTGATTCATGCACAAGCACAAGAACTACATCCCTTCACATCCACATGGCCTTTTTTTCAATGGGGCCTAGATCTGGTAGAAAAAATAAACCGCTCTTCAACCAATGGACACGAGTTCATTATAATAGCCACATAATATTTCACAAAATGGATAGAAGCATTGTCTCTTACAACAAACACGGGGAAGTAGATCTCGTCTTTCATCTTGAAATACATAATATGTCGGTATGGAATTCCTCAATCCATTATCACTGATAATGGATGGCCTTTCAAAAATCAAGATGTTCAAGAATTGTGTGAAAAGTTTGATATCCAACATCGTTTCTCAATGTCATACTATTCACATGGAAATGGCCAAGCAGAGGCCTCTAATAAAACTATTCTAAAATACTAAAGAAGATAGTAAATGATGTTGGACATGATTGGCATGTTCAACTCAATCCTGCATTGTGGGCCTATAGAAACAGTATTAGAACACCAACAGGAGCAACACCATATGCCTTGGTGTATGGATCAAAGGCCATACTACCTATTGAATTTTAGATTCCATTGCTTCGTGTATCACTTAGAGGAATCATTTCTGATGAAGACTATAGGGTATCCAAAATACAAGAACTAGAATTGTTAGATGAGCATCGTCAACAAGATGTTAATCATCTCACATCATATAAACAATGAATATGGAGTTAAAATCATAGGGTAAAACCTAGGATTTTTCAAGTTGGTGATTTGGTACTAAAAGAAAACCCTAGAAATCAACAAGACAGGGAAAGTTAAGGGAAATTTGAGCCTAATTGGCTAGGTCCTTTTGTCGTCATATCAGTGTAAGGACTAGGGGCTTATCAACTATCAACATCATAAGGGGATTTGTTTGATGAACCTATCAACAGTATCCATCTTAGAAATTTATACACCTGAATTCCTAGTGCACGAGTTCAACTTTTGAAGAGGGGTTTCCTTGATGAAAACCTGGCAAACAGGCATCTTGGCAAAACAAAAAACAAAAAAATACAACAAAAAATAGAAAAAGATAAAAACAAAAATATAAAAATATAAAAAACAAAGAGTGTAATCAAAACATATGGTCAAAACCTAGAAATAGGCATCATATGTGATTCTAAATCAGCTTTCCCATCTATTGTGATACATATCAGGATCATAAGTCTGGCAAACATTACCATTTCATATCATATCATTAGTCTTGCCATCATTACATCCATTATCAAATCATGTCACATGGTCATGTCTCACTATAGCTTGGAGGCAACATCTGGATATCATTGGGGGCAACAAAACATCGGTCTCACCAAATGGGGAAAAAAAAGTACAACAGGACAAAAAAACAATCTTCAAAATGCAACATCACCTTCAGAAAAGCATCGATCATCCATATCCAATCAAAAAGTCCAAAAAAACATGTGAAAATGTCAGTATAGAAAAGAAAAACCAAAATCATGAGTGTGTTTTAGTCAAACTACGTGGTCTTTGCATTTGTAACATAGGCAAGGCTAATCTTTGATCAGCCCCCAAGACCTCTAGGCTAGGTTAGTAGGTTAGGTCTTTGGTCAAAATCTCGAAAATCATGAAAACATCAAAAAAGTCATGATGGATGATCTAATCTGAATAATGATTTGAAACACTCTAAGTAAAAGGTGGATAAGTTGTATTTCTGATTGATATTATCATTTCTTTGGAGTAACTCAATGATGTATTGCACTAGAGAAACAAGGAAGAAGAATGAATTTATATTATTTGTTGTCTGTAAGTTAATCATTTCAATGTATGAATTGTCAAGGGATGTGCTATGAAAATGTATCACCGATGACATTCAGAATTCACACACTAAAATGATTAATCACTACTTGTTTACGCAATGAATGCTCAAGTCATCTCGGTTCAATTATACCTAGATGCTTGTGTTTGCTTGCAATATCAAAAATCATGAAAGTAGTACTCAGGTCATCATTGGTCTAACACATACCATTAACACTTGTACTCACTTTCAACATCCAATAAAATCTCTATGATGATACCATACAAAAAGTACTATTAAAATGACAATGGTTTGCATATAGTTGCATGTTAAAATTAGATTGCATTCATCATAAATTCATTATCTGCAGAGTATTTTGTTGCATAAGGGGTTCCAATTAATTATTATCTTTTCTACAAATATGACTAAGTATACTTGACATAAATCAAAATCATCAAAAAATGTAGAAGTCATCATCTCATCATTAAGTTCTCCTCATTTCATCATTCATGCATTTTACATCAAATAAATTATGCATTTAATCGTACCATTATTTTTTACATCAAATCATAAATAAATACATCATGTTCACTTTACCATAAACATTCATTACATTATCATCCATCAACATCATATGCATTTGATCAATTTTTAAACCCATACATCATTTTTCATCCATAAATTGTATCACAAAACTTTCATCATCCATCCATTATCATTCATCTTAAGATCATTTTATTATCATTCTCACATTTAAAATAAAAAGCATTTACCATCCATCCATACATTTTATCGCAATTGAAATAAATGCAAGTTATGTCATTATTATCCATCCATGCATACATTTTATCACATTTTAAATAATGCAAGTCATATCATTATTAGCCATACATAATATATCATCATTTAGAAATTCATACATTACATCATACATCCAAATATTGTATAGTCTACATATTCATTTCCATCATTTTTATCATCATCACATTTAAAATAAAATGCATTTATCATAGCATCATGAAATTGAAATAAAAGAATTCATATAGAACATCATAAAGATACATCATCTCAAAATAAATGCATCCATCACATAGAAATCATAAACCATCATGAGATCAAATCAACTGCATCTCATATATATATCATCAATGTCAAGTATACAATGAAGTCTGAAATAAAGATACATCATCCAAAATGAGCTAACTCAAAGTATGCATCATGTCTCGAAAAGAATATCTTGAAACCACAATAGCATCTATATTATGCTACTGCTAGAATGTGCGGGCCCAACGAAAACAGTACCACCACCACCTCCGGAAGGACCAAGATCTATGGGATCTCCTCGAGGAGGCTGTGTAACATCCTCACTGACTATCCAGTGCGAGTTTGACCAGATCTCGATGGGGCATAACTGACTCTGTGGTCATCAGGCATTGCATCTTGCTATCTATCCCTTTAGAACTCTACCTCTCAGCCAGCTCGAAGAACTTCTCTCATATACTCTGCCACGGAGGTACCATTAGCTACACTTTGGAGTGTCTCGGTCATCTCCTGTGCCCTCTCAATAATCTATCGGGCACTATCTCACTTGGCTATCAAGGTGGCAACTTGAGATTGAACAATGACCAACTATCCCTATACCTACGCTAGTGCTTGTGCATGGGCCTGAGCCTGGGTCTGCATCTGATTTTGCGTCTGAACCAGCAAACCCTGAGCCTGTACCAACTATCCCTATGACATCTATACCTATGTCTGAAGACCTACAATTTGTCTTTGGTAATCAACTGATGGTAATACCACTGCTCACCTCTTGCAAGGCCTACTAGATGAAGGCCCAACACTGACTGGTCTAGCCCCTCTGCCACCTCCACCGCCACCATCACTGTCATCCCCATTGTTGTTGTCATCAATGCCACTCTCAGTACTACTTCCTGATGGAGTGTCACCCCCACTATCCTCTGAACCCTCAACAACATCCTCCTCAATGGGTAATGGTGTTGGATCATCTAGAATCATGATGCACGAATGTGGATTAAGTGCCAAAAATGTAGCATACTCCTCTGTCATAGGTGCCTCAACATTATCCCTGTGCATATCCCAGGCAGATGGCTGCAGAACCTAATATCCCTCTACTATGGTCTCATATGATAGGCATGTCCCCCAATTAGGTACATCACTCTATCACGAGCATAGTGGGCTACTCCTTGTGGCATACACTGAATGATGTCGTACTATCTATACACTCACCATAACAAAAATCTCTCCAAGACAAAAGGTGTCCTACCAATTAGGTACATCGAATCACAAAGATACCCAAGCACGATGTCATCCTCATCCCACTACTCGCAGTCTAAGTATGGCCATAAGACAACACTCTCTGTATCATCAAAAACTCATCTCCAATGCTCCAACTTACCCATCCGAGCCTAGGTAAGTCTACCTCTATACCGAAACACATACGGTTTGCCTGCTGGTCTATCCAAAACTAGAAATGGTCGAGCAATGGAAAAATGTTCTCATGCCCACACCTGTAATAGGGTCATCCCTACTGATAAACTTTGTGCCTCCAAATACACCATTGAATGAAGGTCATGGTAGAGATGTGCCAGCATACACATCCCTCATGCGTATATCGTACCATGTACGACCATGCTCTCTAGAATCCGTCCCCAACCCACAAAGAATCCCTTTGACCTGTGATTAGGGCAAAGGAAACCTCCAATAAATCCAGCAAGCACTACTAGTAGTGAAGCGTATGCATCGACAATCATCCTCCATCGGACACTCGGACCTGCAATGTGTTGATCCTAAAACACTCTACAGAGAGCATCTCTCCCACCAGCCTCATGAGAACCATATACTACAATCTCCCCCATAAATGGAATATGAAAACTCCACCACACATCCTCGAGTGTGACCGTCATCTCACTAGTGGCCAGATGGAAAGTGTTATGGTCACTATGTCATTGCTCGGCCAAAGTGGTAAGGAGACCCCGATTAATCCTAACCTAGGGCA
Organism: Sequoiadendron giganteum; assembly: GCA_007115665.2. Lineage (NCBI taxonomy): Eukaryota > Viridiplantae > Streptophyta > Pinopsida > Cupressales > Cupressaceae > Sequoiadendron > Sequoiadendron giganteum. Next base: position 810,626,701 of record CM021102.1, read on the forward strand.
TGTCAAGTAAACTAGTGAGGCCACATCGACCTATAAAATTAGTGGTCCAAGAAAATCGCTCTCGCATCTGGAGAGTACCCAGATCCTCCTATCATCATACAAAAATCTACAATCAGTACACTATGTCAAGAAATCAAAAGTCATTCTACTATCAGGTCTAATCAAACTTTGGTTTGAATTTTTGATCAAAATTTAGGAACAAACATCAAAAAACCTCACCTATCATGAGGTTTATTAGATATTGAATCATTTCCTCGCCTATCATGAGGATCATCACAAATAGGATTTCTTCTCGCCTATCATGAGAGTAGGTCTTATTTAAATCAAATAGAATCTAACATCAGGAATTTGGATTATCATTCATACCAATCTGAAGAATGGACATGATCGGAATTGATGAAATCAAAGTTAACAAAGTCAAAATATGCAATTCTGACATGGATGCGCTAAAATAGTCATCCAAAGCACTAAATCTCAAAAGCGCTACTTTATCAATCGGATGCGCTAAAACATGTACCCAATGTGCTATTTTATCCAAAGCGCTATTTCAGCACTTTGATACGCTATAACAGACATCCAAAGCACTACTTCACCCTAAGCATTGTTTTACTGCATCAATGCGCTAAAACATTTCATCAATGCACTACTTTGCCAAAGCGCTATAATAGACCATAGATGCACTATTTTACCAAATCAAAGTGCTAGAACATTCTAGGCGCTAAAATACGACATCGATGCACTAAAACTAGTTACCTAAGTGGTAAATCATGAAAGCGCTACACTATCCTATGAAAGTGCTAGAGAAAATAATGCAAGCGCTAAATCTCAAAGCACTAATACAGCTAATGGAAGTGCTACACCAGAGTGTAAAGTGCTACAGGGTGACTTCGATGCGCTAAAACTAAGTAAAAATGCGAAAAGCATTAAAATGCATTAAAAAAAACATGAAAAATGAGGTGGATTATGGGTACATACCAGAGGTCTGTACGTGGTCGACCGTTGGTGATGTCACATGCGCTCAAAACATTGATTGTGGTAAGGGATTGGCATGTTGCTCTAGATGGCTCAAAATTATTTATCACTAGAAGTTGAAAGTCACAAAGTGCAAATAAATTTCAAAAGGACCTTTTTGAGCTTATATAACTTTTGAAAAGGGATTTTTGTGGATTTTTATTTTATTTTAATTAATTTTATCCATGGAATTCATTGAAATTCGACCACGAGCTATATATATATTTTTTTCTTCATCAATGTTGGGAGATAAATTATTTTTTTCATGAGATCTTTGTCAAATCATCATCAAATCATCATGAAAATTTAAAAATTCTAAAAGTCATCAAATCATTAATTTATCTCCCGAGGGGGCATATTATCGGCAATCATTTGAAAATCAATATTTGGGGCATGTCTTGGGCACATTGAATTTTTATCATTGATCTTGGCAGTAGTAGAAAAATTTTCTTTGAAGCAATGCATAAACACATAACTTCAAAGAGGGGCAAAATGTATACACCTAAAATTGGTCTGGAGAATTCCAATTAATTAAATATGAATTATTTGATTAATTATCCTTTTTTCCTCTACTGTTTGAATAAATAGAAATATTTATTTATATAGTTCACATTCATGCCACATTTAAATTCTATTATCTCATCTTAATTAAATAAACAAAATTAAATACTTTGTTTGATTTAATTATAAAATCCCTATTTTATTCTATCACATAAATCTTTCAATTAATTAAATAAAGATTAAACACTTTATTGATTAATTGCCATTATTCTTTTGTTTAATTTTAATAAACAACTTCTATAGTTTGTTTTATTAAATTATTTAGCCCTCTTTTGCTAATTTAAATAAATCAAAAATATTTAAATAAAGGCACAAGGAATATTCCACTATATTTCCTCAAAATCAAATTAGATATCCTATGTCTAATTTATGTCTAAAATCATGTAAGAATTAATTGATTGAAACTTCATGGGAAGAATTGGAGACAAATTGCAAATTTATCTCTCAATCCTCCTCCATCAATCTTTCCTCTTCTCTTGCCTAGTGTTTTCATGGGTAGAGACAATCTCCAAATTTCTCTCAATCTCCTCCATCTTTCACCATTCAATCCTCTAGATTGAATCCAAGCCTCTCTTTTCCATCCTAGTTCATTTCTACAGCTAGGAAATCTATAAATAAAGCTTCATTCAACCAAGAAAAGGATCCCAATTTATCAAGTTTACTCTGCAGGAATTCATCAAGCATCAAGCATCCAACATCAAATATCCAAACATCCAGCATCCAACATCAAGCTTTCACAATCATGGTTGCCTCCTATAGCTTCATTTATCAATTTTTATATCAATTTATGTCATCTTAGTTTCTTTTATCATCTATTATTTAAAATATTAGTTTCATATCATTTGCATCAACATCATTTTGTTCTTTAGATTGTCATTTTAACAGTTAATAGTGTTATTTAAATCTGAGAGCACTTAACTTAATAAATCTTTAAAGATAGGAGACAATGAGACAATTTCAATTGGTTATTAGCTTAATCTTTGATGCAATGTTTCATTAAGAAGTATTTAATTGCTTTATACCTTATTCACACTTACAATTTGGTGCCCATGTTGGGGCTTAAACCCATATTTTTATCATTTTTTTTTAAAAAGTGTCATGCAGGTTTTCGACGTGTTCTGTTTTAGCGATTTCATCAAAAACTATAACGCATCCATGGAAAACTATAGCGCTTTCGTGCTCTTTTTCAGAACTTCCATGATACTATAGCACATCCGTCAAAAATTTCAGCACTTTCAACTCTAGCGCTTCAATGAACTGTTTCGGTGCATCGGTGACCCATTTCCAGAAAAGTTGATTTAGCGCTTTTGTGGCAAAATCTGGCGCTTCGGTGCTCTGTTTCGGCGCTTTCAATTTTAGTGCATCAACTAAAAACTATAGCGCCTTGGTGGACTATTTTAGCTTTTGTAAAATCAATCTGGATCTGATGCAACCGCAACCAGATTTTAATGTTTTCACAATTAGACTAAAATTTATCAAACCTAGGATAGTCACTTCTAGTTTATAAAATTTATCAATCCTAGGATAGTCACTTCTAGTTTTAAAAAAAAATCAATCCTAGGGTAGCCACTTCTGGTTTTTTAAATGTATCAATCCTAGGGTAGCCACTTTATGTTTTTCCTAAAAAAAATTTATCAATCCTAGGATAGTCATCGTACTATTTACAATATCGATTAAAAAGAACATCATGATTTTTGTGAAAAAAAATCTTCACATAGATTAGAAAATTTTCTTTTTGGGCTTAAAACAAAAAAAACTTATATGTTGTGCTTGTGTGGTGATTAGGCTTATGCTCTCCCCTTAACTGGGTGATCAAAGCACCAAGTTCACTTTATTTCAAGCTATTTACGCTTTATTAAATCCTTTAGAAGGCCTGCCGTAGTGGGAAAAAGTACTCACCATAAGGGAACGCCTAAAGCCAAGGATTCCAACCCACTATAATCAAAATGAAAGTTATTGATGAAATTCAAACTTGATGGTAGTGAGCAAGATAACCATCCCCAAAATCTTTTTTCTAAAGATTGAGAGGTCTCCTGAGGGAGTTTATCAATTGTCGCAATGCACGGAAGCCCTATCGATGAACCATAGAGTAGTATCCTGTTGAGTCAGTATCCAAACATTGTCATACTCACGGTGGAAGGGGAGGGAAGAATCTCCCCCCAAGACACTCACCATATAATTGCCAAGGAGCATTTTCTCAAAGGACGAGAAATCCAACTTTGAGTATGCACCTGGAAACGACAAAAACATGAGCATCCTCTAAGGGGTGACACGGTTGTGTGCGTCAATGCAATTTCAAGATGTGGGTTGTGAGTATAACAATGACCTATTTGTCCTTAAGTGTGAGTCTATATGATTTGTGTACATTTATCAAAGCAACTTGTGTAAATCAATAAGGACCATTTGTGGTTCTTGAACATACACGATCTATTCAGTTTAAAACAATTATCCCACAATTGCTTGTGTTTTCACAAAAAATCATTAAAATTGGATTAAAGATCATCCAAAAAATGAAAAGTCAAATCAGGTCAAGAAATTCATGATTTGAAAGTGGAAGTCCACCACATTTTTCAAGAGAACAATCAAAATCACCAAACCCAAGAAACCTCTCAGTTATTGGGATAATTTAAGAAGAAGGTGTTTTCTATATCAAAATCAAAAAATATCTTTACAACATAGAACCTTCATCCATAGATATCATGACTTTGCTAGGGGTCATAGTCTTGATTACGCTATAGAGCCACTCTATTCACGAACCTTCTTCCAAAGGAGAGCTCTCACACAGTATCACAACCATAGTCAATGCATACGTCAATCTTATTTTCCACAACCCATGATAGATTATGCCACAAGGCTAGATCAATTTTTACAATAGAGAGTCCTAAAAGTCCTATTTTTAGTGCTTTGGAAACCTGTTTTAGCACTTGGGGTCACTATTTTTGTGCTTTCATAAAATAGCGCTTAGAGTCTTTATTTTAGTGCTTTCATCAAACAACGCTTTCATCATCTTTTTCAGCGCTTTCAAGCACTATTCTAGCACATCTGTCAAGATAGCGCTTCCATCACTTTCTATAGCACTTTCGAGCACTGTTTCAACGCATCTGTAAAGATAGCATTTCCATCGCCTATTTCAGTGCTTTGGAAATTTGTTCTAGTGCTTATATGAAATAGTGCCTATGTCCTCTATTTTATTGCTTTTAAAATAGAGAGTTCCAAAATCATTCCAGTTGGTTTGTATGTCATTTATCCATAGCTTTTAACATAACACAAGTTTCTTTTTATCAAAATCACTTTCTAGAAATTGAAATCAGATAGGTTTATACAAATTTCCAATCTTATCAACTAAAACAAGATCTTGCAAATTAGAAGTGTCAAGTCAAATACACAATCGATTACTAAATTGATGTTTCATCATCAGGATATTATCATCCTTTATCATGAAAAAAAGTATAGTAATCCAATTTTTAAATTAGTCTTATCAATAAGATCAGTCATCTTATTTGACTTTGTTAAAAATTTGATTGACATTTTTTCTCCAACATAGAAGATCAACATTTCGGAAGAAAGAGCAAAAATTTGTATGCCAATCTTCACTAGGTCCCAGAAATAGATACTCTTACAGCAAGAACATGAAACATCCCAAACAATGGTAGAAGAAAATCCTTGGAACAGTCTGCACCAAAATGATAAAAATGAAATAACTCCAGAGGATATTCAAACAGCCCAACAAGATCCCAAATTCCATAAATTTATGGAAAATATTTTAGAACAAGACATGGAGAAATATCTTTTGATGTTGGCTGAATCAGGGGCTAAAATTCCCAAGGACTTCAACGTAAATTGTCTAAAGGAAGCACCTAGAACAAGTGAGAATGAAATACCGCAACCCACACAAGCAATAGATCCAGTTATCGCATTAACGTCCCAAATGCAAATGTTACTACAATAGATACAGGATATGACGAAAGGGAGTACCAAAAGGTATATGATACATGACATTTTTCCTTATCCTTTTGATGCAATAGTCAACTAGATACCTTTTCCTAGACACTATGAATTCCCAAAGTATGACAAGTACAATGGAAGAATGGATCTAATCGATCATATCTGGGAATTCAAAACAGTGAGCCTTGAGTTTTCCCAAGAGGAAACTTACTTAATGAGATTATTCCCAAGAAGCTTGGGAGGTGCATGTATGAAATGGTTTTCAAAATTACAACCAGGTATCAGGACTTTTGAGGAACTTGTCAACAGGTTCATCTCCCAATATTCTTTTAACATCCAACACGATGTCACAATAAAGGATCTTTATAACCTAAAACAAAACAAAGGGGAGATGTTCTTGTCTTTTCTACAAAGATGGTGACGATTGTTTGCCAGATATCCTCTATCCATTCTTGAGAAAGAAAAGATGGAGTTTTTCATTGACAACTTGACGGAGGAAATGAGTTATAGACTTGAATTGCAATGTCCTCCCACATTTTAAAAAGTAATAGAAAATGGTCTTAAAAATGAAAAAGCGCTAGTCAAAATAACACAAATAACTCCTCCAATCAATTATCAAATAGTGATAAGCCAAAATTTTGGCAAAAGAATCGAAAAAAAACTACCAAAGAAAACACAAATGATTCCCAAAATGTCACACCGGTGTTTAACTTGACAACATCTACATCAAAGAATCAAAACAATGATCAAATTGTCAAGTCGAATGTCATACAAAGCAACGAGATCATAAAAACATAGTCATATCAAAAAGCATCAAATCGGCGTAGGTTTAGACCTTTGGGAAAAATGATAGAATCAGCAATGAAAGAATTAGTCACCAGTGGCCTTATCGCTGCATGGGAAGCCAGATTCTAGGATCCAAAGGTCAAACAACCGTGGTGGAATGGCGTAGATTATTGCAACTTCCACAACAAAAAAGGTCACAAAACCAACAATTATATGGAGTTGAAACATGTGGTACAAGATCTGATTGACAACAACAAAATATAGGTGGAGGGACCTCAAAACAATAATGATCATTCAGCCTTCAAGGACCCTTTTCCAAACTATGACAAAGGAGCATCATCCTCTACAAATAAAAAAGCCAAGAAAATCAATCATGTCTATGAAAAAACAATCCTTTGTCTTTCCAAAGTAGAGAGTGATCATGCAGTTAGTCATAACATTAATGAATAGGAAACCAACAACACTACCCCTTTGGATTTGCTCCCAACCATACAAAAATCTGAAAATCAAATAAACGTCTTAAAAATCAGAGACCATCGGGACTATCAACAAGAAAATGTAATGACAAGGGGGCAATCCAAGGTAGTGTTAAAGGGATTTGGGTCTAAAAATGCACATCCACCTCCATCTCATTACAACATTGTCGATCAACTTCAAAACATTCCAGCACATATATCAATAATAGAACTCCTCAAACTATCTCCATCACATAACGAGATTTCGGAACAAGCATTAGTTGCCACTACAATACTGAAAAATCTAGATGCTTGCCAATTCCAAGCTATGGTGGGGCATTTGATTACCCCACATTATCTATCATTCTCTGAATAGGATGATTTCTCACTCAACCATCCCCATAACACCGCACTCCATATCAAAGTCTTGATGCACAATCAACGTGTCAAAAGAGTCTTAATAGATGGGGGAGCTGGTTTGAACATTTGCACTCTAAATTTAATCTATGCACTAGGGTTTTTTGATGATGCTATTGATTCCCGAAGGAAAATGCCCATAAAAGCATATGATGAGGAAGAAATATCTTCAAAGGGACTAATTGTGTTACCAATTCAAGTGGGACCAATGATGAAACACATAGCATGTCAAGTACTAGAAAAAGAGTTGACTTACAACATACTCTTAGGACGTCCCTAGAGCCATGAAATGTAGGCAGTACCTTCCACATATCACCAATGCTTAAAGGTCCCTGTAAATGGACAGGAGGTGACTGTATCTATGATTATAATCATCCTCAGCATTGTGAAACACTTAGGACCTCTCAAGATACCTTTGTACCTCACAATCGGGAAGCATCTAGTTCAAAGTCATCAAATGAAGAAAAACATCCAAATATCATCACCAAATGGGTAGCGAATAAGGATAAAGAAAAAGGTACAAATCTTGTTGACACTCAAGTAACAAAAAATTCAGATCCCCAAACTTCTTTATCATAGAAATCTCAAGAGTAGGTCCAGTTGATAGAAGAGGGAATGGGACAATATTCAATGGAGCAATCGCTTAATCTTTCATAGTTAATGCCATCTCCTAAAACATATGGCCAACCATCAATGATCAAACATCAAACATCACTTCTTGTCATAGCTCTAGAAGAAAGGTTTGTAAAATTTGGTACCATAGATGATGAATCAGACAATAAAGCAATCCTTGATTGGTTATACAAGGATGAAGAAACATCGACATCAAATAGCAGTATCAAGAATGTTAATATCAATACAGACAAATATGGAAAAGGGAAAGCTATCCTAAAAAAAATGGGTTACGAGGGACAAGGACCTATTGGTTTAAGAAAGGAAGGAATAATTGAGCCTATTCAACCATTCACTCTCTAATCAAAAGAGAAGATGAGATTGGGATACTCTGAAGAAGAAAAATAGGAGATGACAAGGAAGGCCATAGAAAGAATCCTTCAACTTAGAGATAGCTCTGAAACAGATTCAAATGAATATGAGTGGGATCTGTGTTCTGATTTATCTTGCATCGATATTCAAATTGATGTAATACATCAATATGCACCTACATGTGAGGAAGGTCAAGGCTCTGGGTCTAGACCATTCATAGTAGGATCACTAAATATCGATGACTCAAGTGGGGACGAACAAACATCGAGTGAACTAGACGATCTTGAAGAAGGTACCATCATTGACCTCGATATTAAAATAAACAACTATGATGAAATGGTTGTCCAAACCCTTACGTCCATCAACCTAAATAATTTTGATGACCTCATGCCATTAATCCATCCAGAACTTATTGACTGGGAACCTGTTGAACCACTAATTGTACCAATATTTGCAGACGATGATTCCATCATGAATTTCCTATGTCATGATGAACCTGGTATGAGTTCTATCTGTAATACTCATAACAACACGAACTGGCAGGAGGGTGTCAAATCTTCCAGTTGCAAAAGTAAAAACAAGGATAATAGATCTAATGCTGAAAACCATTCTATGGCAACATTAGATCTAGAAAAAGATAAAATAAAGAACGTATCTAATAGTGAAAACCTCTCTAAGGCACCAAAAGATGGGAGATTTGACACTCTTCCAGAACATTATCATGAGTGGTCATCAGTTCTAGTAGAACCAACACAGTCTGTTAAAATCGACACTGAAGAAAAAGAAAAAATCCTACATCCGGCAGACTTCATGATAGATCAAGAGAGACCAAAATTCATCAAGTTATTTACGGAAAGAAATATCAACTTTGCTTGGTCATATTCTGATATTCCAGGCCTGGATCCAAATCCGCTCATGTATCATTTGTCTTTTCCTACAGGAATCAAGCCTGTGAAGCAAAAATTAAGAAAAATGCATCCTCATATCGCATTAATGGTAAACACTGAGTTAAAGAAATTGTTGGATGCAGAATTCATAAGGTCTATAGACTATGTCGAGTGGATATCAAACATTGTACCTATTTCAAAATCAGACAATAGCATTAGGATATCTACGAATTTCAGAGACCTAAATAAAACATGCCCAAAGGATGATTTTCCATTACCAAATATAGACATCATTGTGGACTTGACGATAGGGCATGCCATGTTGTCAATCATGGATGGTTTTTCAAGATATAATCAAATTAAAATAGCTCCAAAAGATTAGAAAAAGATGGCTTTTACATGTCCATGGGAACCTTCTGCTGGAATGTCATGCCATTTGGTCTGAAAAACGTAGGAGCCACCTATCAAAGAGCAATGACGACAATATTTCATGATATGATGTACACCTTCATGGAGGATTACGTGGATGATATTTTGGAAAAATCTTGTACAAGGGAAGGACATCTACATATTTTGAGAAAAATCTTCACATGACTAGAGAAATTCAATGTCAGGCTAAACCCCAAGAAGTGTGTCTTTGGGGTAACATCAATGAAACTATTGGGGTACATTGTCTCGGAAAAGGTCATTGAAGTGGATCCAGTGAAAGTCAAGGCAATAATGGAAATGTCAACTCCCAGAAATATCAATCAACTCAGATCACTATAGGGAAGGCTCCAATCTATCAGGAGATTTATCTCCCAGTTGGCGAGCAAGAGTCATCCTTTTAATCACCTATTGCATAAAAATGTAGTTTTGAAATGGGATGAGGGGTGTGAGACAACATTTGATCCAATAAAATAGTCTCTCATGTCACCACCTATTCTCATGGCACCAACCAAAGGAAGGCCTCTAATATTGTACATTGCAACAATAGATATATCTTTAGGAGCATTATTGGCACAGGAGGATTATGAAGGAAAGGAACATGCCATCTACTATATCATCAGGACATTAAATGGCTATGAAATAAACTACACTTTCATAGAGAAATCATGCTTAGCAATGGTGTTTTCTACTCAACAGCTGAGACATTATATGTTGACCCATACAATTAGGTTAATAGCAAAGATTGACCCCTTAAAATATTTACTTAGTAAAGATTCCTTAACAAGTAGACTAGCCAAGTGGGTCATGCTATTAAGTGAATATGATATTCAATATGTGGATAGAAAAGCCATCAAGGGTCAAGAAATTGTTGAACAATTGGTGGAGGATCCTTTACTAGATGACCGACCCATGACCATGGAGTTTCCAGATGAAAATATTCTAACAGTGACACCACAACAATGGAGATTATATTTTGATGGATCATATACACATCGAGGATCTAGAGCAGGGATTTTATTCATCAATCCCCAGGGACACACCATTCCAAAATCATATAGACTGATGTTTCAATATACAAATAATGTGGCATAATATGAAGCATTGATCATTGGGGTCAAGATATCAATTAAATGGAGAATCATAGACCTACAAGTATATGGAGACACTCAACTAGTCATTTATCAAGTAAATGATGAGTATCAGACCATGGATGAAAAGTTGATGCCTTACAAGAAACAAATAGATGATCTAAAGAAGTTTGTTGTCAACCTCAAGTTTGATCAAATTCCAAGGGCGGAGAACAAAGCTGTGAATGCCATGGCCACAATCACTTCACTATTACAATTTCCAGAAAAATGAGGTTGTTATTAGTTTATGGTGGAACAAGACCAATAATTCAGAACCCAATACCATATGCCATCTAGAGACCATTGAAACCTCCATCTATGAAAAAACCCATGCGTACCTAAAAGAAAATATCCTTCCTCCCGATCTTTCCAGGAACCAAAAACATAATTTAATCCACCAATCTGCCTGACATACTTTAATTTTTGACATCCTATATCATTGAGGTCTTGATGGTACCTTACTCTTATGTTTAGAACATGAAGAATCTGAAACGGCCCTATGCGAAGTTCACGAGGGTATTTGTGGCACTCATTCGAGTGGGATAACTCTTGCTAAGAAACTCCTCCATTTGGGATATTATTGGTCATGCATGGAGAAGGAATCTTATCGGTTTGTAAAGAAATGTCAAAAGTGTCAGATTCACAGTAATTTGATTCATGCACCAGCACAAGAACTGCATCCCTTTACATCCACATGGCCTTGTTGTCAATGGGGCCTAGATCTGGTAGGAAAAATAAATCCCTCTTCTTCCAATGGACACAAGTTCATTATAATAGCCACATAATATTTCACAAAATGGATAGAAGCAATGCCTCTTACAACAATCATGAGGAAGCAGATCTCGTCTTTCATCTTGAATTACATAATATGTCGGTATGGCATTCCTTAATCTATTATCATTGATAATGGATGGCCTTTCAAAATTCAAGATGTTCAAGAACTGTGTGAAGAGTTCCATATCCAACATTGTTTCTCAATGTCAGACTATCCACAAGGAAATGGCCAAGCAGAGGCCTCTAATAAAACAATTCTAAAAATCCTAAAGAAGACAGTAAACGATGTTGGACGTGATTGGCATGTTCAACTCAATCATGCATTATGGGCCTATAGAACCAGTATTAAAACACCAACAAGAGCAACACCATACGCCTTAGTGTATGGATCAAAGGCCATACTACCTATTGAAGTTGAGATTCCATCGCTTCGTGTATCACTCAGAGGAATCATTTCAGATGAAGACAATAGGGTATCCAAACTATGAGAACTAGAATTGTTAGATGAGCATCGTCAACAAGCTATTAATCATCTCACAGCATATCAACAACGAATATCAAGGAGTTAAAATCATAGGGTAAAACCTAGGATTTTTCAAGTTGGCGATTTGGTACTAAAAGAAAACCTAAGAAATTAACAAGATAGGGAAAAGAAAGGGAAATTTGAGCCTAATTGGCTAGGTACTTTTGTCGTCATATCAGTGTATGGATCAGGGACTTATCAACTATCAACGTCAGAAGGGGATATGTTTGATGAACCTATCAATAATATCCATCTTAGAAAGTTCTGCACTTGAATTCTGAGTGCATAGGTTCAAATTTTGAAAAGGGGTTTCCTTGACGAAAACCTAGCAAACATGCATCTTGGCAATAGAAAAAATAAAAAAATACAACAAAAAATAGAAAAAGATAAAAACAAAAAAATAAAAATACACAAAACAAAGAGTGTAATCAAAACATATGGTGAAAACCTAGAAACAAGTGTTCTATGTGATTCTAAATCAGCTTTCCCATCTATTGTGATACATATCAAGATCATAAGTCTAGAAAATGTTACCATTTCATATCATATCATTAGTCTTGCCATCATTACATCCATTATCAAATCATGTCACCTGGTCATGTCTCACTATAGCTTGGAGGCAACATCTGGATATCATTGGGGGCAACAAAACATCGGTCTCACCAAATGGGAAAACAAAAGCACAATAGGAAAAACAAAAACAATCTTAAAAATGCAACATCACAATCAGAAAAGCATCTATCATCCATATCCAATCAAAAACTCCTAAAAAAAATGTCAAAAAGTCAGTCTAGAAAAGAAAAACCAAAATCATGAGTTTGTTTCAATCGAACTACATGGTCTCTGCATGTGTAACATAGGCAAGGATAATCTTTGATCAGCCCCTAAGACCCCTAGGATAGGTTAGTAGGTTAGGTCTTTGGTCAAAATCTCGAAAATGAGAAAACATCAAAAAAGTCATGATGGATGATCTAATCTGAATAATGATTTGAAACACTCTAAGTAAAAGGTGGATAGGTTGTATTTTTTATTGATATTATCATTTCTTTGGAGTAACTCAATGATGTATTGCACTAGAGAAACAAGAAAGAAGATTGATTTTTTATTATCTATTGTCTGTAAGGTAATCATTTCAATGTATGAATTGTCGGGGGATATGCTATGCAATTGTATCACCGATGACATTCAGAATTCACACACTAAAATGATTAATCACTGCTTGTTTATGCAATGAATGCTCAGGTCATCTCAGTTCAATTATACCTAGATTCTTTTGTTTGCTTGCAATATCAAAAATCATGAAAGTAGTACTCAGGTCATCATTGGTCTAACACATACCATTAACACTTGTACTCACTTTCAACATCCAATAAAATCTCTATGATGATACCAAACGCAAAGTATTGTTAAAATGACAATGGTTTGCATATAGTTGCATGTTAAAATTAGATTGCATTCATCATAAATTCATTATCTGCAGAGTATTTTGTTGCATAAGGGGTTCCAATTAATGATTATCTTTTCTACAAATATGACTGAGTATACTTGACATAAATCAAAATCATCAAAAACATGTAGAATTCATCATCTCATCATTAAGTTTTCCTCATTTAATCATTCATGCATTTTACATCAAATAAATTATGCATTTAATTGTACCATTATTTTTCACATCAAATCATAAATAAATACATCACGTTCATTTTACCTTAAACATTCATTACATTATCATCCATCAACATCTATGCATTTGATCAATTTTTAAACCCATACATCATTTGTCATCCATAAATTGTATCACAAAACTTTCATCATCCATCCATTATCATTCATCATAAGATCATCATTTTATTATCATTATCACATTTATAATAATAAGCATTTACCATCCATCCATACATTTTATCACTTTTGAAATAAATGCCAGTTATGTCATTATTGTCCATCCATACATTTTATCACATTTGAAATAAATGCAAGTCATATCATTATTATCCATACATCATAGATCATCATTTAGAAATCCATACATTACATCATACATCCAAATATCATATAGTCTGCATATTCATTTCCATCATTTTTATCATCATTACATTTAAAATAAAATGCATTTATCATAGCAGCATTACATTTAAATAAAAGCATTCATATGGAACATCATAGAGATACATCATCACATAATAAATGCATCCATCACACAGAAATCATAAACCATCATGAGATCAAATCAACTGCATCTCGTATATATATCATCAATGTCAAGTATATAATGAAGTCTGAAATAAAGATACATCATCCAAAAATGAGCTAACTTGAAGTATACATCATGTCTCAAAACGAATATCTCAAAATCACAATAGCATCTATGATCTGCTACTGCTAGAATGTGTGGGCCCAATAGGACCAGTACCACCACCACCCTCGAAAGGACTAGGATCTTTCGGATCTCCTCAAGGAGGTTGTCACACCCTCACTGACTATCTGGGTGCAAGTCCAACCGGATCTCAATGGGGCATAATTAACTCTATGATCAGCAGGCACTGCATCATGGTATCTACCCTTGTAGAACTCTGGCTCTCAGCCAGCTCGAAGAACCTCTCTTATATACTCTTCCATAGAGGTACCGTCGGCTACTCTCTGGAGTGTCTCAGTTGTCTCCTATGCCCTCTCAGAAGTATGTCGGGCACTGTCTCGCTTAGCTGTCAAGGTGGCAACCTGAGACTGAACAACGGCCAATTGTACCTGTACCTATGCTAGTGCCTGTGCATGGGCCTGAGCCTGGGTCTTCATTTGAGTCTTCGTCTGAACCAACAAACCCCGAGCCTGTACCAACTATCCCTGCAATGTCTGTACCTATGTCTAAAGACCTACAATTTGTCTTTGGTAATCAACTGATGATACTACCACTGCTCACCTCTTGCGAGGCCTACTAGATGAAGGACCAACACTGAGTGGTCTAGCCCCTCTGCCATCTCCATCGCCACCATTACTATCATCCCCACTAATGTTGTCATCACTTCCACTCTCAGTACTACTGCCTGATGAAGTATCACCCCCACTATTCTATGAACCCTTAGTAGCATCCGCCTCAATGGGTAATGGTGTTGGATCATCTAGAATCATGATGGATAGATGTGGAGTCAATGCCAAAAATGCAGCATACTCCTCTGTCATAGGTGCCTCAGCAATATCCCTACGCATATCCCAGGCAGATGGTTGCAAAGCCTAATATCCCTCTACTATGGTCTCATATGATAGGCATGTCCCCCAATCAGGTACATCACTCTATCATCGAGCATAGTGGGCTACTCCCTGTGGCATACACTGAATGATGTTGTACTGTCTATACACTCACCGTAACAAAAATCTCTCCAAGACAAAAGGTGTCCTACCAATTAGGTACATCAAATCATAAAGATACCTAAGCATGGCATCATCTTCATCCCACTACTCATAGTCTAAGTATGACCACCAGACAACACTCTCTATATCATCAAAAACTCATCTCCAATGCTCCAACTTACCCATCTGAGCCTGGGTAAGTCTACCTCTGTACTGAAACACATACAGTCTTCGTGTCAATTTGTCCAAAACTGGAAATGGTCGAGTAATGGAAAAATGCTCCCATGCCCACAACTATAACAGGGTCATCCCTGCTGATAAACTTTGTGCCCCCAAATACACCACTGAGTGAAGTTCATGGTAGAGATGTGCCAGCATACACATCCCCCATGCGTATGTCATACCATGTACAACCATGCTCTCTAGAATCCGGCCCCAACCCATAGAGAATCTCTTTGACCTACGATCAGGGCAAAGGAAACCTCCAATAAATCTAGCAAGCACTATTGGTAGTGAACCATATGCATCGGCAATCATCATCCATTGGACACTCAGACCTGCAATGTGTTGATCCTAAAACACTCTACGGAGAGCATCTCTCCCACCAGCCTCATGAGAATCATATACTACAATCTCCCACATAAATTGAATACACAAAATCTGCCACACATCCTTGGTTGTGACCATCATCTCACCAGTGTGTTATGGTCACTATGCCACCACTCGGCCAAAGCGGTAAGGAGACCCCAATTAATCCTAATTTGATGCATGTCAAGTAAACTAGTGAGGCCACATCTACCTATAACCTAAATCTCATCTACCTATAACCTAAATTTCATCTAGAGTCAGATGAGGTATCAAATTGATGGTCCACGTAAATTGCTCTTGCATTTGGAGAGTAGCCAGATCCTCCTATCATCATAAAAAACTCTACAATCAGTGCACTATGTCAAGAAAAATCAAAATTCATTCTACTATCAGATCTAATCAAACTTTGGTATGAATTTTCGATCAAAATTCAAGAACAAACATCAAAAAACTTCACCTACCATGAGGTTCATCAAACATTATCTAATCTCGCCTATCATGAGGTTTATCAGATATTGAATCATTTCCTCGCCTATCATGAGAGTAAGTCTTATTTAAATCAAACAGAATCCAACATCAGGAATTTGGACTATCAATCATACCAATCCGAAGAATGAACATGATCATAATTGATGAAATCAAAGTTAACAAAGTCAAAATCTGCAATTCTGACATGGATGAGCTAAAATAGGCATCTAAAGTGCTAAATCTCAAAAGCACTACTTTATCAATCGGTTGCGCTTAAACAGGCACCCAAAGTGCTATTTTATCCAAAGCGCTATTTCAACACTCCAATGTGCTATAACAAGCATCTGGAGCACTACTTCACCCTAAGCGTTCTTTTACCACATTGATGCACTAAAACAATCCATCAAAGCGCCGCTTTACCAAAGTGCTTTAATAGACCATAGATGCGCTATTTTACCAAATCAAAGCACTAGAACATTTTAGGTGCTAAAATCCGGCATCAATGTGTTAAAACTAACTACCAAAGTGCTAAATCATGAAAGCGCTACACTATCCTACAAAAGCACTAGAGAAAATAATGCAAGCGCTAATACAGCTAATAGAAGCACTACACTAGAGTGTAAAGTGCTACAACATGACTTCGATTCGCTAGAACTAAGTAAAAACACAGAAAGCATTAAAATACATAAAAATGAAAAAATCATGAAAAACGAGGTGGATTATGGGTACATACCGGAGGTCTGTACGCAGCCACCCACTGGTGACGTCGCATGCGCTCCAAACGGTGAGTGTGGTAAGGGATTGGCATCTTGCTCCAATTGGCTCAAAAGCCTTTATCACTGGAAGTTGAAAGTCACAAAGTGCAAATGACTTTAAAAAGGACCTTATATAACTTTTGAAAAGGGATTTTTGTGGGTTTTTTATTTTAATTAATTTTATCTATGGAATTAATTGAAATCCAACCACGGGCTATATTTTTTTTTCTTCATCAATGTCGGGAGATAAATTATTTTTTTCATCAAATCTTCGTGAAATCATCATGAAAATTCAAAAATTCTAAAAATCATCAAATCATTAATTTATCTCCCGAGGGGGCATATTATCGGCAATCATTTGAAAATCAATATCTAGGGCATGTCTGAGGCACACTGAATTTTTATCATCGATCCTGGAAGTAGCAGCAAAATTTTCTTCGAAGCAATGCGTAAACACATCACTTCAAAGAGGGGCAAAATGTATACACCTAAAATTGGTCTGGAGAATTATGATTAATTAAATACGAATTATTTGATTAATTATCCTTTTTTTCCTCTACTATTTGAATAAATAGAAATATTTATTTATATAGTTCACATTCACGCCACATTTAAATTCTATTATCTCATCTTAATTAAATATAAATTAAATACTTTGTTTGATTTAATTATAAAATCCCTATTTTATTCT
This sequence comes from Sequoiadendron giganteum, assembly GCA_007115665.2. NCBI lineage: Eukaryota > Viridiplantae > Streptophyta > Pinopsida > Cupressales > Cupressaceae > Sequoiadendron > Sequoiadendron giganteum. The sequence goes on from CM021102.1 coordinate 810,644,447, forward strand.
ATCACATCAATCTTAAAATTAATTAAATAAAGATTAAACACTTTATTGATTAATTTCCATTATTCTTCTGTTTAATTTAATAAACAACTTCTATAGTTTGTTTTATTAAATTATTTAACCCTCTTTCACTAATTTAAATAAATAAAAAATATGTAAATAAAGGAATAAGGAATATTCCGCTATATTTCCTCAAAATCAAATTAGATATCCTATGTCTAATTTATGTGTAAAATCATGTCAAAATTAATAGATTGAAACTTCATAGGAAGAATTGGAGACAAATTGCAAATTTATCTCTCAATCCTCCTCCATCAATCTTTCCTCTTCTCTTGCTTGGTGTTTTCATGGGTAGAGACAATCTCCAAATTTCTCACAATCTCCTCCATCTTTCACCATTCAATCCTCCAGATTGAATCCAAGCCTCCATTTTCCATCCCTGTGCATTTCTACAACCAAGAAATCTATAAATAAAGCTTCACTCAACCAAAAAAAGGATCCTAGGTTATCAAGTTTACTCTGCATGAATTCATCAAGCATCAAGCATCAAGCCTCAACCATCAAGCATCCAACATCAAAGATCCAAGCATCCAACATCCATTATCAATCTTTCACAATCATGGCTACCTCTTGTAGCTTCATTTATCATTTTTTATATCAATTCATGTCATCTTAGTTTATTTATCATCTAGTATTTATCATATTAGTTTCATATCATTTGCATCAACATCATTATGTTCTTTAGATTGTCATTTTAATAGTTAATAGTGTTATTTAAATCTGAGAGCACTTCACTTAATAAATCTTTAAAGATAGGAGACAATGAGACAATTTCAATTGGTTATTAGCTTAATCTTTGATGCAATGTTTCATTAAGAAGTGTTTTATTTCTTTATTCCTTATTCACACTTACAATATCTATGGTGGATATTTAATGGACCGTTTATCTAACGGTTGGATTTTGAAGATGGGTGATAAGACACAAATCATAGGATCATGGCATGAAGAGTAGAGATTGATGGCTTGAATTCAAAATGGTGAATTATAATAGCCATATTTGTGTGGGCAAGGATTTCAACCTAAAATCAACTTTGTGATCAAAATTAATTGGTCTAGCTACACCAGCAACCAATATGAATGAAGATTTGATTGGGATAATAGTGGCATAGACATTGATAGAGATTGAGATCAAAATCAGATTGGATAAATAGAGGAATGCATTTAATGCATATCAGATTGCAAGCATTTGTAGGCTACTATACCTGGAAAATTAATTGAACTTGTACTGAGCATTGATTGTGTGAGTGGATCGATGCTGAAAAAAGGTTTTGTAGAAACCCTAATAGATTATTTGTATGTGTGAGAGGGTCTTGAGGTAATTATAGTATGCTAGTGTAACTAGTATAATACAAAATATCAGAGAATTGGCCAAGTAGTTGTGTGAATTTGATGAAGATATAGTGTAGAATATAGTAGATTATTTTGGTCTCTTCAGTTGGATAGAGAATGCACTAAAAGAAAAGAAGGAAGAGATGTAGATTGTGTATGGTGGTCTCTTGAGGCTAATAGAGAATGTACTAAAAGAAAAGAAGGAAGAGTTGCAAAGTGTGTATGGTGGTATCTTGAGGCAGACAGAGAATGCTCTAAAAGAAAACAAGGAAGAGGTGCAGAGTGTGTATGGTGGTCCCTTGAGGTGGATAGAGAATGCACTAAAAGAAAAGAAGGAACAGTTGTAGAGTGTGCATGGTGGTCTCTTGAGGTGGATAGAGAATGCACTAAAAGAAAAGAAGGAATAGTTGCAGAGTGTGAATAGTTAGAGAATTCACTAACGAATTAAGGTGTAGAAAAAAGTAGTGTGGTGCAGAGTTGAGTATGTGTGTTGTAGAGGCTACAATAGAGGGTTGAGAAGTTGCAAATCAAGTTTCAACCTTGAACTAAATTCAGAAAAATAGATTGTAATACTCGAGTTGTAAATCTGATTGGTGGGTGCCATGAAATTTTTGGGCATGTGCTCAGTGTAGGGAGTTGGTACTTCCTTGGGGTAGGTACTCTTAAATTAGGGGATTGGTGTCTCCTTAAGGTTTTTTCCCTTAAAATGTGTAACAGAATCTTTTGATTATGAGGCTAGACTAGGGTAGTAGCTCCTAGCAATATTTCTCACCAAGGTTTTTCCCATCTTGGGTTTTTTGTGTACATCTTGTATGATGTGAATGTTTGGGTTTGTGAGATTGATTTTATTTCTTAATCTTATATTTTAACCTGTACATAGATTTTAAGTACTAATATTTTAATATCTATTGATTCACCCCCCTCAATAGATTGTTGTGTTCTAGCAAATGCAACTCTTCCTTTTATCTTCACCACCTTCTGTTCAATTTGCACCAAAAACCAACTCTTCTTCACATAGGTGTAATTCTAATTCATGTGGTCACACACTTACATTTATAATACATCTGAAAATTATATACATAACATTACATTAACACTCTTCTATGTCAGCTAGGAATCCACAAATAATTAGGATGACATAAGGTGGACCTAAATTCAATATACATGAAACATGTAATAGTTTTCTCCAAAAGAAAATTTTATTTCCACCAAAAGAACATGATACTATGTGCTACCATAAGAACCTTAAGAAATTCCTATCTTAACACCACATGCAAGATTTAAATTACACACACTACTATCCATTATTGCCCATGCCTTGAACTCCAACTGTTTCACAAATAGCCATATAGAACATTTTGTCAATTCAATATTTTTGCATGCTAAACATATCCTTCAAAAAATTAGGATTATAATAGAAATAGTGTAAACATAGTTTCCTTTAAAACCACAAAGAAAAACTGCATTTCTAAAAGAAATGCTAATCATAATTGTATTGTCAGAGAAATCTCTCTACCCTGAGAGCTAAACAAAAACATACTAATATAGACTTTCAGACCACCATTGTCATAGAGAATAGATGCAAGAATGATATTTCAAACATACAACATTCATACACTCCTTAGAAACTAATAATGTATATTACTTGATTTTGTATCTTAACAGTAAAATTACCAGCATATAAAAAATTGAACTTCTAACATCAATGAGATTGCTGACAACCTTTGACATCAATAAAAACCTATGTTCAACAATCTCCCCCTTTTTCATTGATGGAAAATAGAAAAAAGTTGGGCAACCAAACTAGTCGGCTAAACATGAAGATATTTCTCCCCTTGAGAATGATTTCTCCCCCTTGGAAGATGCAACATTTTGAGTTCACTCTCTCCCCCTTTGACAACTTCCCTTGATTCCTTACTACCCTACTTATAAAATCATTTTATCAGACCACCAAGACTTCTTGTGGCATGGAGGCCAATCTCCCCCTTAACCTATGATTCCTCTTGATTCAAGAGAAGGGAGCAATAACTCCCAACTTTTTCCAAAGAAACTCAAATATCTCCTTAGGAATTGGTTTTGTGAATATATTTTCTACTTTCTGCTTTGTCTCAACATACTCCAACTTTACCTCCTTTTATGCAACCTTCTCCTTCAAAAAATGATACTTAATTGAAATGTATTTTATCCTTGAGTACATCATTGGATTCTTTGAATTTTTTATGGCACTAGTTTTATCACAAAGAATAGAGATAGGTTCATCAAACTCAATCTTCATATCCTTCAAATTATGCTTCATCAACAATACCTTAGTCCAACATGATGTTGCAGCAATGTGTTTTGATTTTGTTGTAGATAAATAAATCGAGTTTTTTTTATTGCTCAACTAGGACACCAAACTATCACCAACAAAGAATACTCCACCACTTGTCATATTTTGATCATTTGTGTTTCCTGTGCAATCTACATATGTGTATCCAGTTAAATTAAAAAATTTACTCTTTGGATACTGTTGTTTGGTGTTTTTGCATGGCAACAACATCAGATAGAATAAAAGTTATCCTATCTCTCTTAAAAGGTTGATCTCTATGAACAAAGAGATAACCCCAAGGTATCATGGGTGTCAAGTCATGACAATGCATTAGAAAAAACTCAATGATAAATGTGAAAATGCTGGTAATCACAAGGGGTCTTACGAAAAAATGCTAGAAGCTCTAAACTCATCAAATTTTAAGATATGGTGATGCCTTAATTTTCAATTCTAACCAAATAATGAAAGAAACAACAAAAGATAAGGGTTTCAGAAGTCGTAACATTAGCACTACTTCTAAGATTAACCATGCAAATGATGAAATAATTGGAATGGACCAATCCCTTAAACTAATTTTTGTTCAACCCAGGCTATACATGCAATCTTGCAAAAAAAAGTGCAATCTTCTAAGGTGTTAAAGATTTTCAAATTTTGGGCATTCATTCAATAAAACTGGATGAATATCTATAGTTGAACTACACATCAGGTATAGGTTGACCTTGCACAACATTCCCACAATCAAGAAGCTGCCCAAAGTATGAACCAGGGATTGCTACAACACTCCAAGCATTAAATCAAAAGCATTACTAACTAAACCTAAGATACTTTCAAACATTTCCAAGTGATTTAGAAGATAGAAAAATAACCATGCAAATTATTCAATGCAAAGAAGGCACCAGTCATAGGACAATGTCTACACTTTCTATTAAATCATCATATTATCAACAATTCCAGTGTGTTACAACACTTACTTGAAATGTAAAACTTAATTTCTAATCTTATAACATGCTACTCTATTGCTAAATCTACTTCTTACAAGTCTTTTGGCTTAATCAACCAATGGAAGAACTCAAACCTAACCTACTAATCTCAAAACTCCACTGAACCCTTACAAATGAGGTAGAATGTCATACTTATAGAAAACTTTCCCACGCAAAATAGAGCTAGGGTTATGGAGAAGGTCGACCACCAACCAAATCAGCCCCGACAACCTGCAATAACTCATCATCCAACAATGAATGCATCAGGTACCCCCTCAGATCGATCTAGGATCACACAAAGTTAGGTACATTCCCTCGAGCCACACCCACCATTAATGCTCCACCCACGTGAACAACAATGCACACAAAACATCAGCCTGAACATGAGCCACCGATCAGATCCGAGCTAGGAAAATGAATGACCCAGATCCAGCCACACTAGGCTAAGTCCACCATCTCACATCTGCTCACCATTAATGGTCACCAAATACATTGGCCTTACGTGGAGGAATGGGTTTTGTCTAACAAGAGCCGCAAAGCACTCGACCATACCTACAGATCTCACCAAATCTTCAAATTACACCCATTCTTCCTTCAGCCCAACATCAACCCTCATCTTGATCCAACTTTAATTCAAATGGGCCACCATTAATGCTCAATACATCATCAAAATCCAAGCTGATCCATTAGAGTTCCTAGGGAAATAAAATCATGCACAAACCCAGGCAGAAGCGGAACCAAAGATAGGTGAAGATGGAGCCATGAGCAGAACAAGAACAGAGACACAAAACAGGCGAAGGAAGAGGCAGAGATGGAACCAAGATGGGAAAGGAAGGAAAACATGCGGAGGCAGAAATAGAACCAACCTTGACGGAGGCGGAAACAGAACAAAGATGGGAAAGGAAGGGAAACAGGTGAAGGCAGAAATGAAACCAACCCTAGCGGAAGCAGAGACAGAACCAAGATGGGAAAGGAACCCAAACAGGTAGAAGCATGGGCATAATGTGAATGGGAACCAAATTGTGAACTTCATGAAAGTTCAGAATTAAGTTCCATCCCAGTCCTACCTCTGACAAAATGAAAGAAAAGGAAAACTGAGGAAAACCTATCGGAGGAAACCAACCCTTAGGCCAAAAAAGGGAAAAGAAATGAAGAAAACGAGAAGGTGGGGAGCGGATCTGGAATAGGAATGAAAACCGAACTGGGAACTTTGTGAAATTTCAGAGTTCAGTCCCATCCTGGTCCCGCCTCTAAAACATGAAGGAAAAATCGAAGCAAAGAAATCGTAAGGGAGGAAAGTGACCCTTAGGACAAAGACAAACAAAATGATAAAGAAAGTGATAGAGCGGGAAGTGGAACTAGAACGGGAATAGGAACCAAACCATGAACTTTATGAAAGTTCAAAGTTTAGTCCCATCCTGGTTCCACCTCCGGAAAATGAAAGAAAATGTAGGGAGTGGAGCCAGAATGGGAATGGGAACCAAACAACGAACTTTGTGAAATTTCATAATTCAGTTCCATCCCGTTTCCACCTCTGGCAGAACAAAAGGAACAAGGAAAATAAAGGAAAACATAAGGGAGGAAAACAACCCTTAGGACCCAAACAAAAACACCAAGAGAAAAACTAGAAGGCAAAAGAAGACCACCCCAGAAAGGACATTCGTGAGACTCCAAAACCACCAAGAACTCAACACAAAGGCCCCCATAACCAAGGCAAGCACCAAAGATAAAAACAACAATATTTTCAAAGATAAGCACATTAGAGGGGGAAAGGCACAAAATGGGCCAAAAGGGAAGGCCAAGAGAGGGTCCCCACTTTCAGTGGGGCGTTTGTACAAAACTACACAACAAATGGAAACTCTGGTGGGGAAATGGTCTGGAGCATTTCAATGAAAAACAAGAATCATGAACTCAAAATCTTTGGTTTCAATCCAAGCATCAGGTTACCAATAGACAAGTCTTCAGAAATCACAAGAAAGAAAACCTTTCCTATACCAGGGTCAACGTGTGTGCATATGCATTCATTTCCCTTTTCTAAGTTGCAACAGGACCAAACTTAGTCTGACAAGGCTACCTAAGGATTCTAACTCCAAAAGAAACCTAGATAGAGCCTCACTTCTAGTCACGTGTCCATAGCCCCGGTGAGGTTATCACTATGACCCTCCCTAGAATAACTCTATTTCTAGCCAGACATCCGTAGCCCTGGTAGAGATACTAAGACACCCCTGAAAAGGTGAACATTTCTTTTGATTTTCAATATTTTCTTTTCTTTTCTTTTGGTATTCCCTTTTGAGATTTTCTTTTAAAGCTTTACTTTTCACCTTGCTAGCAATGAAGCCCACACTCAAGGATGAGAACCACGATGGAACTGGAGCATAATTTAATATTTTTCACCCTGTTAGACCTCCTAAAGACCATATGCAACCCTAGAATTCTTAATATTTGTTTGAAGATATAAGACCTAAATACATTCCAGAATTTAATTTAGTCAAGTGACACTAATTCCCAGCCCATGTAACATCAAATGAAGAAAATATACCAGTTTAAATGACTCTAAAAAGATGATAAGAGTTTCTCAAATAAATCCCAGAGCAGCCCCAGACAAACATCCAGTTATACAAATACAACAAGCCCAGAGGAAAGTAGGGCAACCCCAAAGCAACAACAAAGCAGCAAGGAAAACCAACCCAAGTAGACCAAAGCAAACCAAAACTAGAAGAACAGACAAGCAGAGAAAAAAAAAAAAACCCTACTCTAACCTAAACTAACCACAATATCAGCAAACCAAATGCCAACCAAAACCAGAAGAAATCCAAACAAAAAGCAGCAAGCAAGCAAGGCAAAAACAAAAGAAACCCTACTCAAACCAAGTCAAACTAACCCTATAGCAATCTATCCTAAAGAAAACCAGCTAACCCAAGGAAAGCAGGGAAGTCGAGTATTTATAGGAAACCTACACTACTAAAGAAAAAGGAGATATGTATAGAGACATTTACAAAGAACTATGTTCAGGAAAGGCCAACTGACACTACCCATTAGATTTTGCAATGTGTGTACAAACAAATAGGCACTCGTTATAGTTCTCAACCATGCATATTTATCCTTATATTCAGAGAAAATAAATTCAATATTGTAGCATACAAATTTGTTGGGAAAGTTTGCCTCAACTTTCTGGTCTTTTACATTGAAGACTTAGGCATTTTCTTCATGTTTTTTGCCTTTACCGCAGCGGCTTTGACTAGTTTTGGCGGTTACCACCATACCACAGGTGGTGGGTCTACTCACCGCGATATCATGGTGATACCATCAATGGTGGTCTTGGTGGTTACCACCATACCACAGGCGGTGGGTCAACTTACCGCGGTAGCATGGTGAGACCGCCAGTGGTGGTCTTGGCGGTTACCGCCATACCGCGGGCAATGGGTCCTCTCACCGTGGTAGCACGGTGAGATTTCCTGTGGTTGGGTTTGGTGGTTACTGCCATACCGTGACCAATCAAGTGTCTGATCACGATGGTCACGGTAAGACCACCAATGGCTTGGCTAGCAGTTACCGCCATTCCACTGGGCATTGCCAACAAGCCTGCGGTAGCGTGGTGGCAGTCTGTGGGCCTGAGATCGAAGGAGCTCGGATGGCTTACCGCCATACCGTGAGGCATGTTGGTCTAGGTTGTGGTAGTGTGGTAGGACCTCGAATGAGCTCGGGGCAGAGTTTGACCAAGTTGGACTCGGTGGTAGTGCAGTAGGCGAATGATAGGGCGACACGTAGCAGGTTGGCAGCATCTAGTTGGCCGAAGACAAAGGAGAGGATAGAGCACAGTGAAGACTTGGGTGAGCTCGGGCAAGCTCACCGCCATACCGCGGGTTGGTTGGATGGACTCGGTGGTAGCATGGTAAGGGCTCAAACGGGCTAGGGGCTTAGTTGACCAGGTTGGACTTGACTGTCAAAGCGACCAGTGAATGGATGGTGGACACATGGCTCGGCTCAACAGGTTGTTTGGCTAAAAGCCAAAAGAAATTATTACTGCTAACCCAAGGTGGTGAATAGGAACCTGATTAAGGCAAGAAGTTATTGCCTGGGTGGCTCGATGCAAAGTAGATCTGTACAGATCGGATGTGTGCTTGGTTGTTCGATGCATGAACCTAAGGGTCAATGATTGGTTAGATCATTGAATGCAATGTATGGCTCAGTGAGAGATTTACAATATGATAAAAACCAAAAGGTGGCAAGTGGGAAGTAGAGCCATTGACATAGAGAGAAGTGGAGTGGGTTTGAGCAGTATGCTAAGGCATGGAAACTGTGAACACTCGGTCTCTTGGATCTGAATGATGTGAACCTACTGTGAGACCTTGGGGCTATGTTGGTCGAGAGGCTGGTTGTGACAGTCTGTTATGAGGAGCTAGAGGGAATATATGTAGTAATGACATATGGATGTCATTGGAACTACATGAAGGTTCTGGTTTTGTTGCCTGCATGTATTCTCTTGTTGGACAAGATGTAACACTCCTGAAAGATAATTTTTCTGTATTTTTGTATTGTAATCCTTTTACTGAATAATACAATCTAAGCTGAGTGTTTTGGAGGATGGAGGTTTTTTACCCAAGAAGGGTTTTCCCCACGTATATTTGTGTGTCAATATTGCTTTGTCTTTCATGGTTAGCTATTTATGTTGAATCTATTAATTGTTTTCCATTTACTTCTCTCAGAGGATCAATGGGGGATACTCTATGCCTGCTTCTGCTTTATGGTACAATAGTGTGTGTCTTCGGAGTGATTTTGAATTGAAATCACTAAGGAACTATTGTATTAGATGCCTATCTTGATGACATAATCGAATCTTTATCCCCAACAAAATTCTACCCCAACATTAAGAAGAATCAGCAATTGAAGAGGCTCATTAAACCCCTGGTTAATCCATAAACACGTTGTCTTTCCTAAACCTCCATAATTAAATTGATAAGCTTCAGAATTCACATCAAGCAAAGAGACAACTTGATTGTGAACCCCTATGGACTAATCATTGTATTAATCCTTTCCCAATTGCAAAGAGTTTATGCCCATGAATTCAGAAGGTCTCCACTGATGGTTTAGTATTCCTCTTTTTCTTTCTTCATTCATGTTTTCTTGCATGTCAGTACAAACCACATTAGCTATCCCATCATTAATGCATAAAATCTATGAATTTCCAATGCTTAATTCATCAACAAATAGAGAAAGAATAGAATTAGATGAATGGGAAGACTCCCTAAATTCTTCTTTTGTTGGCATTGGTTTAGGCCTGTAACTGTAACCCTCAAGAACATCAGACCCTTTATCAACAACATCAGTTCCTTCAATTTGCTTCATGGCACACTCATTGATAATATGTTAAGGCTCTTCAATTGAAAGCTCAACCCCCTCTAGGGCTACCTCAACGTCTACTGCTATGCCCTTCTCAGATCCAATTCCAATTGACTCTTCTACTGGGCATTCCTCATTAGCTTGTTGAAATTCTTCTATTCGAGACTCATTCTTCATGGTTTGATGCACATCCTTTGTATGATCCAGAAACTAGACCTTCTCTTCCACCTCTAATGGACCATTTCCATTCTCCTCATCACTTTTGTCTTGTTTTTCTTTTGGTCCATTCTCTTCACTCCTTGGAAATGGTGCATGATCCACCACCAAGACCAATATTTCATAAGGATTAGCCAGTACTATCTTGCCTCTTCAACCCTCCTTGTAGTGCTAATCTTGTTGTTTGGTGCTAGGAGGAGAAGGGAATGAAGTGAATGAAGTAATTTCCTTATTTTTCCCTCCTTCTAGCACCAATCCTATTGTTTGGTACTAGGAGGAGAAGGGCGTGAGCTGAATGAAGCAATGTCCTTGTTTTTCCCTCCCTCTAGCACCAGTCCTATTGTTTGGTGTTGGGAGGAGAAGGGCATGAAGTGAATGAAGCAATGTCCTTGTTATGCCCTCCTTCTAGCACCAATCCTATTGTTTGGTGTTTCTTCACAACAACAACATCAGACAAAATAAAATTTATCCTATCTCTCTTGAAAGGTTAATCTCTATGAACAACCAGATAACCCCAAGGTCTCACGGGTGTCAGGTCATGACAATGCAGTAGAAAAAACTCAATGATAAATGTGAAAATGTTGGTAATCACAAGGGGTCTTACAAACAAATACTGGAAGCTCTAAACTCATCATATTTTAAGATATGGTGATGCTTTAATTTCTAGTTCTAACCAAATAATGAAAGAAAAAGCAAAAGATAAGGGTTTCAGAAGTCCTAACGTCAACACTACTTCTAAGATTAACCATGCAAATGATGAAATAATTGGAATGGACCAATCCCTTAAACTAATTTATGTTTGACCCAGGCTATACCTACAATCTTGCAGAAAACAGTGCAATCTTCTATGGTGTTAAAGATTTTTAGACTATGGGCATTCATTCAATAAAATTGGATGAATATATACAGTTGAACTAAGCACATGAGTATCAGGTATAGGTTGACCTTGCACAACATTCCCACAATCAAGAAGCTGCCCAAAGTATGAACTAAGGATTGCTACAACACTCCAAGCATTAAATCACAAGAATTACTAACTAAACCTAAGATACTTTCAAACATTTCCAAGTGATTTAGAAGATAGAACAAGAACCATGCAAGATTATTCAATGCAAATAAGGCACCAATCATAGCACAATGTTTTCACTTTGTATTAAATCATCATATTAGCAACAATTCTAGTCTGTTACATCACTTACTTGAAATGTAAAACTTAACTTCTAATCTTCTAATGTGCTAATCTATTGCTAAATATACTTCTTACAAGTCTTCTAGCTTAATCAACCAATGGAAGAACTCTAACCTAACCTATTGATCTCAAAACTCCACTGAACCCTTACAAATGAGGCAGAATGCCATAGTTATAGAAAACCTACCCATGTGAACCAGAGCTAGGGTTACGAAGAAGGCTAGCCACCAACCAAATTGGCCCCGACAGCCTGCAATAACTCATCATCCAACAATGAATGCACTAGGTGCTCCCTCAGGTTGATCTGGGTTCACACAAAGTCAGGTACATTCCCTCGAGTCACACCCACCATTAATGCTCCACCTATGTGAACAACAACGCGCATGAAACATTAGCCTAAACATGAGCCACCGATCAGATCCAAGCTAGGAAAATGAATGATTCAAATCGAGCCACACTAGGTTTAGTCCATAATGTCATGTTTTCCTACCATTAATGGCCACCAAATGTGTCGACCCTGCTTGTAGGAATGGGTTTTGTTTGATAGTAGCCGCAAAGCACTTTACCGTACCTATAGATCTTTCCAAATCTTCAAAGTACACCAATTCTTCCTTCGACCCCAATAGCAACCCTTAGCTCAATCCAACTTACATAAAAATAGGCCACCATTAATGCTCAATACATCATCAAAATCCAACTTGATCCATTAGAGTTCCTAGGGAAAGAAAACCATGCACAAACCCAGGTAGAAGCAGAAACAAAGATAGGCACAGACGGAACCATGAGCAGAATAGGAACAAAGACACAAAACAGGCGGAGGCGGAGGTGGAGAAAGAACCAAGACTGGAAAGGAAGGGAAACAAGCGAAGGCAGAAATAGAACCAAGATGAGAAAGGAAGGGAAACAGGTGAAGGCAAAAATGGAACCAACCCCGGTGGAAGCGAAGATGGAACCAAACGGGAAAGGAAGGGAAACAAGCGGAAACAGGGGGGGAATGGGAACGAGAACTAAACCATGAACTTTGTGAAAGTTTAGACTTAAGTTCCATCCTGGTCCTACCTCCGACAAAATGAAAGAAAAGGTAAACCGAGGAAAACCTAAGGGAGGAAACCAATTCTTAGGCTGAAAAAGGGCAAAGCAACAAAGAAAATGAGAAGGCGGGGAGTGGAACCAGAACAGGAATGGGAACCGAATTGAGAACTTTGTGAAAGTTCAGAGTTCAGTCTCATCCCGCTCCCACCTCTGAAAAATGAGGGAAAAAGTGAAGCAAAGAAAGCCCAAGGGAGGAAAGAGACCCTTAGTACAAAGATAAACAAAATGACGAAGAAAGCGAGAGAGCAGGAACCAGAGCCGTAACGGAAATAGGAACCGAACCGTGAACTTTATAAAAGTTCAGATTTTAGTCCTTTCCTGGTTCCACCTCTGACAAACGAAAGAAAAGGTGGGGAGAAGAGATGGAATGGGAATGGGAACCAAATAGAAAACTTTGTGAAAGTTCATAATTCAGTTCCATCCTAGTTCTGCCTCCGGCAGAACAAAAGGAACAAGGAAAACAAAGGAAAACATAAGGGAGGAAAACAACCCTTAGGACCCAAACAAAAACACCAATGAAAAAATAGAAGGCAAAAGAAGACCACCCTAGAGAGGACATCTACGAGACTCCAAAACCACCAAGAACTCAACACAAAGGAACCCATAACCAAGGCAAGCACCAAAGACCAAAACCCCATGATTTTTAAAGATAAGCACAAAAGAGGGGGTAAGCCACAAAAATGGGCCAAAAGGGTAGGCCAAGAGAGGGTCCCCACTTTCAATGGGGTGTGTGTGCAAAAATGCACCAAAGATACCACAACCCAAAATCCAAAGTTCCCTTCAAATATCTAAATATTCTCTTCACTACATTAACATGAGTTTCTTTAGGTGCTACCTAAAATCTAGTAATCATTCCAACTGCTTGCATTCTTTTCATTATGTATGTTGTCACATATAGAAAACTACCAATCATAGATCTATATAAGGTCTAATCTGCTAGAGTAGATTCATCATCTTTACTCAACTTGAAACTTGTAACCATAGGTGTTCCCATTGGCTTGCAATATTCCATCCTCAACTTACTTAGCATCTCCTTTATGAACTTTTCTTGAGAAATGAAAATACCTTTGTCTGATTTTGCAATTCGTAGCCCAAGAAAGAAAGATAATTCACCTAGCATAGACATTTCAAATTCAGTTTTTTATTTCCTTCTAAAACTCCTTGCACATGTCATAATTGTTACCACCAAAAATTATATCATATGTATAGACCACAACTATCAGAAATCAATCCCCTTTTGTTTTAATGTATAGATTACAATCTACACTTCCTCTTCAAAACCCTTACTGCTACAAGTATCCATCCAACCTTGAGTACCAATCCCTAGGATCTTGTTTAAGTCCATACAAAGCTTTCTTTAATCTTCAAACATAATCCAGATTTCTAACGCATTGAAATCATTTTGGTTGTTCAATGTAGACTTCTTCTAGTTGTCCATTCAAAAATGCTAACTTCACATCCATCTGGTGAACATTAAAGTTCTTGAATGTCAAAAGAGCTAAAAACATCCAAATTGCTTCCAATATTTCTACCAAAGCAACTATCTCTTCAAAATCTATGCATTCTAGGGTGATCCCATAATAGTGGGTTACACTTTTTGGCCAAACTTGACATTGAACTAAACTTTTTTAACTAAATCTTCACTTTCAGACAACTATAGCTGCTAAACCATGAGGAAATTGATGATTATGCAAACTACTGATTATGCAAACTTCTTGATGATGGATCGCTAAGTGTGATCCAAAACGTCGACACAAAAAACATACACAGTGGAATCCAAAAGCTTTAGCATCACTCTTATGGACTGTGGAAAACACATTCCAACTATTTTTCTTAATTAAGTTTTGAAATTAAACTAATTACAATTTAGACATAGGTTTACTATATAACACATAATTTTTTTTGCATGTATCAAAATTCCTTTTTTTTTGGATCAAGGACATCAATACCAAGAGCATAGATATTTTTAACAATTTTTTTTGGTAATCTACTATTTTTCCACATGTGCAGAATAGAGAGTTTAATTTTCGGTGAAAAACCTACATTCACAACAAATAAAAAAATAAATACAATAATCAAACTAAATATAGTTAAAATTATACTTTTTGGTAAGCTTATAATAAGGGCTACATACTTGCAAAACATAAATTTTAATTGAATTCATTTGATCCCCAAAAAGGTAAATCAAAAGTGGTTTTTTATCAACATTTTGATAGACTCCATTATAGTTATGGTTTAAAACTAGTGGGGTTCTCTCCAAGGGATTTTCATCTAAGGGGGTTTGATCAAACCCTCTTTAATTAAAATCCTTTAAATGGAACCTTTTAAAGGCTTAAATCATTATATTTTCTAAAAATATGTGATTTCAACAAAAAATAAGATGTCCTAGAAAGTGTAACCCATTATTGTGGCAACACCCTCAACCTAAGCATACCCCTTACACACTAGTCTTGACTTGTTTCAAATCACTTCATCTTCTTCATTTATCCTTTTTCTAAAAACCCACTTGGTTACAATCACATTCTTTCCTTTAGGTCTTGGTAAAAGTTCCCAAGTTTCATTCTTCATGATCTAATTCATTTATTCCTCCATAGCTTCTATCTAGCCTTTCTCTTTGCTTATTTTTTTATGACTTGGGATATGTCTTTGATAGTAATGAAAACTTGCTCACTTTATTTCTCAAGTCTCTTATGGGTCTGAACCCCACTATCTTTATCTCTTATAATCTAGTCTTAAAAGTGATTCTTCTAAACATACTTTTTTAGAGCTTTTGTAACAACTTCTTCTGATTCTTCAATACTAATATAAATTGGTTCTTCATCATCTTCCACTTCTATAATTATTTCATCAACTCTCACATTTGCACTTTCTAAAATCCTCTTCAATCTTTTGTTATAAAATCTATATGTTTTAATTATTAAAGAAAAACCAAGAAAAATATCTTCATCAGATCTAGAATCAAACTTACCCAAATTATCTTCATCTCTTTCGATGTAGCACTTGCTTCCAAATATTTTGAGGTGTTTGGCTAATTCCAATCTTCCTCTCCATAACTCATATGATGTCTTATCAGTCTAACTCGAATTCTATTCAAAATATATACAGTAGTTTGAGTTGCTTCTCTCCAATATATATCTAGTAGATTTTCTTGCCATAAAATTGTTCTTTCCATCTCCTATATAGTCTTGTTTTTTTTTGTAACTCCATTTTTTTTGGAGTTCTAGGAGTAGAAAATTGTGTCTAGATCCCATGCTCTTCACAAAAAATTTCATACTTATCAAAAGTGGATTCTCTACCTCTATCTAATCTCAAAACCCTTATTTTCCTTTTGGTTTCATTCTCTACTAATGCCTTGAATGAATTAAACTTCTCAAATTCTTCTGACTTCTCTCTTAGAAATGTAATCTAGGTCATCCTAGTGTAATCATCAATGAGCATCATGAAATACCTATCACCTTGTAGACGTTTTTTCCTCATAGGTCCACATAAATATATATGAACTAAATGTAATGGTTTTGATTTGGAATAATCCTTAGCAAGATATTTTCTTCTTGTTTTCTTCCATTCATGACATGGCTTGTGACCAATTGATTGAGGCTTCTTAACCTTTGGCATATCTCAAACCATTCCTCTCGAGCTAATCTTTATAGTATAATCAAATCTCAAATGTCCCAACCTTTTTTTCCAAAGCTAGCTTTCTTCTCTGTACATAGTGAGACAACTTTTTCCATTCAACTCATTGAGATGATGTATTTGATTGTATATCTAGCTTCCTTCTACAATCAGTTCTCCAGTTCTAGATTCCCTGATTTCATAACCTTCAACACTAAAATATAGCTTATATCCTTTATTACACATCTAACATAAACTTAAAATATTATTCTTTAAACCTTCAGCATACAAAACATCATGCATCTTTGTCCTACCACCATGAAGACTCAAAGTTACCTTATCAAAAAATTTGGCAATTGAATTATTTCCAATAGTCACAGAACCTCCTTAAAATTTCTTGAAATTCATGAACTCGCTTTTATCTACAGTCATGTGGCTTGAGAAACCACTATCTGTGATCCATAGATTCTTCTCCTTCTGAGCATGTAGTGCAATTTAAGCAATTGTTGACTTTTTTTACTTCCTTTCCTCAAGAACCCTCTTCCAGAATATATCTGATTCATGACTTCTACTTTTTTATCCTTTTCTTCCACTTTCTAGTATAAGAGGACTCACTAAATTTAATTTTTAGCTCCTTGCAATTGTTTTCAGGACTCACCAAAGTTTTTGTATTTATAGAAAATGATATGAAAATTGTACAAAGGTGAAAATGAATTATTGTTGACAAAGTTATTTCTTCTTACCAAAGCTTTTCTACAGTCCACAACCTTATATCCAAAATTATTGCAATTAAAAAATAACAAGAAAAAAGATAATTGAACTTGGTGTTGTATCCCTGTCTTCTGGATTTTCTTCTCTTGTTTTTCACTTGAATAAATCCATCATTCTATGTCATGCTTTCATCACTTGCCATGATTCTTTCAAACCTTGAACTTTTGGAGCTAGTCACTTCCAAACTTGCCTTAGCAGACTTCACGGATTGTTTTTTCACCTTGTTCTTCTAAGCATCAAAACATATACTATTTTTGACATGCAAAGCTCGTTGAATTCCCAATATCTAATCTAGGGTTTCAATACTCTTAAAAAAATTCATCTATAGTTGTTGATTCACTTTCTCAAGCTCTTTTCTTATTACCACAATTTCTACTTCTAGCTTCTCATAGTTCTTATCTCTTAATAGAAAGATTTTTGTCAGAACTTCTTCAATCCTTTTTTCTTCTTCTCTCTAGGTCTTTAGATCAACAATTATCTTTTCTACTTTCTTCAAATCTTGGGATACCTTTTCTTTAGCCTTCACTTCTACAATTCTATTCTCCAGCCTTTTTATTTCATTTCTAGCACACATCAATTCTTCCATAATATCCACTTCATCTTCATTGTTTCTAGAATCCATTTCTACAACTCCTTCAGTAGTCTCAAAAGACATGAACACAATCTTTTATTTTTCATCTCTAGAGATACACTAGTAGAATTTGAAAAATAAATGACTACACGACTAAAAATTTTAGTCACAACAACTAAAAATGACTAAATTCTACTATTTGTTTAC
Source organism: Sequoiadendron giganteum (assembly GCA_007115665.2). Classification (NCBI taxonomy): domain Eukaryota; kingdom Viridiplantae; phylum Streptophyta; class Pinopsida; order Cupressales; family Cupressaceae; genus Sequoiadendron; species Sequoiadendron giganteum. The sequence goes on from CM021102.1 coordinate 810,662,119, forward strand.
AACTTAGTTATAAGTCAGTAAATAAATGACTAATTTGATTGTCGACTAAAAAATTATTTAGGCATACAAAGAGAAATAACTAAATAATTAGTCATGCAAATACAAATTAGACAAAATTTTAAAAAATATTTTGGGAACTTATTGGTGGGAGTGTATTGCGTGTGATTCATTTCATTGAATTCAACATTTCGTTAGTTGGTTAGCTTGACACTGAGGTGTTTTACCGTACATAAGCTACTTTTATTGGCGATAAAGCTTTTTTGGAGAGGACCTGGAGACTTTTGAAAAGGTAGGAAAGGAATTTAGAGTTTTCTATAATGAATTTGAAGTCAGTGAGGCCCTCTACAGTGATTTTAGATTTGGGGACGCCCTCTACAGTGAATTAAGAGGTAATTCAAAACCCTCATTACATTAAACACAAAATCTATAGCTTTTTGATTGGCAACTTACAATAGTTACATAGGAAACTAAGTACTAGAACCATACAAGAATTTTAGGGTTTAGGGGACTATTTTTTAATTAGTTTCCTCTAGATTTTGGAGCACATGGGAATTGAACTTGTAACTCAAGTTAAACACCACCTTCTTCTAGTTTTTGGAAGACTTAAATATCCTTAAAGCACACAAAAAAACTATAGAATTAGAACTAGGGATTTTATTTATGAATTTAACCTAATGCCATTTCCTAATTCCTCCATAAAATTTTGTTGAGACAACTCTATTTCATCATGCTCAATGTGAAGAAACCCAATTTTGTTTAAAAAATCAATGGGTAGTTCTTCTCTACTTTTATTCAAAAGAGAATTTTTTGTCTTAAGATAATCTAAGGCTGCACTAGGGTCTGACGATATTAATCTCACCCATCTTCATAAATGCATGGGCATCATGTGAATCTATGTGAGTTTCCTTTCTTAAAATTTCCAAAGCCTCTTATGCCTTCCCTTGCTGAGCATATATATGGCATAAAAATTTTAAGCTCTCACATTTCTTATGGTGGACCTCTAGAACCTTTTCAAAATTGAGAGATAACTCTTAAGATCTCCCAGCTTCAATTGAATATACCCACAAAATCTTGTGGCCTTTGGATTTCCTTGACTGATGCCATGTAGTAGCGGCCAATGGTTTCATAATCACCTTTACTATGATAATATTGTGCAATATTATAAAATAAATAATATTTCATGAGAGGGTGGTCAATTGAAACAAGAGCTATCTCAGTCAACTATTCCACAAGAAAATGTTGCATATGAATAAAAAATGGTTTGCTAAATGATTCAATGTCATGCATAGTATAGGTATAATTCAAAGGCTCTATATATATTTTCCATTCCTTCATGAACATTACCTTTTTCACTAACTTTGAGATTCCTACAAGTAAAAAATTCACAAAATTGACCACATAGATTTATGTAGAGGTGATACATCATTTCCTAATGCCTCCATAAAATTTTGTTGAGCCAACTCTAGTTCATCATGCTCAAATTGAAGAAACCCAAAGTTTTTTAGTAATTCAATGGGTACTTCTTCTTTGCTCTTCTTTAGAAGAGACTTTGGTGTCTTAAGAGAATATAAGGCTGCACTAGGGTCTAATGATATTAATAACTCACCCATCTTGATAAATGCATGGGCATCACATGGATGTATGTGAGTTTCCTTTCTTAAAATTTCCAAAACCTTATTTGTCTGCCCTTGGTGAGCATATATATGGCCTACATATTTTAAGCTCTCACAGTTCTTAGGGTGGACCTCCAAAGCCTTTTCAAAATTTGAGAGAGAATAATTAAGATCTCCCAGCTTTAATTGAACCTATCCTAGCCTAAAGTTTGACAACACAAAATCTTGTGGCCTCTGGCTTTCCTTGACTAATGCCATGTAGTAGCAACCAGTGGTTTCATAATCACCGTTACTATGATAAGATCATGCAATATTATAATATGAATGATATTTCATGAGAAGGTGGTTAGTTGAAACAAGAGCTATCTCAGTCAACTGTTCCACAAGAAAATGCTTCCCTGTGAAGAAAAAAAGGTTTGTTAAATGATTCGATACCATTACACAATACAGGTATAATTCAAAGGCTCTATGCATATTTTTCATTCCTTCATGAACACTACCTTTTTCACTAACTGTGAGAATCGTACAAGTAAAAAGTGCATAAAACTAACCATAGATATTTTTCCCCATTTTAAATAAAGAAATTTCCCAAAAATATTTTTAAAACCTACAAATAAATATAAATAAAATCACGCTGATTTTAATGCCAAAAAAAACATGAGATCATAGCTTGTTGCTTACTATTATGCTTTGATACATTTTTTTCAAGCATCCATAGCTTGTTTTAAATCACCTGTTTTAGGATTTTAGCCATAGCAGTAAGGTAGTAAACTATTTGATAAAATTCTTCGGTAGACATGTATGAAAAATGTGGTAGCATAGATAAGGCAATGAACTTTGGAAAAAATTCCTCAAAGAAATATGGTCTCATGGTGATGGACTTCCATAACAAATTCCATGAGAAGTGAAGTTTTATGGATTTTCATGGCATTCCATCACTATAATACCATATTTCTTTGAGGAATTTTCAACCATTTCATTGCCTTGTCTATGCAATTGCTTACTATTGTGCTTTGATAGATATTTTTCAAGCATCCATAGCTTGTTTGAAAGAAATTGTTTTAGGCTTTTAGCCATAGCAACAAGGAAGTGCATTGTTTGATAAAATTTGTTGGTAGACATATATGAAAAATGTGGTAGAATAGACAAGGCGGTGAATTATTTGAAAAAAATCCTCAAATAAAAGTGGTCTCATGGAATGCCATTACAAGAAAATGCAATTGGTACTTTCTCTGAGATATTAGTTATGCAATGTGAATTAATTTCACAACTGCTTAGGTTGACTTTGTAAAAACAATATTGTAATTGAAATTTTGTCATCTATCAACATCTAGTTATTATTTATGCAATTTTAAGTAATTCTTTGAGTTTTAAAGATGTGCATTGCAATGTAATCAAAAATTTGAATATAAACTACAAAAATATATTTTTTATAATTCATTAGTGAAACTATCTATTTTATTTTCTCTTTATAACTCTATTGTTATGGAAATGCCTTTCAATTAAAAAAATAGTTTTTGTCTCTTAGTCTACAATTTTATACATTTTGTCATCTATCAGGATCTAGTTATTAGTTATGCAATGCGAAGTAATGCTTTGATTTTGAAAGATATGAAATGAAATGTAATCAGAAATTTGAATATAAACTACAAAAATCTTATTTTTACAATTCATTAGTTAAACTCTCTATTTCATTTTCTCTCTATAACTCTATTTCTATGGAAATGCCTTTCAATTAAAAAAATTGTTTCTATCTCTTAGTCTACATTTTTTTGTTTCTATGTGTAGAAAATTACAGAGGATCAAGGTTGAAGGTTGATTATGAATCAATACCATGAATTTTATGAGAGAGTATATGATGAGAGGGGCATGGACAAATACCCATGTCCATGTAATGACTATCTTGGTGGAAAAATGAGAAAAAGAAATCTATTTTTTTAACATATGATAAAATATGGGCATAGTGGTATAAGATCTTGGGATTAAAATTACTATGAAGATATGATAGAATTGTAGAGTGTGAGAGATGAAGAGACAACAAACATAGATGAAGTGGCACCAAACATAGATAAAGAGGCAACAATGTTAAACAACGGGTTTGAAGTTGATAGAATGTTGAATGACGGTCTAAATAATCATTGGGCCAAGTTGATGGAGGATTCTTTGAAGCCTGTGTATACTAATTGCAAGTTAATTTGTTTGATAACAATCCTTCAAATTCTTAACTTGAAAGTGGTGTTTGGTTGGAAAAATGAGAGTGTAGATCAATTATTGACATTATTAAGTTTTTTGTTACCACCAAACTCCACATTGCCAAAAAAATGAATTCAATGTAAAAATAAAATCACTAAGCTAGGATTAGGGTATGAAAACATCCACACATGTGTGAATTGTTGTGTATTATTTCACAAGAATCTTGCAAGTGAGAGTGAATGTCTGAAATGTCATGAAGCGAGGTATAGACAAGGGTTGAAATCATTTTTGGTTCCTAGAAAGTTTCTTCGCCACTTTTTGATAATCCCATGATTACTCTGAGTGTATAGGTGTAGAGACATTGATGAACTTAAGCAATGGAATGCCCCAAATAAGAGTACCCATGGAAAACAACATGTTCCTTATTCTAAGACATGGATGGAATTTGATAATAGTTGGCCTAATTTTTCTCAAGATCCTCGTAATATAAGGCTAGGTTTGTCTCTAGATGGGGTGAACCAATTCTTAGATAAAAGTACTAAATGGTCAACTTGGAAAGTGTTTTTAATTAATTATAACTTTCCTCCATGGTTAGCAAGGCGGGTGCAAAAATATGGGGGGCCAAGAAGTGGCCAAATTTTAAAAATAGTTCTAATAGCTCATAATGTGAGTGTGTTATAACGTGATCATGTTATGGCTTGGTGTGTTGAGCCTACGACTCAACCACAAATATCCTATAGCATGAGCGTGTTATAACGCACTCGAATTATGAGGCATTAAAAGAAAAAGAAAAAAGGAATTACAAATTATTTTCATTGTGATAATGTTTTTTTCTACCTGTGGCCAAAACACTTAATTTCTGCACTCGCGTTCTGGGAGGAGTCATCTTGCAAGTTTTTTTATCAATTTTTGTTGTTTTGTCACCAAGACTCTACCATGTCGATGAGGAGGTCTAAGAGGTAAGGATTTTTTTTTTTTTTGTTGTGAATTTATTAGTTTTAGGTTGTTTTTGATATTTATTTGTTTAATTTGTAGGAGATGTTAATGAACCTACAAACCCTAAAAATCCTCAACAAGTAGAGAAAAAACAATAGGAACAAAATCCTGAACACAAAGAGAAACAATAACATCAACAAAATCCTCAAGTTCAACAACCACAACAACAATATCCTCCACCAATCCCTCAACATCCTCCTGGCACTTAGCAAAATTTAATGAGTGAAATTGAAAACAATAAAAAAAAATTTAGGATTTAATCACGAGATTGAACGATCCAAATGGTTCAACCATGGAAAGAAAAATCCTTGAAAATTCACTCAAAAAAATGTTAAAACATGTAGATTCAATCAACAAAAAATTAACTGGTTGGCAAGATAGGAGGCACGCGGCTAGGGATTATTACTGAGATAAATTATAATACAAAGATGTAAAAGAGTTAAAAATTATAAAATTTGATTTGTGCTCATTATTCACTGACCCACACACAAATGAAAATCTTAGCTTCAATGCAAAGAGGTTTCCTATCCATTGGTGCCACCATCAATAGATTAGGAACTTTTTTTGGGATAGGTGGTACATGGTTTTTGATTACCCACCATGCAACAATTGCGAATTCCCACAATATTTCCTGAGGAAACTATATTGTGAGTTCATCTTGAAAAAATCCTAAATTATTTTGATATGAGGGGCTTCCAAGGGAGAGGTGGGGATTTGCTCAAGATAGACCTGGTGGATAGTAGGATCCTAGGCAGCAAGCAAGATGACCTCTCGCTAGGTTGCATCATGATAACATCATTATCCCTTCCATCACAAAGGAGAGTATCAAGGTAGAAAATTTGTAGGCCATCAAAAATTTGACCCAAAGTGTCATCTAGCATGCCATCCCTATACTACAACACCATCTAGGGGAGTCTTCGAGTGGTGGGCTTCAACCACATTTGTGTCAGGCTTGCAGGGCGACTTGTTCATATGAGCCCACCGACACTCAAGAGGCTACTATGCAAGATATGTCTACAACTATAGGGATGGTGAGGGAAGTTGACATTTGAATGAGGCCTATGGCATTGATACTCGGGTAAATTTTAGCATGTTCATTGAATTTAATTTATTAAATTTCAATTTTGAAATGTAAGATTAACTAATTTAGTTTTATTATTTTGATAAAATTTCAGGGTCACAATGTTGATACTGGATACACCATCCCTACACCCGCTTATTACTCCACTACATCTACCATTGAGGTATGTAACTAGTAAACAATTATAAATTTATTACATGTTAATAGCATTGTTTTATGAATGTAATTCTAATATGTGATTTTGGTTGTTGAATAGGCTAATATTGGAGGTTTTGTGGGAACACCTCCTAGTGCTAGTGGATTTACACAAACATACACATAGGTAATAAAATAAATATTTTTAACTAATTAATTGTACAAGTAATAGATTTGTGTATTTTATATTCATATTGCTGATTACATTGCATTGCACATCTTTCAAACTCAAAGCATTACTTCACATTCTATAACCAATAACTAGATGTTTATAGATGAAAAAAATTCAACTACAATATAGTTGTTTAGAAATTAAACATAATAATTGATGCAATTACTTCACATAGCATAAGTAATAAGTAGGATTAGCTTCCAATTTCATTTTCTTGGCATGGCATTCCATGGGACCAATTTTTACTTAGGCATCTTTTCCAATAGTTCACTATCCTATCTATGTTATGGATTCTTGGAAGAAATATATGAAAGAATAATAGTAATCAATAGAATATACAAGGAAATGAGTTGTAAAATCCTCAAATAAATTTGGTCTCATGGTGATGTCCATCACCATGAGACCCAACTTCTTTGAGACATTTTTTCAAACAGCTCAACGCCTTTTCTATGCTACCACATTTTGCATACATGTCTACCAAATAATTTTACCAAATAGTTCATTTCCTTGTTGCTATGGCTAAAAACCTAAAAAAATTTCTTTCCAACAAAATATGGATGCTTGGAAAAAATATATCAAAGCATAATAGTAAGCAATAGCATAGACAAGGAAGTGAGTAGTTTGAAAAAATGCCTTGAAGAAATGCAGTCTCATGGTGATGGAATGCCATTCCATCACCATGAGACCACATTTCTTTGAGGCATTTCTTCAAACATCTCACCACCTTTTCTATGCTACCACATTTTCCATACATGTGTACCAAATAATTTGATCAAACTACTCACTTCCTTGATGCTATGGCTAAAATCCTAAAATAGGTGTTTTCCAACAAACTATGGATGCTTGGAAAAAACCTATCAAAGCATAATAGTAAGCAATATCATAGTCAAGGAAGTGAGTAGTATGAAAAAATTCCTTTAATAAATTTGGTCTCATGGTGATGGAATGCCATTCCATCACCATGAGACCACATTTCTCTGAGGCATTTTTTCAAATATCTCATTGCCTGAAGAATAGAAACCAACCCTTTAGCCAAAATTCCCCTCCAAATTCTTTTCAAGGTCCTCATCCTCAATTTACCAATCCATGGAACCTTTCACCTTTTATTCCATGTTTTCATGTCCCCACCCCTCCCTCTTCATTTCATGATCGCCCTCCATCTCATAACCAAGACCACACTATACCATCCACCCCATCCCAACAAAATACCATAGAGAAAAAAATGAACTATTTGAAAAAGTGCATCAAAAAATGTGGTCTATGGTGATTGAATGCCATGGAACATTTATTTTTAATGGAATTCCATCACTATGAGACCCCATTTCTTTGAATTATTTTTTCAAACAGTTCACTGCCTTCTCTATGCTACCACAATTATCGTACATGTCTATGAAAGAATTTTATCAAACCATTCACCACCTTTCTTCTATGGGTAAAAGCATAAAAATAGGTTCTTTCGAACAAGCTATGGATAGGGAAAATAGTAAGCATGATAGTCAAAAATATATAGTTTAATAAGTACTCAATTTTTTTTCCATTATCTCATATATTATAAGTCATGACGTGGATCGCTATTGTAGTTTTTGTGATTGAATAATTTTTTGTTTAATTTTAAGATGTTGGAAGCAGATACACCTCCAAATGTTCATAGGGAAATGGAGCTTGGTGTTTCATTTTCTATAGAGTCCTCGATGTCTCTCACAGAGGAGGTATGAGGCAGATTACTAAATTTCAACTTACATTTAAATTGTTATAGTTATTAGTGAAAAATCAAACCATTATTGATTCAGAGTTTAATTTCTCTTTGGATGGTTTCTATAGGGATTCAACACACCACAACATGAGCATGCAAATATTTCCCATGAGGAGAGAGATCGTCTACTGGCATAAAGTGATTATTTTGTTAAATATATCATTTTTTATAATGTAATTTCTATATATTAATGTCTTTACTTCTTATTTTAATAGATAAAGATTCACCAAGAGCTAAAAACTAGTAGGAGCACCAAGAGCACTCCTCGGCCTCAAACGAGTGATGGACCTATCGTCATCTGAACAAAAATCAAAAGGCAAGAATTTATTTTGAGAGAATGCAGAGCAATGACTTTTGATTCTACAACCCTTTGTTGTATGCCTATATGGCATTTTTGTACATATTTTACATATTGGATATATTTGACATTGTATACCTATATGGAATTCTTGTAACCCTATATGGATATTATGTATATATTTTATACTTATATTGACATATATTGATGTATGCCTACATCGCTATTTAGTTAATACAAATATTTTTTTTATCGATGGTGTCCATATTTGCATTATCAATCCATTGTTCAATAGATGAGTTACGTGTATACTTTGTGACTTACGTGTGTTCTAATGTATACTTTTCAACTTACATTTTTTCATGTGTATACCTTGTATTCATGCTTATACTTTGTATTAACTTGCATATACCATGTATTTGTGTGTATACTTCAAGTCTTACGTGTTTTTGAGTACTTGTGCTTCCCTTATTCACATGTATGCTTGACTTATTCATGTGTATACTTATTAATTGGTTATCCCTAGAATTTATCATTACTATCCTTCATGGTTTGTCTTGAATATTTATTGATTGATACTAAACAAATTAATTAGTTGATGCTAAACAACTTCAATATTTCTAGGAATACTAGTAGACTTACAAACTACAAAATTGCACAAATTGAAAAGAAAAGATTAAATGTAAATAAATGCACTGATTATTAAGTTGATAGTTGATTAAGAATGGGTATAATATATATCAAGGGATGAGCCCTCTACAATGGCAATTGCCAACTAGAAAATAGGAAAAGCATTCCCAATACTTTGAAAGAAATAATCCACCCAAAATTGCAACAGGAGAGAAGGCTTATTTAAGATCCTTGAGAAATGTATTTCCTAATGCTCCCTTGTTCTTGCATATCTCAATTTGGTTTAATCCAAAGAGTTCCATGAAATGCTTTATCTAAAAGAAAAAAAACACATTTTCATTTGGTATTTCATGAGATGTTTCATAAAAATATTCCAGTATATGTAATGTTTGATTCAAACTCAATTAAGCAAAGGATACATAATCTTCACAACACTTGAAAAACATAATATTCAGAGTAGATGATGATTAGTTAAATTCTTGACACATTATCATACAAACATTTATCTTGAATAGTCTTTAAATATTTCAATAGCATAATCCTCATAGTATAGAATGAATTGTTATGGTCTTGATCCATTAGCATATAAATGCGTCAAAAGATGTATATGTCAACTTTTTTCAATATTATTTCTTGTATAGGAAATGGACTTGGGATAAAGATTTATAATTTATAATACAAATAATAAATTGACTCAAGGGTGGAAACTTTATTTATCACACAAAATAATAAATTTATATGAGAGCATCACTTGTTTCTTTTAGATTCCAATTTTTAAGCATAGCAAATAATTTCAAATGAAAATGACAAAATGTTTCACAACCAAAGTTGTTAATTGACAAAAAAAAAAAAAAATCTAAGTTCCACCATTTTACTCATTTACAATTGGTTGTATATTGTTGTAAGGGCAAGGAGGATAATTAAAAAAATCCTTGTGCTTGCTAGAATTTAGGATGATCATATGCTTTTTGTGTGAAAAACTCGAACTTCTCAACTATTGTGTGATTGTTTCTCTTTTCAATGGTTTTGCATCCCATCATAAGGGATCAAGCTAGTTGAACATAGCTCAGAGTGATTCAGCATATTTGTGTGCAAAAGAGGACCATTCCTAGCATAAATTTACCTATCAAGATGCATTGGAAAAATTTGTTTGGTCACACAAGTTACAGAATGAAAGTTGCACCACTTTGCAACTTTACACTACTTGCATTTGACATTTTTTCCATCAAGTTAAAACTGGACACCATGAGAGGATGACTCTGAGATAAAAAAGACCAATAGACATTATTGTAGAGGGGCCCAACGAGATCCCATAGGCTCAGATGAATATTTTGTAAGAATCATGGTTTTCAAGTAATAGCTCGTCAAAGATTGTTGCCCTTTTGCACTTTTGACCCTTAAGGGATCAAGCCAGTTGAATGTAGCTCAAAGTGATTCTATGTGTTTGGTTGAATAATAGAACCATGACTAGTGTAAATATACCTATTTAGACATATTGGAATAGTTCATTTTTGAACACGAGTTGCAGAATGAAAGTTGCACCACTTTGCAACTTTCAACTACTTGCATTTGACAACTTTTTCTCCAAGTGAAAATTCACCACCATGGTAAAATGCCTCTAAGATAGAGAAAAATGAGAGATAATATTGTAGAGGGGCCCAACAAGATCCCATAGGCTCAGATGAGAAGTTTCTAATCATCATGACATCTGAGTAATAGCCCATCGAAGATTGCAACCATTTTGCACCTTAGACTCTTAAGGAATTCTATTGGTTGAATGTAGCTCAGAGTGATTCAATGTGTTTGGGTGAAAAATAGGTTCATTCCTACCATAAGAATACCCACTTAGATTCATTGGAATAGTTCAATTTGGTCACATGAGTTGCAGAATGAAAGTTTCACCACATTGCAACTTTCAACTACTTGCATTTGATAACTTTTTCCCTAAGAAAAAATTTGTCACCATGAGAAAATGCCTCTGAGATAGTGAAAACTAAGAGAGGTTATTGTAGAGGGGCCCAATTTTATCCCATAGGCTTAGACGATAAGTTTCTAAGCATCATGGTATCCAAGTAATAGCATGTTGAAGTTTGCAGCCATTTTACACTTTGGACTCTTAATGGATTTTGTTGGTTGAATGTAGCTCGGAGTGATTCAACGTGTTTGGGTACAAAAAAGGACCATGCCTAACATAAAAATACCCGCCCAGATGCATTGGAATAGTTCATTTGGTCACACGAGTTGCAGAATAAAAGTTGCACCACTTTGGAACTTTCAATTACTTACATTTGACAACTTTTTCCCCAAGTGAAAATTCACCACCACGAGAAAATTCCTCCAAGATAGAAAAAATTGGGAGAGGTTATTGTACAGGGGCCCAGCACAAACCCATAGGCTTAGATGATAAGTTTCTAAGAATCATGGTGTCTAAGTAACATCTCGTTAAAGATTGCAGTCATTTTGCACTTTGGACTCTTAATGGATTTTGTTGGTTGAACGTAGCTCAAAGCACTTCAACATTTTTGGGTGTGAAAAAGGACCATGCATAGCATAAATGTAACCAATTGGATATGTTGGAATAGTTTTTTTTCTCACACGAGTTGTAGAACAAAATTTGCACCACTTTGCAACTTTCAACTACTTGCATTTGACAACTTTTTCTCCAAGCAAAAATTTGCCACCACAAGAAAATGCATCTGAGATAGTGAAAACCAAGAGAGGTTATTGTATATGGCCCCAACATGATCTCATAGCCTTATAAGATAAGTTTCTAAGCATCATGGTATTTAAGTAGTAGCATGTTAAATTTTGCAGTCATTTTGCACTTTGGCCTCTTAAGGGATTATGTTGGTTGAATGTAGCTCAGAGCGATTATGTGTGTTTGGGTGTGAAAGAGGACCATTCCTAATGTAAAAATACCCATCTGGACATGTTGGAATAGTTTTTTTTGTCACATGAGTTGCAAAATGAAAGTTGCACCACTTTGAAACTTTCAACTACTTGCATTTTACAACTTTTTCCCCAAGTGAAAATTCACCACCACGAGAAAGAACCTATGAGATATAAAAAATTGAGAGAGGTTATTGTAGAGGATCCCAACATGATCCCATAGACTCAAACAATAAGTTTCTAAGCATCACAATTTTTGAGTAACAACCCATCAATAATTACAACCAGTTTATACTTTTGACTCTTAAGGAATTTTGTCGATTGAATGTAGCTCAAAGTGATTCCTTGTGTTTGGGTGTGAAAGAGGACCATTCCTAGCATAAAATCCCCCATAAAAATGAATTGGAACAGTCTGTTTGGTCATAAAAGTTGTAGAATAAAATTTGCACCACTTTGCAACTTTGCATTTCTTGCATTTCACACTTTTTCCATCAAGTGAAAACTAGACACCACGGGAAAACAACTCCGAGATAACAAAAACTGATAGAGGTTATTGTAGAAGGGCCCAACGCAATCTTTTAGGCTTAGAAAAATATTTTGTAAGCACCATGGTTTCTAAGTAATAGACTATCAAAGATTTTTGTCATTTTGCACTTTGGACCCTTAAGGGATCGATTCGGTTGAATGTAGCTCAGAGTGATTCCACATGTTTGGGTGTGAAATAGGACCATTCCTAGCATAAACATACCCATCCAGATGCATTGGAATAGTTTTTTTGGTCACATGAGTTAAAGAACAAAAGTTGCATCACTTTGCAACTTTACGCTGCTTGCATTTGACACTTTTTCCATCAAGTAAAAATAAGACACCACGGGAAAATGACTCTAAGATTAAAAAAATGAGAGAGGTTATTATAGAGGAGCCTAACACAATCATGTAGATTCAAATTAATATTTCATAAGCATCATGGTTTTTGAGTAATAGCCCATCAAAGATTGCTATATTTTTGCACTTTAGACTCATAAGAGAACGATCTGATTGAACATAGCTTAGAGAGATTCTACATGTTTGGGTGCGAAATAGGACCATTCCTAGCATAAATGTACCCATTTAGATGCATTGGAATAGTCCATTTGGTCACATGAGTTGCAGAACTAAATTTGCACTACTTTGCAACTTTACACTGCTTGCAATGTCACTTTTTCTATCAATTCAAAATTGGACACCATGGAAAAATGACTCTGAGATAACAAAAAATGTGAGAGGTTATTGTAGAGGTTCCCTACATGATCTCGATGCCTCAAATGGAATGCTCATAACTTATATGGTATTTGGGTAATAGGTCATCAAAGATTTTTTCTCTTTTGCAATTTGGACTTGTTATGCAGTTTTGCACACACCCCATTGAAAGTAGGGACCTTCTTTTGCTTGGCCTTTTGGCTCTTTTCTATGGCCTTGCCCTTTTTTTGAGCTTGTCTTTGAAAATATTGATTTTTTGTTTCTTGGGTGTTTTGGTCCTTTGGTCCTAGATTTGTGCTACTTTGCAATGTTCATTGATGCCTATCTTGCTTATAAAGTGACCCCATTATGCTAACACTTTGAAAATTCTACGTATTTTGGAGAATCTCAGGTTTTTCCCTATTTTCAAGATTTTCCTTCCTTGGCGGATTTCCCCCACTGCCTAGAAAACCCGATAGGGTTGGTTCTACACTATCTTCGAGGATTTTGGTGCTTCACAGATTTCCGTCTTCCCCAGATTTATTTGAATTTTCCTTCATTCCTTTGTTTCCTCGGGTTGCGTCTTTAGGGTTGTTTACCTGATACCAGTAGGTCTTTGCATCTAGGTCATGGTTGGGTGGTGCTACCACCATACTGTGGGGGGATTTCGTTCCCCCTGTGGTAGCACAGTGGTCTCGTCTTACTGCATGATTCTTTGGTCAATGGCACAGTTGTGCGGGGTTTGGTTCGTCTAGTGCAGTAGCACAGTTTACCTCAACATCACGGGTGTCTCTAATCCTGGTTGTGGTTGTGTGATTCACCACCATACCGTGGGGATTTTTTGCTTGTCTTGTGGTGTTGCGATTACTGTGTTACCTCGATGGTTGAATGCTTGGCTTGCAGTAGCGCAGTTTTGGTCACTTTCAAGGCATTGGAAGGTTAGGTTGTCGGTCAACGGTGTGTGAACTGTGTTGACTTCATAAGAATCTGTTGCCTTGAGAAAATATTGAAATTCGTTCCTCCATCATTTTCTCGAGATGTGCTAAGTATTGCTCATTTCAGTGATTTCCATCCTTGTCAAATTTTTCTAAAATCTATTATTTGTCAAGGATTGAGAAGATTCATGGCCTAGTTGTTTATGGTTCTACATTGCATGATGAATTTGGATAATTTAATGATATGTGCAAAAATTCCTAGATTTTTGGTTGATGATTGATTGGCCTTTTCGGGATTTATGTGCTTCCCTTGCCTAAATCCACCTGGCCTAAAATTTCCCAAAATTCCTTCCTAACTCAAATTCCACAGAGGGGTGAAAATCCTTAACTTTGATGGGGCTTCTTTAATGAAGTTTTAATTGATTCTAGTAGTTGTTTTGGATCTCTCTGATGATTAGCATGTTGTTTATGATTGATTAACACAAATTTTGATTCTATAATGAATATTAATGGTGGCCATTTTGAACGCATATTGGATTAGGTAGGTTGTTGTTGTCGAGGCCAAGGGAAGAAGTGGGTGTACCTTGTGAGATGTTGCGAGATTTTTGAGATTACATCCAGGTACATTTTGCAGCTACGAGTAGGTGAAACTCGATCGTACATGGTTGGGTCGATGCACTCGAGGGTCGTTCATCTGAGTTGAGCGTGACATGGAGGGTTTGAACTAATTTGACTCGATCAGAGTCATTGGAGAGGCCCAGCTTGATTGATTGGATGGTGACTCGTATTCACACTCGTATGATGCACGTGTTTCCCTTTTTTGCTTCACGTCGGTGGGACATTAATGGCGAAGGGACTTCCAAGGTTTGATCGATCTGAATCAATATTTGTGGAGAACCCAAGCCGATCTAAAGGGGTGCCTCATGCATTCATTGTAGGATGGCAATTTATTGTGGTTTTTATGGGCCGATAGGGTTGGTGGTCGACTTTATCTGTAACCCTAGCTTGGGCCGGCATGAGCAGGATTTCTATAAGTATGTAATTTTTCCTCATTTGTAAAGGTTAGATAGAAATAGAAAAAAATTAGAAAAAATTCAGAGAAACTGGTTGTTGAACAGTTGGTTCGAAGTTAGAAGACTAGATCTTGTAAGTAGATTAACAAGTAGAGTAGGAAGTTATATTTAGGAGTTAGTCATATTTCAAGCAAGTGTTGTAACACAAAACATGAGAATTGTTGCTATTATTAGTGATTTAATACAAGTGAAGACATTGTGTTTTTATTGGTGTGTCCTTTGCATTGATTTCTCTTGCATGGTTCTTATTCTATCTTCAAAATTGTTTGGAAATATCTAAATGTATTTTAGGTTTAGAGTAAATAATTTAATGGTGCTTGTGATTTAATGCTTGGAGTGTTGTAGCAATCTTTGGTTCATACTTTGGGAAGCTTCTTGATTGTGGGATTGTTGTGCAAGGTCAGCTTGTACCTATTCTTTATGTGCTCAATTCGATTGTGAGAATTTATCCAGTTCTATTGAATGAATGTCCATGATCTGAAAATTTAATTCCTTAGAAGATTGCAGGTATAACCTAGGTTAAACAAAAATTAGTTTTAAAGGGATTGGTTTGTTCCAAGTATTTCTTCACTGGTATTCTTGATCTTAGGAGTAATATTAATTTTAGGATTTCTGGAACCCTTACCTTTGGCTATTTCTTTGAATTGTGGTTAAAGTAGGAACTCAAGTATCACCCTGTTGCAAAATCTGATAAGTTTAGTCTCCAACATTTGTTTCGTAAGGTCCCTTTGTGATTGCCAGCATTTTCACATTTATCACTTAGTGGTTCCACTGCATTGTCATGACCTGACACCTAAGAGACCTTGGGGTTATCTCTTTTCTCATACAGATCAACCTTTCAAGAGATAGGATATTTAATATTTTGTTTGAGTTGTTACTGTGCAGAAAACACCATCAATAGGATTGTTAAGGGATTACATTGATTGAATTATAGATGTTTGAGGGTAGCAATACATTTCAATATATGAGTAAATCTCATTACAAGTGTTTATTTCAAAAGATTGTATGCTATATTGATATTGATATATAATCATTAGGTTGATTTGTTTGAATAAATGGAGTTTTTATAATAAGTTATTAAATTGGTGCTAGTTATAATAGGGAGAGAATAAAAAAAGAAAATCAATGATTAATAACCATTAATGGTTATTACACTCACTATACTAATAATATGATGTTTACAATAAAATGAGATTTATTTGGTTGTCATAGTTCTTTTGTTTATGCTACAATTGTCTAGTATGCTTCATACACTATTTTGAAACCCAAGTGCTTGTACTTGTAGGCACAATTCCTTAGGTACTCCATTCTCATAGATCTTTTACAATGTCACTCATACATTCGAGATTCTATTATAATGTCTACATCATAGCTTCTCATGATGAGGTTAACTTCAAATGAATAACTTGAGATTTCCTCGCTAAGATTCACACACTCCTTTATAAAGGATTCAAATCAAAATTGAGATTTCTCAAGATCATCAAAATAAGGATCTTGCATTGCTTTTTTGGCTAAGATTCTCTTTGATGGCTCATAAATCAACATTTTCTGCAATGAGACACCAATCAATTTTAAGTAGTTTACTTACAAATATGCAAAGTAAAAGAAGAAAAAGAAAGAGAATCCAAAATGGAAATGAAATGAAAATAGATGGAAGGAACTTACAGACAAAAAATCCACACCATTTAGTTCCAACTTGGGAACATCAAGGATAGACATGCCAGGCTCTCAACTTAGTCACTCCTAGACATACATCTTCACTAGGAGTTCCAAGATACCTATTGCAAACAACACCTCTCATGAATATAATAACTTGAAATTTGAGATGCTCTTATAATGTCTACATCATAGGTGCTCAAGCTAAGGTTAAATTCAAATGAATAACTTGAAATTCCCTCACCAAGATTCACAAACACTTTTATAATGGCTTAAAATCATAATTGAGATTTTTCAAAATCATAAAAATAAGGATGTTGAATTGCTTTTTTGGCTAAGATTCTCTTTGATGGCTCATAAATCAACATATTTTGCAAGGGGACACCAATCAATTTTTAGTAGGTTACTTAAAAATAGTCAAAGTAAAATAAGATGGTAGCATTGTCATCATACAAATTAATGTGCATACAAGTATAAATTAATAAGAACCAATGTGCATGCGTACAAATTAATCCAACGAACCATTCGAGTCTGTTCTAATATTTATTGTGTCAAGTATTGTCTCATGGTAAGACTCACAGACCTTCCACAAGGTCTTGGTCAAAGGTCTACCCCCATATTTGGTCAAATTAACATTAGGTGCAATGACAAGGTTCGAGTAATGAAGAATCTTACAATGCGTGTCAAAGTCCTGAAACAACCAATATTTAACACTCTTATGTGGGTACCTTCTAAGCCATGTTCCAATAACAACAACTAAGCCTCTATGGTATTAGATTTTTTTCCATCTATGATTGGGGCCTCCAATTTCTTTTTGGCCTCAACACAATGACACAAGTAATAGGTTGTTTTGTCTTCATTGTCTTCATCTACAATAATTGCATAAACATACTTTGCATTGATATGTGCAATGAATTTCTTGAAATTAGTGAACATTACAAATACACTACAAAGTAAGATAACAATAGGAATTTCATAAACTAAGCAAGTAGATATGTTACCTGGTTGAACTAGATATAATATATTGTCAAAGTCGATCGATGAATACATTTTTTATAGTTCCAATGTCATCAGAGGGCGATACGTGTGAAGTGGGCTAAGATAACAACCATTTCTCAACCCACTCCTTTGATTCACAGTCATTCTAGGCTTGCATTGTACATGAAGAACAAAAACATGCCATCTTTTGTGTATTGATACTTTATGAACCTGCATCTGAGCTAAGGAAAGAGTGTACCTCACTTGATCCTATTAGTGTACAATAATCCTCATATGGTGAAATGTTAGTATCAATTATCAACCAAAAAATCTACGAACTAAAGACCTACCTTCATTACTCGGACCCATCGAAGAATTACACCACTCGACGATTGATTTTGTATCTATCAACTTTGCATTGTCTTTATACTTTAACTCTTCTCATGCTAATGCTCTTTTCACACATTCTCTTGCACCATAATGCTCCCCCTTTCCATGCCCGACCTTATAGAAGTTCCACATATGTTGAACATCTATAATGACATGCATCTTGCTCAACCAGTAGAACATGCATGAGTTCTTGAACTATGCTACACAATTATCTAACCATATTATATGCTGACTGTATGCTATGCCCCTATGACCCAAATCACTATAGAACATATGGATGCAACCTTGCATGAACTCTAGAGTGTGTGTGTAATCATCACTAATATAAAAGTGATACTCCCTCAATACCTTCCTTTTGTTCTTTGTACTATCAATTGCATGAATGAATGCTATGTGCACAAATATTGAAACCTTTGTGGAGTTGTAATATTGTGACTGCACCTCACACTGTGGCTATAGAATGTAGTTCTTTGCAAATTCAACCACTGATACTATGCTGCCAACTAGAAAGGTGTCCTTGCATAGATTGAATTACATGTCCAACCACCGGGTTCTATGGGTATGCCTTGCATACTCATCCACTACTTTGTCACGAAACATGGACATAAACTGATACATTGGAATCTTCTGAATAACCAAATCACACCTTTTTTCTTGATTACCATCTTTTGTAATGTATCCCACTATTTTATAATTCTTGAAGTCTACTAGTTTTTTTCCCACCTCATATGTGTTTTCCATATGTTGACATACTGGCATACGCAGCAAGCCAGCGCAATGCTCACATGAACCATCCAAGCATACTTTCCTATAGAATATTTGTCCATCCTCTATTTCACATAATTTTTTTGATAAGAACTCTCTTGATGCCAGAATCCTGAAAAACATCGTTAGTATTCAAATCTAAACATATAGAACGATAAGCATCATAATGGTTAGAGAATTCAATATGTAGTCTACAACAACAAGAAGTGCATGTGTGATTTATCTTGACAAAAAAAGGTTTAATAATTTCAAAATATCTTTGACAAATACTAATTTAGGATAATCTTGTTAAAATTTATGAAAAAATTGGGTTTGAATCTATCCAAAAAATGCTTTGGATGTGGCTCACGGTTCTGACTACCGATTCTCCTTCTTACCACATCCCTTTGATTTGGAGATGGCCTTTTGTTATTCTTCCAATACTCTTCAATTATTTTTCTCAATGCTTCAACAACTTTTTAATCTTTTCATGGAAGTCTCCCTGAGAATACCCATAATTCATTTGAATCAGTGCCCTCAATTCTTCGCAGCCTTCGAATGGCTCTTGATAATGTTTTTATTATTAATTCTCAATTGTTCACTTGTCTTTCTAATGATATGAGATCTCTTTGTTTGACTACTTACCAAAGTCGATGTAATGACACATCGGGTGACATTACTATCCTTGGAGCTTGAGGTCCTACCCACACTCTCATAAGCATCCATTAGATTCTTCATAATATTTTTTCACTTGAAGCATTCAATGTTCTCAACCCAAGAGTATTCATGATGTTTCTATACTTTATACCCCACATCATTTCAACAAATAGTTGAAATCTTGTAGTCTCATTTAGCCTTTCAAAGAATAATTTCCAAATCTTATCAGCATATCTTCTACAAGTGCATGTTGGAATCTTACCTTCCATGTGCTGCAAAATATCCTCATCAATAAGAATCAAATACTTTGGCTTTCTATGCAAAATTTTAGGTGATTTTTTCCTAGGTACATAAATCTCAACATTAGGAATTTCATCAATATTTAATTGAGGTGTGCTAGATTGTGTACCTTCAATCGAGGGTGGAATAGAAGACATACCTTGAGGCTCACATGGGGATGATTTCATACATTTTTTTTCAAATCTGAGTGATGATGTACTCTCAACTTGAGATGTGGTGGATGGTGTCCAACCATATTCACTTGTGGTAGATGGTTTCCCTCCATATTCACTTGCGGTAGATGGTGTCCCTCCATATTTTATTGTGTTTAATGGTGTCCCTTTGTATTCACTTGCGGTAGAGGGTGTGTCTCCAACTACGGTATCTAAATTTTTCTTATCATGATGCTTTCGTATTCATGCCCCTTGTGCTACCAATGCCTTTTCTCTTTTTTATGGTTGAGGTTCCTCTTCAATTGGCTTATTTTCGTCAATTGTATCTAATTTCTTATTTTCACTATATTCCATCAACTGTTCTCTCTCCTTTTCTTTTTTGGTTTCATACTCTTCATCTTTTAGTTTATTCCTTGCTTTTTTCCTCGACATGGTGGATAATTTTAACTATAGGATGCTAATGAGACAAATATTAGTTCCTAAAAATGAATCCACACAAATAAATGAAATATGTCATTCAAGGCTTTATAAAAAATACTTACACTCATCCTGTAGAAGAGTATTTCTAGCATAGACAAAGGTCACATGATTTTTTTGATGAAATTCCTTAAATAAATTTGGTATAGTGGCATGCCATGATTGCAAGATAGGCTCAAAATAGAAGCATGGACAATGAATGTGAATTCAAATGCCTTGGAAAGCTAGTGGTGCATTGGCAAGCTAGCTCATTCACTAGCCTACCAATGTGGTAGAGTTGAAAAGGTAGGGGTGTGTATGCCTCATAGAAATGGGGTCACACAGTGATGATCACTATGTGGACACATTTCTATGAGGCATATGTGCACCTACCTTGTTGACCCTACCGCATTGGCAAGCTAGTGAGTGAGCTAGCTTGTCAATGCTCCACTAGCTTGCCAATGTGGTAGGGTTGACAAGGTAGGGGTAGTGTATTCCTCATAGAAATGGGGTTTCACGGTGATGTACGTCCTTGTTAGACCTCATTTCTATGAAGCATATGCTTCCCCCACCTTTTGAACCCTACCACATTGGTAATCTAGTGAGTGAGTTAGCTTGCCAATGCAGTAGGGTTGACAAGGTAGGGGAGGTGTATGCCTCATATAAATAGGGACTCATGGTGATGTACATCACCATGAGTCCCTATTTATATGAGGCATACACCTCCCCTACCTTGTCAACCCTACTGCATTGGCAAGCTAGTGAGTGATCTCACTAGCTTGCGAAGCTCACTAGCTTGTCAATGCTACCACATTTTGCATACATGTATACGAAAACATAATTGTTAAACAGTTCAAATGCCTTGTCCATTATTCCATTTTGACCCATGATTGCAAGATAGGCTACATCTTTCCCCATGTTTCTAACCTAGCCTTGAATAAAGAGTCTTGAAACAATGGAGAGAAGGGTTAGAATCCCTTGTAGGTAGACTAATCAAGGAAAAATTTAAAATATATCACAAAATAAGTGATGAGGTAAGTTTAGTGATGAGGTAAATTTAGAAATAGATATGAAAAACAAAAATAGATTCAAAGCTCTATCAATGTGGGAGGAGTATATTTCGATTTTTTAGAGACATATATGGAAAATTTAGTAGCATACACAAGGAAATCAGCTACTTGGTATAACTATTTGATAAAATACCTCAACGAGATATGTCCTCATGGACTATAATGATTGAAAGATATGCAAAAAATAGATTTATTGAAAAGGATTTAGAAAATTTCAACCATATGAAAATTTTAGGTGTAAAACCAAATTCAACTACATTTTCCAACATCCCCCATGCCTATACCAAAATTAAAGCTTTGGAGAGTGGTATGCACATCCATAGTAAAGGATTGAGAAATGTTGTTATATTTTACTTCCTTATAGCTTATGGCATATATATGTATAAAAAATGTGGAAGCATGTACAAGGTAAGTCAATTGTTTAACAAAATGCCTCAAAGATATGTGTTTTAATAATGTAATTGGAAAGTGTAAAGAATTGTATAATTTAAAATGTGCATTGACAAGCTAAGGTTATAATAAAAAACAAACAATGATCAACATGGAATATGAAAAATAACAAAAATGAAAGCAAGCCATAATATAATGAAAGAAAATGTGTAAAGACTTCACATGCCTATAGAACCAGAGTTTCAAATGGAGGATTTCTGCCCAATTATGTAGCCTTTGCTTCTTCTTTCTTCAAAATCTTCAATAATTTGACTTTTTCAAAAGCTTTTTCCCATCCAAACTTCAATTGTATATCACTTTTGAATGGAATTCATACTTGAATTGATATTATATGCCTTTCAATGTGAAAAATCTGTTCTTTCATGCAAAGGTGCTGGAAATATCATGAAAAATGTGGTGGAATGTGAAAAACATGCATGCACACTTCACATTATCATCAAATAGCTATTTTTTTTTTAAGCACATGCAAAACCAAGAGAATATGTAGAATGTGGGTCTTGAGATCATGGGTATATTGAGTTTTTAACAATTTTTAGAGCGAGCCAAAACACTCTCGCATTATAATACACTCATGTTATAATGTGAGCATGTTATTTCTTTCTAAAAGAATGGTCATATCTCTACTACTTCAAAATGCACTCATGTTATGATAAAGTTGATTTTTTATAGGTTTATTTTCTCTCTCTATCTCTCTACCCTCTACCCTCAACCCACAACCCTTAATCCCTCTACCCTTAAACCCTCAACCCTCTACCCTCAACCCTAAACCCTAAAACCTATACCCTCAAACCCTGAACCCTCTACCCTCAACCCTAAACCCTTAATTCTTCTACCGTCTACCCTCAACCCTCATCCCTCAACCCTATATTGTCAACCCAATACCCTAAACCATCAACTCTATAGGTCCTCAACCCTATACCTTCAATTCTCAACCCTCTACCCTCTATCCTCTATATCTCTCCCACTCCCTCCCTCTCTCTCACTCTCTTAATTCTCTCCCTCATACCAACTCTCCCTCTCTCAAGTCTATCTCTATATCTCTCACTCACTCCTTATATCTCTCTCCCCTCTACCCTTAACACTCTACCCTCTACCCTTAACCCTTAAATCCTCTACCCTCTACCCTTAAACCCTCTACCCTGTATCCTCTATCTCTCTCCGACCCCTTCTCTCTCTCTCTCTCAAGTCTCTCCCTCCTTAATCAACCCTAATCCCTAATCCCTCAACCCTCTTCACCCTTAATCCACCAATGATCAACCCTAATACCTCAACCCCTATACCCTCTACCCTATACATTGTACCCTCAACCCTAATCTCCCAAACCTATACCATCAATCCTATAACCTCAACCTTAAACCCTCAAACCTCGGCTCTTAAACCCTCTACCCTCTACCCTATGCATTAAACCCTCAACACTCAATTCTCAACCCTCAACCCTTAATCCCTCAATCCTCAAACCATAAACCATCTACCCTAATGCCCTCTACCCTATACATTGGACCCTCAACCCTAATCCTTAAACCATATTTACCCTCAACCTTAACCCTTCAATCATATGTAGGTCCTCAACCCTAAACCCTAAACCATCAACCCTATAGGTCCTTAACCCTATACCCTCAATTCTTGACCCTTTACCCTATACATTAGATCCTCAACCCTCGTATATCTTTGTCCCTCCCTCCTATTCTCTCCTCTCTATCTCACTTATCCCTCCCTCTCTCTCTCTCAAGTATCTCCCTCCTACCCCCTCTCCCTCTCTCAAGTCTCTCTCTCACTCACTCACTCCTTCTATCTCTATCCCCTCTACCCTTAACCCTCTACCCTCTACCCTTAACCCTTATACCCTCTATCCTCTACCCTCTACATCTCTCCCACTCCCTCCCTCTCTCTTTCTCTTGCAAGTCTCTCCCTCCTACCCCCTCTCCCTCTCTCAAGTCTCACTCACTCACTCACTCTCTTCTATCTCTCTCCCCTCTACCCTCTACCCTTAACCCTTATACCCTCTATCCTCTACCCTCTATCTCTCTCTCTCTCCCTCCCCCTCTCTCTCTCTCTCTCAAGTCTCTCCCTCATACCCCCTATCCTACTCTCAAGTGTATCTCTCCCACTCACTCACTTCTATCTCTCTCAATTTAAGCTGCCAATTTCACCCACTAGCTTGTCAATTTGGTGAAATTGGCACTGTAGTGGCTTTTTTGAAAAAATGGGTCCAAGAAATGGGGTTTCTCGGTGATGTAAATCACCTGGAGACCCCATTTCTTAGACCCTTTTTTTTCAAACAAGCCAAGTTAGGTTTCCAATTTCACCCTCAACCCTCAACCCTTAAACCCTCAACCCTTAAACCCTAAACCCTTAAACCCTCTACCCTCTATCCTCTACCCTCTACCCTCTACCCTATACATTAAACCCTTAACCCATAATTCTCAACCCTCAACCCTTAATCCCTCAACCTTCAACTCCTATACCCTCTACCCTATACATTGGACCCTCAATCCTAATCCTTCAACCATGTACCCTCAAACCTATACCATAAACCTTTAATCCCTCTACCCTTAAACCCTCAACCCTCTACCCTAAACCCTAAACCCTAACACCTATACCCTCAAACCCTAAACTCTCTACCTTAATCCCTCACCCCTCTTGATACTTAATCCCTCAACCCTCAACCATTAAACCCTAATCCTTCAACCCCTATACCCTCCCTCTCTCTCTCTCAATTCTCTCCCTCCTACCCCCTATCCCTCTCTCAAGTCTCTCTCTCTCACACACACTCACTCACTCCTATCTCTCTCACATATACCCTTAACCCTCTACCTTTAACACTTTAATCATCTACCCCCTACCCTTAAACACGTAAACCCTCTACCCTCTACCCTAAACCCTAAACACTCTACCCTCAACCCTCAACCCTAAACCCTCAACCCTAAACCCTTAAACCCTCTACCCTATACATTGGACCCTAAACTGTAATCATTCAACCATATGTACCCTCAACCCTAATCCCTCAACCCTATACCCTCAACCCAATACCCTAATCCCTCAACCCTATAGGTCATCAACCCTATACCCACAATTCTCAACCCTCTAACTTATATATTGGATCCTCAAACCTCATATATATCTATCCCTCCCTCCTCTTATGTCCTCTCTATCTCACTTCTCCCTCCATCTCTCTATCCATCCATCTCTTCCTCCCTACCCTAATCCCTCAACCCTAAACCCTCAACCCTTAAACCCTTAAACAGTCAACCCTCAACCCTTAAACCCTAAACCATTAAACCCTCAACCCTCAACCCTCAACCCTCAACCCTCAACCCTTAGCCCTCAACCCTCAACCCTCAACCCTCAACCCTCAACCCTCAACCCTCAACCCTTAAACCCTAATCCCTCAACCCCTATACCCTCTACCCTATACATTGGACCCTCAACCCTAATCCCCTAACCCTATACCCTCAACCTTAAACCATCAACTCCCAACCCTTAAACCCTTAAACCCTCTACCCTCTACCCTATACATTAGATCCTCAACTTTAATACTTCAACCATATGTACCCCCAACCCTAATCTCTCAAGCCTATACCCTCAACCTAATAACCTAATCCCTCAGCCCTATAGGTCTTCAACCCTATACCCTCAATTCTCAACCCTCTACCTTATACATTGGATCCTCAGCCCTCATATATCTCTATCCCTCCATCCTCTTTTATCCTTCTCACTATCTCACTTCTCCCTCCATCTCTTTAACCATCCATCCCTCCCTCTATACCCTAATCCCTCAGCCATAAACCCTCAACCCTTAAACCCTTAAACACTCAACCCTAAATCCTAAATCCTCAAACCTCGACCCTTAAACCCTCAACCCTTAAAACCTTAAACCCAAGTAAACTCTCCACCCTAATCCCTCAACCCCCTTGACCCACAATCCTTCAACCCTCAACCCTTAAACCCTAATCTCTCAACCCCTATACTCTCTACCCTATGCATTGGACCCTCAACCCTAATCCCCAAGCTCTATACCCTCAATCCTCTACCCTCAACCCTCAACCCTTAAACCCTAAATCCTAAACCCTTAAAGCCTCTACCCTCTACCCTATACCCTATAAATTAAACCCTCAACCCTCAATTCTCGGCTGTCAACCCTTAATCCCTCAATCCTCAACCCTCAAACCCTAAACCTTCAACCCTGATACCCTCTACCCTATACATTGGACACTTAACCCTAATCCTTCAACCATATGTACCCTCAACCCTAATCCATCAACCCTATAGGTTGTCGACCCTATACCTCAATTCTCAACCCTCTACCCTATACATTGGATCCTCAACCATCATATATATTTTCCCCTCCCTCCTCTTCTCTCATTCTCGTTATCTCACTTCTCCCTACATCTCTCTATCCATCCATCCATCCCTCTCTTCCCTAATCCCTCAACCCTAAACCCTCAACCCTTAAACCATTAAACACTTAACCCTAAAACCTCAACCCTCAATCCTTAAACCCTCTACCCTCTACCCTCTACCCAATACCCTCTACCCTCTACCCTCAACCCTAATCCCTCAACTTTTAAACTCTTAAACCCAAGTAAACTCTCTACCCTAATATCTAAACCCTTAATCCTTAATCCCTCAGGCCTTAAACCCTCAACCATCTACCCTCATCCCTCATCCCTCAACCCTTAAACCCTGATCCCTTAACCCCTATACCCTCTACCCTATACATTGGACCCTCAACCCTAATCCTTGAACCCTATACCCTCAATCCTCTACCCTCAACTTAAACCCTCAACCCTCAACCCTCAACCCTCAACCCTCAACCTTTAAACCCTCTACCTTCTACCCTCTACCCTATACATTAAAACCTCAACCCTCAATTATGAACCCTCAACCCTTAATCCCTCTACCCTCAACCCCTATACCCTCTCCCCTTAACATTGGACCCTCAACCTAATACTTCATTTAAATACCCTCAAACCTATACCCTAAACCCATTACCCTCAACCTTAACCCCTCAACCCTAAACCCTTTAAACCTAAACCCTTAAACCTTCTACCCTCTACCCTCAACCCAACACCCTCTACCCTCAACCCTAATCCCTCAACCATCAACCCTTAAACCCTAAAACCCTAGACCACCAACCCTATAAGTCCTCAACCCTAATCCCTCAACCCTATACTCTCAACCCCTATGATTTCTCTCTATCTATACATCTCACCTCTCTCTACCTTCCTCTCTCCTACCCTCTCTAATTATCTCTATCCACCCTCTCCCTCTTTCTACGTACCTCTCTCCCAATCAATCCCTACCACCCTCTCTTGCTCCCTCTATCTATCTCTCTATCTCCCTCCCATTTCCTCTCTCCCACTCCCTCTCTCTCCCACTCCCTCTCTCTCCCTCTCTCTCAAGTCTCTCCCTCCCACCCCCTCTCTCTCTTAGGTCTCTCCCTCTTGCACCCTACCTAGGTAACTATCTCTCTCTCCCCCCTCTTTTTATCTATCCCTCCCACCCTACCTAGATTAGTCCCTCACACTCCACCTCCCTCTATCTATCCCTCTCACACCCTCTCCCTCTCTTATGTCTCTCCCTCTCACACTCCATATCTCTCCCACTCCCTCTCTTTCACTCCCTCTCACTACCCATCTCTCAAGTCTCTCCTTTGTACCATACCTACATAGCTCTCTTTCTCTCTCTCTCCTCTCTCTCTCTCCCTCCTCTATCTCTCTCTCTCTCCTCTCTACTCCAACCACTCTCTCTCAGCCCTCTCTCCAACTCTCTCTCCCACCCTCTCTCTCTCTGAAATCTCTCCTCTCTCTCTCTCTCTCTCTCTCTCTCTCTCCTCTCTCTCTCTCTCTCTCTCTCTCTCTCTCTCTCTCTCTCTTAAAATTCTCCCTCCCTCTAAATACATACATACAAGAATAATACATATGTACATACAATCCTACATACATACAGGCATACATGTACATATGTAGATACAATCTTACATACATATAGGCATACATACAATATACATGCATTGGTACATACATACATGGAGGCATACATACATACATACAAGAATGCATGCATAAATACATACATACATGACATACAAGCATACATGTACATACAAACATACAAATATATAAACATGCATTCAATAGAGTAGAATTTAACAAAAAGCATGACATAGTGTGAGCATGTTATATTGTGCTCATATTATGTCTTTCTAGATATGTCCTGCACAAATGCAAAAATCCATATCAAAACAAAGATATAACATGAGCGTGTTATAACACGTGTGCGTTATATCTTTCTTTAGGGTATTTTCCTTGGAATACCAACCCAAAGTCTTGGAGGGCCTTCCCAATGACCAGAGATGTGCTTTTGCAAATTCTACCATATTTCACATAATTGGGTTTGTGATCACCATCAGGACTGCACGTGTTTCAATTTCAAACAAATTGAACACTTGGGTAATGTTAAGTTCTCTCTTAATTATCCAATGATGTAATTTTTTTCACTTTTTGGTAATGTTAAGCCTTTCATCTATAATTTATTTTGTTTGTGTCTCTTTTTTGGAAAAAACAAGTGTTTGGTGTTTTTTTCATTATAAATTAACCATTCATTAAAATTTCAAATAAATTACATTTTTAGAAACTAGACTCTATTCTACAAAAAAAAAAATTCAAAAAAAAAATCAATTAGTATCCAAAAATTGTAGGGGTAGCAAGGCCAAAATTCTATTTTTTAGGAAGTTTCCACTTAGAAAATTAGTAAAAAAATAAATATTCATTAAAAAATTATCAAAAAAATTGTGCATCAATTAGATATTGTTAGCTAATTTCTCATTGCAGAAATTTGAAAAATAATAAAAGAAAATTTGTCATGCTAGGGATGTACAAAAGTTGCTATGTTATGTTTTTCTAACAAAAGAAACACCAATTTATGTACATCCATCTTTTCAACCCCTTAATCTCAACCATTTTCAAAATAAGTTAGTAGTTTAGAAAGTAGACTCAAAGCACTTTGATCCTTGTTTTTGTTGCATCTCAAAATTTTGAGTGTAACTATCCTCAATTTCATGTCCAAGGTCAGTATTTCCTTATTTCAGAAAAAAAAAAAAAAAAAACTGACCACTTAAGCCCCCTGTTTTGCCCCCCATTTTTTTGAACTTACCCAACAACTAAACCATTTTTCTTAATGATATCATTGATTATACCAGGAAAGAAAATTGTGACTTCATATACAATTAATGCTTATCTAGAGCCATTATATGATGAGCTAACAGAATTATGGAAAGGAATTGAAGAAATTCAATGTTTAAGGGATGGTCATTCAATCAAATTCACTTTAAGAGATTCCTTATTGTTGAAACATAGAAAACTAGGGTTTTATCAAAGTGAATGGATCAAGATGACAAACCACTAATTTTCACTATAAAACATTTAATTATGAATTCCAAAATAACAAAATAACAATTAGAAACTAACCCTAACTGTTATAACAACTATGAGGGAAGTTTTTAGAGCTCAAAATGGTGTGTACCTTGCTGCAAGAAGCCTAATTTTAGGGCACAAAGGACTCATTCGCCTTTAGTGGAAAATGGGTCCCTATTAAGGTTTCTTATACTGAAATCTGAGTTATTTTCCTTGATGTCTGCACTCTTAGATCCCCAGTTGCCAACTCCCAAAAACTTGTAATAAATTTTGTAGCTTCCTTTCTTTGTTCTTGAACTATGAAGGTCAACTTTGCAACTTGACAACTTTGACAATTTTTCTCTAAACTTCTTCTCCACTTGATCTTCAACCTATAAATCTGCGAACGCACACTCAAGAGGAGGAAAACTTGTTGATTTTTAGTTAATATGGGTTTTCCTAAGTAAAACCCCATTTAGTTAATTAAACCAAATGATGAAATAAGTAAATTGAAGCATGAAACATGAAATATGTAATTGATGATACCTTGGATGTTTTCTTGAAGTGTAAATCTACAAACTAATATGTAGTGGCCATGAATAATGTAGATATTAGATGTGAAACAATGCTTGGAAGTATATCTTCAATGCTACATCCACTATCTTAGCTCAACAACATTCATGAATGCACTATGCATTAGACATGATGAAATGATCTTGAATTGCTGCAAAAAATTCTTGATAATCTACCTTGAAAGGCCTTTGAAATACTCTTGTAATGCTCTAATCCTTGAAAACATGAATGCTTAGGCCTCTTGTAAACTTTCTAGGAGAAACAATGTGAATTGACCTCTTATTTATACTAAATCTGGAAATTAACCTTGAAATTCAAACAATTCAAGTAGACACCAGATCTGGAAATGAAAATTATTAAAATCCTTCCATAATCATATTCAAAAAGAGGGTCCTCATTAAGGGAGGACCCATTCGCCACCTAGGGTGAATGGTTCCTAGAACAAGCTTCCAAGACCTTGCCTTCGGGGATTGAAATAATATCAAAAACCCATGTCCAATGTGGAAAGAAATGGGAGTCCTAGAGAGGGAGGACCCATTCACCACCTAAGGTGAATGGTTCCTAGCACCATTTCCTAAGACTTCAAATTTTCCAAATTAAATGTTTTACAATTTGAATTATGGGTGTCGGGATGGATCCTCAGAAGGTGTCACAAGTAAGGCTTAAATTTGAATTAAAGGGACTAATTAACTCTTGTTAACCACAATTAATTAATGAGACCCTAGATAAGTATGAAAGTGTGTTACAAAACTTTACAACACCATAAACATGGTATAATTTAGGTGCATTTTATTAAAAAGGGGCCCAAGATCAATTTGAATGTGTACAACACATTACTACATTAGACCTAGGAAAAATTAGGTTAATTCAATGAGAATCATTCCCAAATTAATTAAGGAAAAGGGATAATTTTTTTGTTACTACATTTTTTTATAATTCATGATCTTCTTGCATATGGCACATTGTCTAGTCTCAGTGTTCATGGATACCATGGATGGCATGCTTGCAAATTTAAGGATTTTGTGAGGCACTCAAGAATTTTTTTTAAGTGTATTTATTATGGACATCATGCTTACCTTAAAATGGATCATCCATATCATTGACAAAAATAGATGGTTTAGTTGTCAAGAAGAGAATCGTGAAGAACCAATGCTAATAACGGGCGATTACATTATTGAGAATGAACAAAAAAGAATGTCATTTATTGAAAATGATGGGATTGTTGGTAAGATATATGATCCATGTAATGAAAGTAGTGTAAAACGATTGTGCATATTCTATAAGTTGTCATACTTTAAGAATATAGTCATTAAGCATATTTTTGACTTTATGCATACTGAGAAAAATATAGCCTATGCTATTATAGAAACTCTTTTTGGTGATTTTGATACTATTTCATCATGGGAAGACTTTCAATAACTAAAGATTCATCAAAATCTTTGGGTTGAAAAATATTATGATGAAAAATATAGAAAAACTAGTGTTCCTTATATCTAGACAAAGGAACAATGTGCACAATTCTTACAGTTGATTTCACAGGCTCGCTTTCCCACTAGATATGTAAGTAGTAGTATTAGAAGCCAAACTGACATTAATGACTTAAGAGGCCTCAAGACCCATGACTACCATGTCATAATCGAGAATATTTTACCTATTTTGGTAAATATATCAATTTTGGCAAAGGGGCCAAGATTGGCACTTATAAGTTTGGGCCTAATATTAAAGAGAATGAGTTTACATGTATTAGATCCTTTGAACTTTGATAGTTTGAGGGAGGTGGTTTTTGAAGTCGTTTGTCTATTCGAATGGGAATTTCCACCAATACTCCTTAACATTTCTATGCATATTTTGATACATCTAGAATATGAAGTAGATCATTGTGGCCTAGTAAGAATGATATGGATGTATCCTATAGAACGATATATGAATGTTTTGAAAAAATTGTTCGTACTAGGGAAAAATTGGAAGACAACATTTCTGAGTGATATTCAATGCAAGAGGCCATGGTATTTTTCATAGAATATATGAAGGATTTGTTGGAAGAATGAAGAAGAACACATCTCTTAATGCAACTTTTGTGTTGTCATTGATGTCAAAAAGATATATGAGTTGCAACTACAAGTTCAAATTCAATGTTGATCCGGTATTCTGAATCGGTAATGCAGAAATATCCTCTAGTATTTTGGTCCACAATTCCCCTCTGGTGATCATTGTTTCTCATAGTTTTGGAAAATGTTTTTTGGTTGATGAAAGAATGCAAGTTTAGGATCCGGTGTGTATAGGTGCTTATATACAATGTTGGCATCATTTTTTTGTTTGAATTTTGTCATTAGGTCTATCTCTAGCTGACCTAATAAGTAGTTCAAGTTGTAATGAGCTAAATTTTGTATGTGTGATCCATCCCAACATGATGTAGTGTGCTACACACTTGAAGTACTTTTTAGAAGTTTTTGTATTTGATTGGAGCCAACCTGATTCCTACTTGTGGGCAAGTTAGATTATATATATATATATACAGGATAGTTTGGAGATTGAAGAGTGTTTGTTTTTCATATGTGTGTGTGTGGTGTGTAGGTGGATAGAATGTGAATGCAAAAAAAAATGAATATTGGTCTGTTGGCATGTGAATTATTTGAGTTTCAAAGAAACTAAATTTGTACTTGTGAGGTGTATCTTCATCAATTCATTCTCTGGTTGTAAGTCATTTCTTTACTATATCTTTTGTAGGAAGTGAGCCTCTCTTTTGGACAGTGATTCTTGACATTGAGCCACCCTTTGTAATATCTTATAATGGGTTATACTATATTGTGAGTTAACCCTCACCATGTTTTTTCCCATTCTAGGTTTTCCACATAAAAATCTTGGTGTTCATGTGTTTTTTTTTCATTTTCTCTTAATTCTTCTGCTTATCTTAACTATTATATGCATTGGAATAATTGTATGTTATTTGTTCAATAAGTTTAAGAAGATACTGATTCACCCTTCCTCTTGTATCTTGGATATTCAACAATTGGTATCAGATATTGGTTCCTCTGAAGAAGCCTAATAGCTTGAGGAATATCTTGAAGGTTGAACAAATGGATGATGAAGAAGAACTCTAGACAACCCTTGATGACCTTGACAAATTTAAAAATGAAAAAAGAGATTTGAAAGAAAATATTAATGAGGAAAATGAATGCTTCCATAAATTGAAAGAGCAATTGAAGAAATTCAAAGAAATACATAGAGAAGTTAGTGAGAAATTAAAACATTCAAATAAGAGATTACCAGACTAAAGGTGCAAGTAGAGGAAAAGAAGAAAATTGAAGAGTGTTTAAATGTAGCAGTGCAAAGAAAATCTAATGAATTCTCTAGGCTTGAACAAGAAATAGTAAACTTAAGAGAAGATGTGGGAAATAATTTTTTTGTGAAGATAGCTTCAAGTTGAGCTCCACCAGGCTTGATGAATTGATTGTAGGACATAAACCATATAAGGAATAGGTGGATTGGGATTATAAGAAGGTGAAAGATCAAAAGCTACGAACAATTAAAAGACTCAAATTAAAGGAAAGTAGATAGGAAATCCAAGAATAAGACCACCTATTAGACAGCCAAATTCTCAAAGGTATCCATCTTTCAATGGTGTTTGTTTTTCATGCAATAAATTTGGTCATTAGGAAAGTGAGTGTAGAAGTAGGATGAATCAGTTTTATGGTTCCTTCACCGAACAATGCTATGCATGTAATAAGATTGGACATAGAGCTAGTGAATGCAGAACTCAAATGATGAATTAGATTAATGAAGGTAGAATGAATCAATCCTTTGTTGGTTACTGCTATACTTGCAACAAGTTTGGACATAAAGAAAATTAGTGTAGATCAAGGATTAGTGGAAGTCAAACAAATCAGAGAAATTTTTTTTTCTACAATTACAACAAATTGGGACATATTTCAAGAGTATGCAAAAGGAAAAAGGGAAAGTAGTTTGCTCCAATAAAGAAGAATGAACTTGTGAAGAATATTGACAAAGATGAGTTTAATCAAGAAATGAACAAGATGCAAAAAAAGAAAGAAGAGCCAAAATCTTCAGATACATTTGTGCCCTCATTTGGTACAGAAAATTCCTCTGAGAATTAGACCTAGCATGGTCTTAGGGGGAGCTTTAACAGAAAATTGTCTGAACCCCCTAGATTTTAGCTGTGTCAGTCTTTAGCACGAGGATATGTTCTAAGGAATGAATTGGCAGATGTTATGAAAAATAAATCGAAAGAAAAAGTGCAAGAATATTCATTTACGGAGCATATTAGGGTTTTTTAAGTACAATTGAAGGGTTTTTGAAAAAAAAATCAAAATTCATCACATTTAATGTGAATTAGGGCATCACATTGATCTATAAAGAGAAAATATAAAGCAATTCTAATCACTTTTTCATTTGAAGAAAGTAGAGAGAAATTTGGAGCGTTCTTGAGGCGATTTGAAGTGCGAGCTGTGCAAACCTTAGCTTCAATTTTTTCGTGAAAGAAAAAAGTATTTTACGCTTTTGTGTTGATTCTGAGCTTGTGAAAATTCTCTTTTTGAATATATTAGGGATTGGTGTGTTGAAAATGGAAACTCCTATAGTCGTGAAAGCATAAAAAAGACCTAGACCTTCCTACAAGAAATATTCTATGAAGTTTTTCGAAGACGACCCCGTGGGTGCCTTCTTATTGATTTCTCATGGTTTCATGCCTACTAAGGACACCAGGATGTACATTAGGGTCAAGACTGGGGAATTTAATCACAAAAAATTGATAGACATGTGACTGAATGATCTCACTAGGGATAACTTCTCGGTAAAAGTCAAATATTCAAATATTGCAATGAAGAAGCTAGATCAATGGAACTCCTTCCCTAATTTATGTTCCACTATTGATGATTAGTATGTTAAAACTATCCTTAGCAGAATGCATGATCAATTCTTATGGACTGATAGACCTCATTTGATAACAAAGGAAGTAATCAAGGCAGTTATCAAACTATGTGATATCAAATCGATACTAGAATTGAAATTTGTGAAGAATGAAGTGGTGATGGAACTCATCAGTGCTACATATGATAAAAGGGCTCTTACAAATAATCCTATTAATAATCTAGCTATGAAGTATGCATCAATAAATATTGGACATAAAATATACTCCATAAACAAAGAGAACTTTGTGTCCACTACAACAATCTATACTGGTTATGACATGGAAAAAAATGGTGCAGACCATGATTTGTGTGAGCTTCTCCAATGACAAACGTTTAAGAATTTGAGGATTTTGAAGGAGAAGATATATCCATTTAAGCTTGGTTATGTAAGAGAGGGGGACCAACCATGTCAAGTCCCTAGGTCATGGAGGGTCGAGAGCAGTAGGCTACCCTAACTTACCTTAGCTTAAGGGAGCATTAGGAGAGGCGAGATGAGAATGATGAGGACTATAAGGTCCTTTGATCACTCTGCAAACTCAATATTTGAAAGGGGGCTAGGTGAGTCAGTTTTTGGATTCAACACTGTGTCTCAGCTAGCTCTCTATTAGAGGATAAAAGTTTGGATCTGAGATGACAACATGACACATTGGCGTCTGTCAGGTGTGTTGGCATCCATACAACCAGTGGACCAAAAAGATAAGGTCGAATCACTAGATAAAGGACTGACAACCTAGCTAATGGTTTATAAGGGAACAAAATAGTACTATGATATAAGAAATATATAAATGAATATCATAAAGTAAATAGATCAACGCTGGGGTGACAAGAATGATCTCACTAAAAATCTTGTTCGCTAGCTAGCTCCAAGAAGCACGTCCACCTACACAGAATAAAGTGGAAAATTTATGGGGGGCTATAGAGGGGTCTTCCTCAGGTAGACCTCCATTTTGTTGTTTCTACCTCCATGGATAACCAAGTTTGCAATGATAGAGAAATAATATTATAAAGAAAGGAATAAAGAAAAGAAGACTAAAACACTACAAATTAGTAATGTGCTTAATCAACCAAATAATAGAGGAGATGAGTAAAAAGGTTACCACCTCCACCAAGAGTGCTCAAGGCTAATGGGGGAGAAAATGAGAAGACTCAAGCCTATGTTGTAATGGTGTTGTTCTACACTTTCTCTACTGAGTTGATGGAGTGATGCAATTGTTGCTATGGAGTGCAAAAAAAATTCTTGAATGCTTGAAGTGAATTCTTAGAGCTTGTGATTTACCAAGAGAGATCATCTAGCCTTGAAATGAATGAAGGAATCATGGATTTGAAGCAAATATTGAAGAAAACGGCCATATTCGGGTTGGTCAACCGAAGAGGACATTACAAGTTGACTTCCAATGGGAAGTGTAACACTTTTGTAGGCTTTAGCCATAGGAATTTGTTGCCGGCCTCCTACAATTATTTCAATAACTAAGCCTTTACATCCATGATTCAAATATCAGACATCCGACCTGAATAGCTATCTTAACCATCATGAAGGTACATTTAAATTGTCAACCCAAAGAAGTGAACTTGAAATGGGTCAGCATAGTATGTGCACTAGGAAGTTTAAAGTAGTCACCTTCAATCTACAACAAATAAAGACTAATGTTGAAGGTAAATTGAATGGAAATAAATTAAGGAAAGGTTAAACACTACTTCAACAATAAAACTCAAATCGAACATGCATAACAGAAATGAAAGTCTGAGCAGCAAATAGGAAACTACTCTACCCACTTTGGCTATAGGAATAGTCACAAAATGGAATTCTAGTGACTGCACGAATAGTCATTGTCATATTCTTACTAAGTACTAAACATAAGCTAATACTAATCTATATAAGCTAATGGATTACTCACTAAGTGGGCTCCCTTGGATGAGTATTCTCTAAAACTAATGCAAACTTAGATTAAACTTAGATACTCAATTCAAAATCTCATTTCATT
Organism: Sequoiadendron giganteum; assembly: GCA_007115665.2. NCBI lineage: Eukaryota > Viridiplantae > Streptophyta > Pinopsida > Cupressales > Cupressaceae > Sequoiadendron > Sequoiadendron giganteum. Next base: position 810,698,895 of record CM021102.1, read on the forward strand.
CATTGGAAAATGCAAATACAAAAGAGTATGTCTAGTATTGTCAACTTGTTCAATAACTTGGAGATCAAATCTCTTGAAAGGAGGATTCAAACCTTATTTATCATCTAAATAGGGTAGTCAACTTCGGCTAACTGAGAGGATGCCATTTAGGGAAAATAGAGAAAAGAGTGGAAGGGCGATTACACATGTAGGGGAATCCGTTCAGACATGCAGGCCTAGATGCGGACTCAACCACTGTAGTAATGCCCACATTCCTTAATATCATTAAATATCGACATAAGGTGGTTACATGTAGCTGACATGGGAATCTTTTGTCATCGTCCTCTAATTGACCTTCTTGTGCTTCCTCTGCATGACCAGTTGGTGGTTGTGTTTCTCAACTTAGCATTTCCAATCATGTCTACATGGCAATGTCAATACTCATAATATTGCATAGCTAAAATTATCTTAAAGAACATCCATCAATCACATACAAGATTAATATAGATAGTCCACATAATAAGTTAATATCATTAAAACTGGCAGAATGGGAATTAAACCCAAATGTCTTAAAGGTTTGAGAGAAATTAAATAAAAGTTTCAGTCATGCAATATCAAAGTCCATGGTAATTTCAAAAAATTGACTATGGATTCTACCCATAACTAGCCCAAAAACTAGACTCATCACTCCCCCCAACCTAATGTTTTGTTGGTCCTCCAACAGGGGAAGATTTATGCTTCTTGGTCATGGCTCTAAAACCTGCAACTAATAACTACCCAATGTTAGTGTCTACTGTGGGTGAATTCGGGTTCTAATAGAATCCTCCCAACCAGTCGAGTCTCTTCCATATTTGGTTTTCCTCAGAAATTTCATATCAGAAGAATCTCAAATTTGGTACAAGAAATATGAGGATAGGTGGTTGAAAATTCAAGGGAATCCATTCTCACCCCTTTGTTCTCCCAATCTAAATATACCTTTCAATTCTTTTAGTGCAGCATGTTGATGTGTTTTTTATTCTCTTCTCAACACAGGTAACACATAGGTGCATCACCTCTCTTGAAATAAAATCTTCCAAAATCATATTTTAGAACACTATCCCAAGGTCTCTAATGTCAAGTATTGATAGTGCTTGGAATATCTCAATTTTTTCATGTGATTTTCTAGAATCACAAGGCAGACTTACGGATGAGTTACAAAGTGGGGAAGTTGGATCTGCAAATGGATTTTTTGAGACGGGAGAGTAGCTGTGTGTTTGCTACAGGTTCAAACAAAAGTCTTGAACTCCATTTCAACATCAGATTTAGCTTTATAATGTGCAAAGAACCTTGCCTAAGGTTGTTTATTAAAAAAGATAAAAGGGTAGGGAAGAGAGAGAGTTCCTAGATCCAAAACTATGAATGAACAGTGATCATGAGGCTACTACAATAGACAAACTCCCTAAACTGTGTTTTTCTTAGCGAAGAGGTTCCTATAGTTACATAAAACTAGTGCATTCTTCTAAGGACTGTAGATTTTTAGATTACATACACACATCATGAACATGCAACTAAACTAACTTGCATCAATAAAGTAAGGAAGCTCAGACTAGCTTTAGAAAGTGATTCATCATCAACAAACCACAAAAATCATGAGCTAGAAATTCATCAAATATTATAACAACAAACACCATCATCACTTCCATTCAAGATACTAACAACTAAATTAAAATGGAAGTAGAACCATGCATGCAATATGACAAAAATCAAAGAGAACATCCATAAAATCATGCAATGTTGTCTTCTATTTCTGCAAATACTTTTTACACCAGCTCTCAAACCTTATACAAATGAGGGGGAGACCCCTATTTATAGTTTTCCAAAGCCTAAATGAATGGCTAGGATTGAATTACATTATGTGGCCCAGATTTGATTGCACTAGGGCTTCACCTACCCCACAATATTCAACAGTTTAAAATACATCTTTTGTCTTTTCCTTTATTTTTTCTTTTAGTGCCCAAGTGTTGTAGCAGTTTGTCTTCTAGCTAATTTCCCTTTTATTATAGCTGAAACTGCCTGAAAGATGCCCTTTGCTTGATGGACTTGAAATTTTTTTCATTAGATCAAATGGTCTCATCGACGATTGGAATCAATGGATTGGTTTCCCCTGATTCAGGCAGACAACTCCTTAAAGATCACCATCATCTGGTGAAAAGTAGGACAACTCCCCTATGCATCTTCAAGGCCACCCCCTTGCATTTTTTCATTGACTTCCTTGGCACATGCCTTCTTCTGATGCCATCTTTGTTGATGGGTGCTACAAAGAGAGGTGGGCATAAAATGAAAGGGGATAGAAGCTATGTGCTTTTCCTTGTTTGGTTTTCTCAATGGGTCTCCTCGACGGACCTACAGTAGGCTTCTTGAAACCTACATACATCAAGTTTCGTAAGTGCTTTCATACACAAATCAAGGAAAACATTAGTCAAATCCTACAAACACTTTGTTAGATTCACCCATGCATCATCAAAAGATCATAATATTTAGTCTAAATTTCCATTAGCAGTTTACTGGAGTGATTTTGGATGATCTGGGCCCCAGAGGCAAGACTTCCCTAGCCAAAATGTTGTTTTGAAAGGGCAAATAGGGTAGGGCAACCTAGATGATTTCTCCCCCCTTCAAATTTAGGCAATTTGAAAACTCCATGGGGAAGAGCGTCCAATTTCAATATGTGGGTCAAAGCTCATTTTCAGATTGGGAGGCATTTGGACCATCATTGGGGCACCCAAAGCTATGAGGAGGGAAAGTTGTTTGGAGTTTGTTGTTTGGAACAACCATGGTGAGGTGGCATCCCAGGGATGAAATTTTGGGGTCTAGGACCCAGTGATGGCTAAGGAATTTAAGTTTAGCATTTGTTTCTCATGCGGTAGTGGGATGCGCGAGACCTGGAGGGCGGATGGTGGATGACGGATCAAGGGACAATAATCTATATGGGAAGCTCTCGAATAGTGACAGAGGGACAACAATCCGGAAGGAAAGTTCCCAGACGGCGATGGACAGACAAACCTCTAGAATCAGCCAAGGAGGTACGGAATTCCCCAAATAGCCATGGAGCGACAAAGTTCCAAAAACAGCCAAGGAGGGACATTGTTCCCAAAACAATCGCGGAGGGTCAGAGTACCAGAAACAGTTAGGGAGGGACGTTATTTTTGGAACAATTGTGAAGGGAATCAATTCCAAAAATGGTCAGGGAGGGACAGAGTTCCCAGAACAGCCATGGAGGGATGAAGTTCTGAAAATAGCCACAGAGGAATGGAGTTCCTGGAACAATCATGCAGGGACGGAGTTCCAGAAATAGCCAAGGAGGGATGAATTTCCTGAAGTAGTCGCATAGGGATGGAGTTTAGGAAACAACCAGGGAGGGATGACATTCTTGGAATAGTCGTGGAGGGACCGAGTTTTGGAAATGGCTAGGGAGGGATGGAGTTCATGAAATGGTCAGGGAGGGATGGAGTTCTTAGAACACCCATAGATGGATAGAGTTTTGAAAATGGCCAAGGAGGGATAGAGTTCTTGGAATAGTTGTGGAGGGATGGAGTTCCAAAAATAGCCAAGGAGGGACAAAGTTCCCAGAATAGCCATGGAGGGACAGAGTTCCAAAAACACCAAGGTAGGGATGGAGTTCCCAGAACACCCACAGAGGGATGAATTTCTAGAAATAGCTAGGCAGAGACAGAGTTCTTAGAACAACTACAGAGGGATGGAGTTCTCAGAATAGCTGTAGAGGGATGGAGTTCCCAGAACAACCGTAGGGCGATGGAGTTTCAAAAACAGCCTGGGAGGGACAAATTTCCTAGAATAGTCATGGAGGGATGGAGTTCTAGAAATGGCCAGGGATGGGCGAAGTTCCCAGAACAACTATGGAAGGATGGAGTTCTAGAAATAGTCAGGGAGGGACGGAGTTCCCTCAACAGCCACGGAGGGACAAAGCTCCCGAAACAGCTAGGGAGGGAAGTAGTTCCTGGAACAGCCACGGAGGGATGAAGTTCTAGAAATAGCCAGGGAGGGATACAATTCCTAAAATAGCCACAAAGGGATGAAGTTCCAGAAACAACCAGGGAGGGACGGAGTTCCCAAAATAGACATGGAGGGATGAAGTTCCTGAAATAGCCAAGGAGAGATGGAGTTCTTATAATAGCTGCGAAGGGATGGAGTTTCAGAAATAGCCAGGGAGGGAAAGAGTTCCCAGAATAGTCGTGGAGGGATAGAGTTTCGAAAATGGACAGTAAGGGATGGAGTTTCTAAAACAGCTGCGAAGGGATGAAGTTCTAGAAATGGCCAGGGAAGGACGAAGTTCCTAGAATAGCCGCGAAGGGATGGAGTTCCAGAAATGGCTAGGGAGGGATGGAGTTCCCAAAATAGCCATGAAGAGATGGAGTTCTAGAAACATCCATGGAGGGACAAAGTTCTCATAACAACAAGGGAGGGACGGAGTTTCAGAAACAGTCAGGGAGGGACGAAGTTCCAGAAACAACCATAGAGAGACAGAGTTTCAAAATGAAATTTTCGCAACCTCTCGAAACTTAACGAAACCTTGGTAGTTCACTTAGGCAACACAAAACATCCCAAATCCATTGTAAATGTGTCCCCAAAGTCAAAAATGAAGGAAAAAGTGAATTGAGTGAGCAGGTATGAGGCCTGGAGGACACCAGGGCAACGGGCGAAGGGAAACCCGCAGGGGGAATTCTGTGAAAGAAAAAGACATAGCGAAACTCGAGTAGGGGAATTTGGTCAAGGGAATTTGATCATTTGAAGGAACATGACCAATTTAGGCTCTAAGAAAGGAGCACGCAAAATGAGACAGGAGAAAAGCAGCCCGTCGGGAGTGAAAAGAGGGGGTCCCTGCCCACGGTGGGGTGTGTGTGCAAAACATGCACAACAAATGGTGACTCGCTAGGGAAATTCTGTAGAGCATTTTGATGACAAACTGGAATCATGAACCCAGAATCTCTGATTCCGATCTTCACGCTAGGGAAAAAAAGCTAGATGCTCAACCAAAGCATCAAAACCACTAGCTACTCCAACCTTCAGTATGCTGAAAATCCAAGTGTGTGTAGTTGCATCAATTCTCATCCTTCAATTGCTACAGGAACCCAAGCTCTGTCAAGTTAAGCTATGTAGTTTATTCTAACTCCAAAAGCATCTGGGACATTGCCTTGTTGCCAGTTAGGCATCCATAGCCCACCGAGGTTGTCGATGTGATTCTCTTGAACATTGCTCTACTATTGGTCGAGCGTCCATGCCCTGGCAGAGTTTCTCAAATACCCCTAAAAAGCTGAATTTGTTTTCTTTTGATTTCAATTTTCAATTCTTTTTATTTTAACCCACAAGCATTGAAGCTCGCGCTCAGGGCTAAGAATCACAATGGTGCTGAAGTAGAATTTCAGATTTTTCACTTAACTAGACTTCACAAAGGACCTACAATAACCTCCAGATTCTTAAAATATGTAAAATATATAAGATTTGAAAATACATCAGGAATGAGATCAACCAAGGACTCATCCTCTTTGAATCAAACACCCAAATCACTTGACACAAATAGAAGATCCTCACCATCCACTCTGAAAACTTGATTAGAGTTTGACAAAGAAATACATACAACAACCGCAAACAATAAAGATGGTTATTATGCACATAGATGTGCCTAGCTAGAAGTAGAGGGACCCTAGGAAAAGCAATAGCAAAAATGAACGGAAAGTGAACAACCTAAACTAAACAAAGCAAGAAAATAGAAAAGGAAAAACCAAGAAACTGCCCTAAAGAAAATTAACCTATAGAAAACCACCTAACCCAACAAAATTAGAAAAGCGAGAGTATTTACAAGAAACCTACACTACTAAAAAATGAGCTATGTACAAAGAGATATTTACAAAGCACTATGTTTGGGCAAGGCGAGCTCACAGCAACGCTCAATGGATTTTGCAGTGTATGCACGAGTAAACGGGAAATCGTCATCATTCTTAACCATGCAAATTTATCCTTATATTCTGAAAAATTAAATTCAACGTTGCGACACTCAAGTTCAGTCACTCGGTCAGGAAAAATCAGCAATTGAGGAGCTTGCTAAACCCATGGTTAATCCATAAACACAATTGTATCCCCTCATTCCCATAATCAAAATGATAAGTGCAGCTATGACAATTAACAGGAGCAAGGAAGGATAGAACTTGGATTTTGTTGTGCAATTGTGGTAGTGTTTGACATTCGAGAGGGAGCACTACATTGTCAGCCTTTGCATCAACAACCTTGGGTGGGCATGGTGGAGGGTGCAACACTTCAGGCATCAAGCCTACATAACGTAGGGAGAACGGGGCAGCAAACACTTCTTCCACGTCTTGCATGGGATCGACAATCCCTATCATTTGCTATTCAAGAAGATAGACTTCATCTCATTGATCTTCTACAAACCTAGTGTCCACTTGATTTCTATCCTCAAAAGGTAGCATGCTATCCCACTTCCTTTCGCAAGTGTTTTCCTTATTTATGTGGTGTTCAATATCATGGGACAATGACATGCATGAATCTATCTTATTGCAGCCATCTGAATATGAAGGAGGATCAGCAATGATCATGCCAGAAGGACTCCAAGTTGCATCTTGTAGTCAACCAGGTGCTTCATCTCTATTGGCAGCTATCTCAACACTCCCACCTTTGTCTTCTTCTCTTTTTTTTCATGCATCTCATCATGACATTCACCCATTTCCCATTTTTCACTATCGCTATAGATGGAGAAAGAACCCCTCTCCTAATCTGGAAACTCTAGTGCATCACCATTCAGAGGCTCAAGGAGTATGTCTTCATCCCTAACATCTTCTAGGATGTGAGCTTCCTCAGCATGAATATACCTTCGTAGTACAGCTCCCAATCGAAAGAAGTCATCAATTGATGGCACTTGATCAAGGGGACCAAAATCCACTACGCAATCTCCCTCCAAGGACTTGTCATAAATCCTATCATCCATGGTGCACAAATGCTCTTGAAGAGGGAGAAATTATTAATCGCTGGTCGACGACCTTCTTGTTTGATCTAATTCATCACTCAAAATCTTGATATTGTTTTGTTTTCCTTCTTCTATTGTTGTTGAGGACTACCTTTAGCTAGGTTGTCACTTGGCTCGGACTCTTGATCCTCACATTCCATCCTTGAAGCAACTGCAAGAAATGGTGTGCTTGGCTGCCTTGCTTGTTCTTTGACTTGCTTCATGGCTTCTTTGCACAATCTGCATGTGAACTCCAAGTGCGATGAATCATGAAGTTTACACCAATTCAATAGTAGTAGCACCTCCAAATCCACTTGGTATTTCAGCTCTGACCAATCCTTTGCTAATCTAGAGATAAGTTGGTCATATCTTTTCGCTACTGGGTCCTCATCATTACTTGGGAGGGAAATTGGATGACAAATAGATGTGAGTTGTAGTTGTTCCCACTCCTCCAAATCTGCATTTTCAGATTCTCAATTGCTGTTGTTTATGAAGGAGAGGTCTTCCAGTCTAATTTCACTTATGTCTTCATCATCATTCTTTGCTATTCCAAGCCTATCATCCTTTTCCTCTTTCTGATCTTTGGCATTTGTGTTGGCTACACTAGCATCTATTACCACATACTTCGTTGGTTTGTCCCCAATTGCCAACAGATCCTCTTTTGGAGTGGAGGACTTCTCTTTACTAATAGAAGAAAGTCTTTCTAGGTCCCTTCCGACTGAATTTTCATCAAAGCTTTCCGCTGTCCTCCAAAAATCAGCTTCTTCCTTTTCATTATGATCCTCTATGTCTATTGTCCCAGAACTAGCTTGTTTCAAGTTTCTTAGTTCATCTTCAATGTGTTGTTTCCCTGATGTTAATAGCTCTCCCACCTCATGGGATGACTCGTCCTCATTGAAATTTGTCTGCTCCAACTTGTTCAAACTGCCCTTGACTTGGGTAATGATGTTTGCACATGATAGAAAAGTAAATTATGAATGTGGTGTATTGTGAAATCTACACCAGCTGGACATTAGTACTTCATCCAATCTTGGTCCATCTTTACTGCCCAAAAATTCTTGGATTAGCTCTTCAAATGCCTTGGCTGCCATGGTTGTCAATTCTTCCTTTGGGTCTATAGGGGCTAAAGGCCGATAGACTTCCCAAAAGGGAATTTCTCCCTGCAAGACTCTTTCAACTTTTTCCAAGAATGTTAGACACTCCAATTCATTATGATTGCACATGAAATGGATCCTACACTTGTCTGCCAATGCAAACCACTGCAATGGCCTCTTCAATCTCCTATTTAAATTTGCATGTAGCTGAGTGATGCTAATTTGCACGTGTTGCTCCATTTCAACTCAGTTTTGTTTGTCTTCAAAATTTTCTAATTTTAAGCTTCAAAATTAGAAGAGATCTCCTTATCTCTGATTTCTTCTTTGAAAGTGTTTGTTTCAACTTCCAACTTTCAGCTTTGTAGCCACAACATGTCAAGCCCTCCTTCTAGCGCCAGTTCTGTTGATGTGTTTTTTATGCACTTCTCAACATACATAATGCATAGGTTCATCATCTCTCTTGAAAGATAATCTTCCACAATTAGATTGCAAAACACTATCCCAAGGTCTCTAATGTCAAGTCTTAATAGTGCTTGGAATATCTCAGTTTTTAATGTTATTTTTTGGAATCACAAGGTAGACTTATAGATGAGTTACAAATTGGGGAAGCTGGATATTTAAATGGAGTTTTTAAGATGGGAGAGTTGTTGTGCATTTGCTGCAGGTTCAAACAGCAGTCTTGAATTCAATTTCAACAATAGATTTAGCTTTATAATGTGCAACGAACCTTGCCTAAGGTTGTTTATTAAAAAAAGAGAAAAGGGTGGGGAAGAGAGAGAGTTCTTGGATCTAAAACTGAGAATGAACAGTGGTCATGGAGGTTGCTACAGTAGACAAACTCCCTAAACTATGTTTTGCTTGGCCAAGAGGATCCTACAGTTATAAAAAACCAGTGCAATCTTCTAAGGACTGTAGATTTTTAGATTGCATACACACATCATGAACATGCAATTGAACTAAGTTGTAGAAATAAAGTAAGGAAGCTCAGACTAGCTTTACAAAGTGATTCATCATCAAAAAACCACAAAAAGATATGAGCTAGAAATTCATCAAATACTGTAACAACAAACACCATCATCACTTCCATTCAAGAGACTAACAACTAAATTAAAAGGGAAGTAGAACCATGCATGCAAGATGGGAAAACTCAAAGAGAACATCCATAAAATCATGCAATGTTGTCTTCTATTTCTGCAAATATTTTTTACACCAACTCTCCAACCTGTTACAAATGAGGTGGAGACCCTTATTTATATTTTTCCAAAGCTTGAATGAATGGATAGAATTGAAATAGATTGTGTGGCCTAGATTTGATTGTACTAGAGCTTCACCTACCCCATAATATTCAGCAATTTAAAATACATCTTTTGTGTTTTCCTCTATTTTGTCTTTTAGTGCCTAGATGCTATAGCAGTTTGTCTTCTAGTTGATTTCCCTTTTACTGTAGCTTAAACTTCTTGAAATTTTCCCTTTTCTTGATGGACTTGAAAAATCTTTATTGGATCAAACGAGCTCATTGACAACTAGCATCAATGGATTGGTTGCCCCTGATTCAAGCAGACAACTCCTTAAAGATCACCATCATCTGGTGAAAATTAGGACAACTCCCCTATGCATCTTCAAGGCCACCCCATTGCATTTTGTCATTGACTTCCTTGGCACAGCCCTTCTTTTGATGCCATCTTTTTTGATAGGTACTATGAAAAGAGGTGGGAATAAAATGAAAGGGGACATGAGCTATGTTTTTTTCCTTGTTGATATTTCTCAATGGGTCTCCCTAACGGACCTACGGTAAGCTTCTTGAAACCTACATACATAAAGTGTCGTAAGTCTTTCATAAACAAATCAAGGCAAATGTTAGTCAAATCCTGCAAACTCCTTGTTAGATTCACCCATGCATCATCAAAAGATAATAATATTTAATCTAAATTTCCATTAGAATTTTACTGGAGGGAGTTTGGATGATTCAAGCCCTAGAGGTCAGACTTCCCTAGCCAGAATGTTGTTTTGAAAGGGTGAACAGGATAGGGCAACCTAGATGATTTATCCCGCCTTTAAATTTACATAATTTGAAAATTCCATGGAGAAGAGCGTACAATTTCAATATGTGAGTCAAAGCTCATTTTCGGATTGGGAGGCATTTGGACCATCATTGGGGCACCAAGAGCTATGAGGAGGGAAAGTTGTCTAGATTTTGTTGTTTGGAACAAGCATGGTGAGGCAGCATTTTGGGGATGAAATTTTGAGGTTCAGGACCCGATGATGGCTAAGACACTTAGGTTTTATCATTTGTTTCTCATGCGGTAGTGGGATACATGAGACCTAGAGGGCGGAAGGAGGATGATAGATGAATGGACAATAATCAGGAAGGGAAGCTCCTAGATGGCGATAGAGGGATAGTGATCCAAAAGGAAAGTTCACAAACGGCGATGGAGGGATAGAGTTTTAGAAATGGCCAAGGAGGTATAGAGTTCCTGGAACAGCCACAGAGGGACTGAGTTTCGGAAATAGCCAGGGAGAGACATCGTTCCCAAAATAGCCATAGAGCGTCAGAGTTCTAGAAATAGCCAGGGAGGGACGTTGTTCCTGGAACAACCACGAAGGGATGGATTTCCAAAAATGACCAGGGAGGGACGGAGTTCCCCGAACAGCCATCGAGGGACGGAGTTCCCCGAATAGCCATGGAGGGACGAAGTTCCCCGAACAACTGTGGAGGGATGGAGTTCCAGAAATAGCCAAGGAGGGACGGAGTTCCCAAAATAGTCATGAAGAGACAAAGTTCCAGAAACAACCAAGGAGGGACGGAGTTCCTAGAGCAACCACGGAGGGGTAGAGTTCTAAAAATAGCCAAGGAGGGATAGATTTTCTGGAACAGCCGTGGAGGGACGGAGTTCCGGAAATAGCTAGGGAGGGATAGAGTTCCCAGAATAGTCGTGGAGGGACGAAATTCTGAAAATGGGTAGGGAGGGAAAGAGTTCCTGAAATAGCCACGGAGGGACGAAGTTCCAAAAATAATCAAGGAGGGACTGAGTTTCCGAAACAGCCACAGAGGGACAGAGTTCCAGAAATAGCTAGGGAGGGATGGATTTCCTGGAACACCCGTGGAGGGACGGAGTTTTGAAAACAACCACAAAGGGATGTAATTCCTAAAAAAGCCATGGAGGGACAGAGTTCCAGAAAATGCTAGGGAGGGGCAAAGTTCCTTGAATAGTCATGGAGGGATAGAGTTTCAAAAATGGCTAGGGAGGCATGAAGTTCCTAGAACAACCGTAGAGGGACAGAGTTCTAAAAACAACCTAGGAGGGATAGAGTTCCCAGAACAGCTGCGAAGGGATGGAGATCCAAAAACGGCTAGGGAGGGATGGAGTTCCCAGAACAGCCGTGGAGGGATGAAGTTCCAGAAATAGAGAGGGAGGGATAGAGTTCCCAGAATAGTCGCAAAGGGATGAAGTTTCAGAAATAGCCAAGGAGAGATGGAGTTGTCGCAACAGCCATGGAGGGACGGAGTTCTGGAAATAGCCAAGGAGGGACAAAGTTCCTGGAACAACCATGGAGGGATGGCATTCTGGAAACAATCAGGAAGGGATGAAGTTCCCGAAATAGCCACAAAGGGATGAATTTCTTGAAACAACCAGGAAGGGAGGGAGTTCCTGGAATCGCCATAGAGGGATGAAGTTCCTAAAACAACTAGGGAGGGATGGAGTTCTCGGAATATCCGCAGAGGGACGAAGTTCCAGAAATGACCAGGGAGGGACGGAGTTACCAAAACAGTCGCGGAGGGATAGTGTTCCAGAAATGGCTAAGGAGGGATGAATTTCTTAGAATAGTCATGGAGGGATGGAGTTCTAGAAAAAGCCAGGGAGGGATGGAGTTCCTGGAACAACCGCGGAGGGACGGAGTTCTGAAAACAGCTCGAGAGGGATGGAGTTTCGGAATGAAATTTCTACAACCTTTGGAAACTTAATGAAACCTTGGCAGTTCACTTAGGCACCATAAAAAAATCCAAAATCCATGGGAAACTTGTCCCCAAAGTCAAAAATGAAGGAAAAAGTGAATCAAGTGAGCAGTGATGAGGCCTGGAGGACACCGGGGCAATGGGAAAAGGGAAACCCTCAGGGGTACTTTCGTAAAGGAAAAAGACTTAGCGAAACTTAGGTAGGTGAATTTGTTCAAGGGAATTTGATCATTTTAAGGCACATGATCAATTTAGGCTCCAAGAAAGGGGCACACAAAATAAGACGGGAGCAAAGCAGCCTATCGAGAGTGAAAAGAGGGGGTCCCTTCCCACAGCGGGGTGTGTGTGCAAAACATGCACAATAGAATAGCATAGTTCTGGATGGAATGTGGTTCAGCTTTTTTTAGCTCATTAGTTAGTGTGTTCCATCTTTGAGATAGGTATCTTCTCATAATATCCTCTTTTTCTCATGTTTTTACCTCATACTCATGACTATATGCTACCTCAATCCAATGTAAAATCTTGTTACCATAGTTCGACCTGAAGAGCATTCTATTCCATTTTGCGTAAATGCCTTTGGGGTTCCTAGATTCGGCTCTAATAGCCAAAAGAACATTGGATTCCTTCCCCTTATAAGAATTATATTGTTCACTCCAAATAATCTCATTTTGTATCCATGACATAAATGCTCTCAATTGGATGTCCCCCACTTAAAGCAGTGGGTTCCAATCTTGGTCTTTACTGACAACAAAATTGTGTAAATATAATTCACATAGTAAATTTTTCATTTTTGGGGAGGCAGTTTTGTAAGCATTCAAAACTTCAACAAGAGTTTCAATTGAAAGATTCAAACCTGAAATGTGTCTTGATAGTTTAAATGAGAGATACTTTTCCTTTAGGTGCAAAGCATAAACTCTTGGTGGTGTTCTACATGCTATAATTTGTGGCACCAAGGTTGAAATATTATCCATCCTCTCTTTTAGAGAGGTAATCTCTTGATTCTTGTCCTCAATGATTCCATCCTTCTCTTTAATTTCCTTTTTCAGTCTTTTCTTCTCCTTTTTCCATTCTTCCTCCCATCTATGTATCTCTTTCCACAAATTTAAAAATGTTGCATGAACTATAACACCAGGGGAGTTATGAATTCCTTCTAATACCTTTGTTGATGCTCCATATAGTACCAATTGCATTGATTCAAGTGGTCCAACAGGTTCTAACTACAGGGGTACACTTTCTTCTCCTTGTTCCTATGATTGCTGCAAGAACTCTTGATCTTGCTACAGGAACACCAGATTTTCTTCATGTTCTTGAATCTCGACTTCTTCTGCAATAGCAACAAGATCTGTTAGGTTCATTTTTGTTGCTTCTTCAAATACATCCTTTTCTATAACATTTTCCTGCCCCATTGGGGCCTCTGCACTCTCATGTGATGTCCTTTTATGCTTAGGGATTTTCTATGAAGGCATATCAACAACAGGTGTTGATTTGTCAAGAGGGCTCTCATGTTTTTCTTCGGTTGCAAGATGAATAGTGCTAGCCTTTCTCTTTCTAGTACTTGGCACCTTTCTATCTACAGGTTGTGTTTTCACATTTCATTTTCCTATTTCTGTCTATGCATTCCTTTTATGTGCCCTAGTTCTTAATAGGGTCCCAAGTGGAACATCATCATCAAAATTTGAGGAAGAATTTTTTCTTCCAGAGTGCTCAGTTTCAGAGGAACTAATTTCTATAGTTCCTTTCTCTATAGGAGAGTTCATACCAACACCAAAGGTCAAAGAACTAGGGGTGGCTTAGGCCATGCTTAATTTTCTACCAGACCTACGTGTTTGAGGTGAAACCCTAGGTTGCAACTACTCAAGTCTAAATTGATCAACTTTTATAGAATCCTCCCAAGTCATTGTAGGTGTTGCATCATGCAGATATTTTACAACCAACAATTTAATTAAAAAATGGTGGGAAACAAATTTATCCCTACCTTTTTGAATTTTTTTTGCAATGATGGAGAGAAGGTTGTACAAGATATTGGGCACATTCATCCTCCTCTCATGCCTCATATGACTCAACAATTTGAAATGCATTGAATGCTTATTTGACATTTGACCCTCACAAGTGATATATCTGATGATGTAAATGGATGCCTGCTTCCATGGCTCAGGCAGAGAGAGTCTTTTAGCACCCTATTTTTCAATAGTGATTGGGGGATCACCATGCATAGTGAATATAGCCCTGGCTGACCTAGCATCTCTAGAAACAGGGTAAGGTTTTTTATTAGCTGGAAACCCTGATACTTTTACAATTCGTTCCTCATTTGCTATGACCTCCAGCCCTTTCACTATGGCTTTTCCATCTAAAAATTTTTGGGCAAACCCCAATGCAATACCTTCGTCAAAACCGTCTAGTTCCATAAAATAATCCAACCAGCCACAGTTTTTGAAACTCGGCCAGGCACTATGAATCTTTCAACAAAGTATCATGAACTGAGGGCTCATTTCGAATGATTCTACCTCCCATTGTCTGCAATCAATCTGTAACTCTTGTCTATAAGAAAATTCCTTCTATACTCTTGCTAGCTGAATTGTCGACTGAATTTTTCCTTTACTTAGTTTTTAGCAATTACCATTATCATTTCAAGATTATGGCAGTGTTAGTAATGGCAAGAAATGGTAATGAAAGGGATTTATGATGAAAGTAAATGGCGATGGTATTTTAGTGTCACATCACATATGTGAGCCATCTTTTATTTGAAATTTCAAATTAGCTCAACTAGATTTGCTAATGCAAACAATCATGGACTGACATGTGGCAATATATTTGCATCTTTCTTACCCTTCCCCCCAACCTAAATTTGGACATGTGTCCACACATGTGAGATGGTAGTAGTGATTTGACAGGGATATTATGTGAATGTCCATACTAACATACATTAATTAAATGAAATGCTCTAAAATATAATTAAGAATTAAATTAATGCACACATACCTAAATGTGTACAAACATGATGGTGTAGAGGATTCATTGCAACGATGACATAGAAAGTACCATTCACCTTTTCAAGAAAATAATTGAGCAATTAATGTTGATGAAGTGGAATGGTGTGAGGTGGAATGAAGTGATGGGAGAGAGAGAAAGGTGGTATGGATGGATGGATGGGTGGATGGGTGAAGAAATGGACTTCTACAAAAGTAGAAGTCTTTAATATGACAAGTACATACCTTAATTAGGCAGAAGGGGGCACACTAGGTCCACTGACTTTGGCTGCAAGAACTGTGCTCGAGTGCTACATGTTGGATGAACTATTGGAGGAACTCTTCTTTGGACGTTCGCTTCTGATACAATCTGAGATGATGTTCAATGACTAGTAATTTGAATCTGACAAGGTCAATGGTGGTGAGTTGCACAATGCCATTGGGAAATACCTTAGCAATTTCATAGGGCCCTAGGCACCTTGTCTATAATTTTCCCGCATTATCCTGATACCTTAAGTCATAAAGCAATGCCCAGTCACCTAGCTGAAATTTCTTTTCTTTGATAAATTTATCATGCCATTTGACTCTTTGATTTTTCACTACTTCCGTATGGTGCATGGTTGATTTCCTCATCTCATCTAATGCATTCAGTTGCATGATCCTTTATTTTTGTGCCTCAAAAATTTTCATCCCTAATTCAATTGCAGTTTTGAGAGTCTTGTGCTTGAATTCAATGGGAATCATGGTTGTCTTCCCATACAATAGCTCAAATGGTGTGAATCCTGTAGCTATCTTCCATGTGGTTCTGTAAGCCCAAAATACTTTTGATAATCTATTTTCCCAATCCTTTTTGTGATTATTAATTTTTTTGGTTAGGATGGACTCAATCTCTTAGTTTGTCACCTCAACTTGTCCATTTTCTTGAGGGTGATAAGGAGTGGACTTTATGTGCCTTATGTTATATTCATTAACCAATTTTGTAACAAGTGTTGAGGTAAACTGGTCTCCTTGATCAGTTACTATTTCTCTAGGTACTCCATACCGTGTAAAAAATTCTTCATAAAGAAATTATGCAACCTTGTTGTCTCTTGCATGTTTCATGGCTTTGACTTCTACCCATTTAGTTACATAATTAGTGCATACCAAAATATAAGACTTACCATTTGATGGGGGGTCAATGGGTCCCACAAATTCCAATCCCCACTTGTCAAAGGGAGTGACTACTATTTGGGGATAGAGTGGCATCTCATCTAACATGGTTGGTAGGCCCATCCTTTGGAATCTATCACATTTTCTTGTATATCTTCCTACATCTTTGTGGAGCGTAGGCCAATAGTATCTTGTGTTTAAAATTTTCATTGATGTCCTCTTGGCTGCAAAGTGTCCTCCACATGGTTCATCATGGAATGCATGTAGAATATCATAGGTCTCATCTTCTCTCACACATCTTCTCATAGCATGATCTGGTCTACTATAAAATAGGCATCTAGCTATCCATGAAAAAGGGAAACATTTTTCAATCAGCACACTTCCCTCTTTTGGAGAGAAGTGAGGAGGAACCCTCCCCGTCACAAGGTAATTGGCTATGTCAACATACCAAGGTGTTTTCACACTAATGGAGAATAGATGATCATCAAGGAAGGAATCATTTATGGCTTGACTATCTTTTGATGTGGTCAGCTTGGAAAGAAAATCTGCAACAACATTGTCCTTCCCTGGTTTGTCCATAATAGTTATGTCAAAATTCTATAGTAGCAACAACCATCTAGCTAACCTTCTTGAAATCAAGGGTTTATTCGCGAGACATCTAATGGTTGCATGATCAGTGTGCACAAAGATCTAGTAACCTATTATATAGTACCTGAATTTGTTCAGGGCATAGATTACTGCCAGCATTTCTTTCTCTATCACTATGTAATTAAATTAAGCTCCTTGCAAGTTTTTGTTGACAAAATAAATGCAATTCTCAATGGCTCCTTCTTTTTTCCCAAGACTACTCCTATGGCATAATCAGAGGCATTTGTATGGATGTCAAATCGTATTTCCCAATTAGGTCCCTTAAGTATAGGAGCATCAGTCGAAGTTGTCTGTAAATCAGAAAATGCTTTATCACAACCTTTTGTCCATTGAAACTCAACATCTATATTTAGGAGACTATACAGTGGTGCTGCTATTTTGGTAAAATCTTTGATCAAATGCCTATAATATCCTACATGTCCTAGGAAACTCCTAACATCCTTGTGTTTTGCAGGTGTGGGAAAATTAGCAATTACCTCAATCTTTGCAGGGTCAACTTGAATACCGTGGTGTGAAATGTAGTGGCCAAGGATCACATCCTCTTGCATCATCATGAAGCATTTCTCACTATTTAGAGATAGATTTTGGTCTTCACATCTCTGTAGGACTTTCTTCAAATTTTCTAATGCTTCATCAAAATCAACACCGTAGGTGGTAAAATCATCAACATAAATTTCCATGTAGTTAAGGGAGATGTCTTAAAATATGTTGATAGCTGCTCTCTGAAAAGTTGCAGGTGCATTGCATAACCCAAAGGGAAGCATTGAATAGGCATATTTCCCTCATGGACATGTGAATGTTTCCTTCTCTAGGTCTTATGGTGCAATTTGAATCTAATTGTAGCCACTATATCCATCAAGGAAAGAAAAGTATTGCTTACCTACAAGAGAGTCTAGGACTTGATCTACAAAAGGCAAGGGAAAATGATCCTTCTTAGTAGCAGTATTGAGCTCCTTGTAGTCAATAAAAACTCACCAGTTTCCTCCCTTCTTGGGCACAATTACCAATGGAGACACCCACTGGCTATCTAAAATAGGGTAGATAAATCTTGCATCTAATAACTTGTGTAGCTCTATTTTGACAATCTCTTGTAATGTAGGGTTGATCCCCCTTGGTGGCTTCCTTACAAGTGTACAATCATCTTTGATATATATCCTATGAGTGTAGAGATTTGGATCTAGTCCCTTCATATCATGGTAGTCCTAGGAAAATGCTTTTTGATGGACTTTTAGCAAATTTTCCAATGTTAATTGTTGTCCCTCACTCAATTTACTATTGATATTCAGATATTTTCCTTTGAACACCTGTACTTGTGTAACTAACTCTATTATAGCTACTTCATTAATACATGGTACCTTAAGTTCATGTGGCAACATTGTGTGAAACATACCTATTTTTGTAGGAAGTTTGTTTGCTGAAAGAGTGGCTATAGGAAGTTTGTTTGCAAAGACAGTGGTTGCAGGAAGAGTGGCTACAAGAAGTTTGTCTCAAGAGATAGCGGCTGCAAGAAAAGTGGTTGCAAAAAGTCTATCTGCAGAGACAATGACTGCAGGAAGATCAGGAAAAACTGATAGAAGTGTTTGCACGAGGTTTGTAGAACCAGACGCATTAGTGGATTATGTATTGTCTATTTGGCAATGGTTCTGAAGGGTACTAGATAACACTTCATCCTCATCTTGAAGCTATAGGAAAGGACTTATTCCTAGCATCATGAGCTATGCCACAAATTTAACATCTTCATCCTCTTCACCAACTTGTGGCCATACAAAATTATCATTACGGGATGGTTGAGTAGGAGGATAAAGAACAAGCTTTTTGGTGTCCTTGCCATCAAAAATGCTCATGTCACCTTATCGACATCCAATATAAGTGTCTGCAGCCACTAACCATGGCCTACCAAGGATAATGGGATACCTGCCAAGTGTATCTTTGGGAGAAAGAATCATGAAGTCATTTGGATACTCCCAAGAGTCTAGAATCACCACAAGGTCTTCTACTATGCCATCAGGCTTAACAGTGGAACTATCAGCAAGTTGCAGGACAGTAGGAGTGGATCTCATGCTTACAATATTTATTTGTTGTAGGATGTCTTTAGTCATCACATTGATTGTTGCACCTAAGTTAATCAAAGAATTATTTATATTTATCTCATTTATGATAACTTCAACTACAGAACTACCTGAATCATTGTACTTGGGGATAGTTACTTTTCCAAGCATAATGTCGACAAGCTACCCCACTACATGAACTATAGTTGGGTCCTTCTTTTTCCTACCCAAATTCTTAAGGAATGCTTCTTTAATTTCCTTTCCATAGATATAGACATCTTTTATGGCCTATAACAGGGGTATCTAGACACATATGTGCTTTAGCTGGTCTAGAATCTAAAATTTTGCTTCCTCCTTGTCTTCTTTTTGTTTGGCCACTTCCAATCTCTAGGGGAATGGTTGTTCTTGGGTTGTTTTCTTGGCTAGAGCTAGTTCAGGATTCTTAGGTGCACAAGGCTGAATGGTATTACTCAAAGATTCTTCTTTCTCTTCCATAGGAACCTCAATGATAATGGAGGTGGAAGGAGTTGACAAGGTAGTTCCTGAACGCAGACGTATGTCACTTAAACTCACAACATATGCAGGGAATTGATTTGGATGAATAGAATATATAGGTTGTTGTTGTGGTTTGTTATTCAGTTTTGGTGTGGGTTGGGTTGGTAACTGAGTAGGTCTAGGAGCATTTGAACTTGGATTAGTAGGAGGAGGCATTATAGCAGGTTGTTGGGGTTGAGAAGGTGGTTGCATGTAGCTTGTTGTCTAGTTTGGTCATTGCTAGCCACCTCTCCATTGAGATGTTTGTTGCCAGTTTCTTGGAGGTGGTTGCCAAGATCCTTGAAACTATTTCCAACTCCTCTGAGGCTACTACCACTAAGGTGAGAGATATTGATAATTGGACCAAGCATTCAGAGGGTTACTCCAAGACTATGGTGGATATCATCCATTGTTGGATGGACAAGGGGGTTTGCAGTGGTTACCAAATGAATAGGAATTTAAATATGACCCAACAAAAGATAGTGGATCTGGTGGCATACCCTATCCTAAAGCCCATGGCCTCTTCTGTGCAACAAAGTAGACTTGGTCTTCCTCATTCTGAATTGGTTTGAAGTCAAGTGGAATCTGCTTACTATCAATGTTTGTTATCACCTTGCATCTGCAATCCTTCTTCTTTTGTCTATAATGAGGGCAATATTTTGTTAGTATTACCTTTGCCTCATGTTTTTTCTTGGCTTGAAGTGTATCCAACTGAGTAGCTAGTTTGTTGATGATATCCTGCTTGAAATCTTCCAGCAAATTAGTAATCTCCATTCTTGAGACTCCACTAGTGGATGACTTACCCATAGAAGATTGGTAAGCTCTTCCTTTCTTTGAAGCTACCCTAGAATAGTTATGGCATAGCTTCTTGATATCCTCCCAAGGAACTTGAGTGATATCTCCTCTACCCATCAGATCCAAGGCATCAATGTAACTTTCACTAATTCCTCTTAGAAAAAACAACTTTTGTGATTCTTCATTCAGTGTATGGTGTGGAGATTTCTGCAGAAAAAATAGAAACCTTGAAATGAAATCCTCCAGGATTTCATCTTATTTTTGTTGTATTCTTAAAATGTCACCTCCTCTCATATCACTACCCCTACAATACTCCTTATATATCTCAATGAATTTTGTCTTCAAATCTTCCCAAGTCACCACAATGTTCCTACCAAGGCTCATAAACCATCTCAATGCAACTTCTTTCAAAGTGCTAGGAAATAGCTTGAGTATGTGGGCATCAGTGGTATAGTCATATCTTTTGTAGAGTTTATCAAACTCAAACAAGAATGTATCAAGATCTTTTGTGACAATTCCATAGAACTTAGGAAGGACTGAAGCAGGGATACTTTTTAGGTTATCTACTTCATTCTTTTCGGAAATGGGAAAAGGAAAAGCAAGTTGGTTCTTCCTGTTAGGCCTGTCTTCATTTTCATCAGCCATGCCTACTTGATGAAATTCCAGGATAAAAGGTTCTTCAAATAGATTCTGATCTTCAAGGGAAACTTCAAAATTGGTCAAGTCAGGGATATATCAACAAAGGGATGTGGCTCATCTTCCTCTTCATTTTTGGGCAGATTTGGAAGCTCTATTAGCTGAAATGGCTCTTGATTATTAGGAAGGAATCTCCCATAAGAATATCTTCTTCTATGCATGAAGTATCAACTCAGTATCAACCAAATCACATAAAGAATGGGTGGAAAAAATAGTGGATCATAACTTCTAACACTAAGAGCAAACTCTAGAAATACTACAGCAGGAAAAAACTATCAATGACTCCAAAGGACTCCCTAGTTTGACACCATCCCCGATAACGGCACCAAAAATGTTGGCCGCCTATAATTATTTTAATAACTAAGCCTCTACAACCATGATTCAAAGATTGGACATCTGACCTGAATAGCCATCTTAACCATCATGAAGGTACATTTAAATTGTCAACCCAGGGATGTGAACTTGAAATGGGTCAGCATAGTATGTGCACTAGGAACTTCAAAGTAGTCACCTTCGATCTACAACTAAGAAAGACTAATCCTAAAGGTAAATTGCATGGAAAGAAATTAAGTAAAGGTTGAACACTACTTGAACAATAAAACTCAAACTGAACATGTATTAAAAAAATGAAATTCTGAGCAGCAAACAAGAAACTACTATGCCCGCTTTAGCTACAGGAATAGTCACAGAATGGAATTCTAGTGGATGTAGGAACAATCAATGCCATATTCTTACTAAGTACTGAATAGAAGATAATACTAATCTATCTAAGCTAAAGGATTACTCACCAAGTGGGCCCCCTTGGATGAGTATCCTCTAAAACTAATGCAAACTTAGATTAAACTTAGATACTCAATTCAAAATTTGATTTCATTCATTAGAAAATGAAAATACAAAGGACTATGTCTAGTATTCTCAGCTTGTACAAAAACTTGGTGATCAACTCCCTTAGAAGGAGGATACAAACCTTATTTATCATCTAAATAGGGTAGTCAACTCCCAATAACTGAGAAGACTCCATTTAGGGAAAATAGAGAAAACAGTGGAAGGGCGATTACACATGCAGGGGAATCCATTCAGACATGTAGGCCTAGACATGGACTCGACCACTACAGTAATGCCCACATTGCTTAATGTCATTAAGGATCATCATAAGGTGGTTACATGAGGCTGACATGGGAATCTTCCATCATCATCCTCCAGTTGACCTTCGCACGCTTCCTCTGCATGACCAGCTGGCGGCTACATTTCTCAACTTAGCATTTCCAATCATATCTGCATGGAAATTTCAGTACACATAATAACTACATAGCTAAAATTATCTTAAAGAACATCCATCAATCACATACAAGATTAATATAGATAGTCCACATAATAAGTTAATATCATTAAAACTGGCAGAAAGGGAATTAAACCCAAATGTCTTAAGGTTTGAGAGAAATTATATAAAAGTGTCAGTCATGCAATATCAAAGTCTGTGGTAATTTCAGCAAATAGACTATGGATTCTACCCATAACTAGCCCAAAAACTAGACTCATCATCTGTCAGGGACGTAAGTGTGTCATGCAGATGTTTGTGCACTGCGTGGGCATCCCTGACAGTTATTCCTCTATCGACACTCAAAAGAAGCACCAAGTGGAATGAAAGCAGTGGGCTTATGTGGAATTTAGCCTTTGGATTTGGTTTTCTTAAGTGAGGAAGGGTAAAAGGGGAATTTTCCTACGGGGTGCAAATTCACTCCTATATAGGTTCATTGATTGTATAGGTTCATTGATTGTTTTCTTTTTATTCTATTTTCTTAGAAGGATTTTGGGAAAAGATGAAGTAGTGTTTTGGGACCACCCTCTACCTTCTTCATCAAAGGAGTCAAACAACCCACATATGAGGCAAGAAGGACAAGGGAAGAGGAGGAAATAACCATAGTAGATACAACCAAAGTGTTAATCATATCTATGGGCTTTGGGAAATGTAGGACATTTGGAATGGATGCCAGCAAGGGTGGCTCCACTAAAGGAGCGATGAACACCTACACCTTTCTAGGCGTATTTGTACTCACAGTAGAAGTTGAAAGTGATGCGGAGTTGGTTTCAATGGAAAAAAATGGGAGGAGAGAGGAGGACGTGGTAGAAGGCCTTGATATAGGAGTGATCATCTCCTCTTCCTTCCTCTATGAGGTGGCCTGCTTAGCCAAGAGAGCCTTTCATCGGTGCTTGTGTTCATGTGCAAGGTGGTTCTTGCAACTCCTAGAACTAGAGGCCAAAGGTTGTGAAGTAGAAAAAGGCTCCTGCTCAACCGTGGGAGTGTCCTCTACAACTATTTCTAGTGGAGGGATAGACTCTTTCACAAGAGGAGGGACAAGTTCAAAAATAGTAGGGGGAATCAACTCTAACGCCTCGGCAACAGACCTTTTCCCATTCACTGCTTTAGGAGCAGGGGCAGTAAGAGGATGTGGAGGCCAAGATGTAAAGGATTCCCCATGGAGGGATTTCTTCCTGCCATATTGAATGGGCCTAGGCTCCATGGTTAGGATAGGAAGCTTGAATGCAGGATGCTTGGACCTTCGCCAAGTGAGCACCATGGTATTCTCTCGCAAATGTGAGGCAAAAGTAGATGAAACCATAGAAGAGTGAGAGGAAGCGTCAGGTTAAATAGAAAAAGACAGAGAAGGAGGATCTTGGGACCACTTCTCTTCTTCTCTTCTATGTGCCTTAGTGGCATCATTGTCAGCTTTTAGGCAAGCCCTATGTGAAATAGCATAAGGTGAAGGAGGGTATCTCACTTTCAGCCTAGAACATCCTTTCTTATAATTTTGATATGTATGATACAAGAGGTCCTTCCTAGGTGGGAGAGGACCAATAGGTGTAGACCAAACTTAATCTAAGGAGTAACTACCACGTGCAACCAGCGATCTATAGCTAGTGTCATGCATCACATGCATAAAAATCTCATGAGTTAATTTCAAACACTTATGCACAACTGAAGGAACTGCATTCATAGCTACCAGCTAGGGGATACCCAACTTCACTCTGAAGAGTTTAGACCTTGGGATAATTTCAAACATAAGGTTTATGGACTTAGTTTTGACAAGGACTTATAGGACAATCCTAGCTATAGGAGGTATGGAAAGCCCATCGTGCATGCAGATAGTTCTCATGGGTGCATCATATCCATCCTTATGTAGGAATTTGATTAACATGATATCCTCAGTTATGATATTTACTTGAGACATCAGATCAATGAGAACACCTACTATGGAATTTCCATTTATCCTCACAAGAATGTAGAGAGGAGATACTTCTTTGTTAAATCCCATTGGTAGGTCCTGTGAAGCGAAGGTTATACCATTACCACTGCTCATAGGGTGCACAGAGGGAATAGATTGATGTAAGAAAGAGTTCATCACACACACTAGACAAAACTTACACAGATTCTCCTAAAGGTTACAGGATAAGATAGTGACCCAATTCAAGTTTCATTATGCAATGCTTTTAGAACCTTCCAACTACGCCTACTAGCTATCGTAGGTTGGGTTACAAGGTGAAATCCTCACAACACTCACACCTACAATGCTCCTAGGATGCAAGGAAAGGAACTTTCAGTATTGCAAAATGGAACCAAAAATGTATGAGAGGGGACCAACCACGTCAAGGCCCCAAGTCACAAAGGGTCGAGAGCAGCAAGCTTCCCTAACTTACCTCAACTTAAGGGAGCATTAGGGGAAGTGGGATGAGAATGATGAGGACTATAATTTCCTTTGATCACTCTATAGACCCAAGATTTGAAAGGGGGCTAGGTGAGTTGGTTTTTGGATTCAACATTGTGTCTCAGATAGCTCTCTATTAGAGGAAAAAAGCATAGTTTTGTGATGACAGCATGACATGCTGGCATCTCTCAAATGTGTTGTCATCTGTACAGCTAGAGGACCATAAAGACAAGGTCAAATCACTAGAAAATAGACTAATGTCCTAGATAATGGTTTCTAAGGGAACAAAATAATACTATGAGAGAAGAAATATATCAACAAATATGATAAAGTAAATAGATCAATGCTAGTGTGACAAGAATGATCTCACTGAAAATATTGTTCACCAACTAGCTCCAAGAAGCACATCCACCTACACACAATATAGAGGAATATTATGATAAAGAAAGGAATAAAGAAAAGAACACTAAAACACTACAAAATAGTAATGTGCTTACTCAACCAAATAATAGAGGAGAGGAGTAGAAATATTACAACCTTCACCAAGAGCACTCAAGGCTAATGAGGGATAAAATAAGAGGACTCAAGCCTCTGTTGCAATGGTATTGTTCTACACTTGCTCTACTAAGTTGATGGAGTGATGGAATTGTTGCTATGGAGTGAAAAAAATTGCTTGAATGCTTGAAGTGAATGATTAAAGCTTGTGAGTTTCCAGGAGAGATCATCTAGCCTTGAAATGAATGAAGGAATCATGGATTTGAAGGAAAGAGTGAAGAAAATGGCCATATTCGAGTCGGTCGGTCGAAGAGGGTGTTACAAGTTGAATTCCAATGGGAAGTGTAATGCCTCTATAGGCTTCATCTTCAGGAATCTTCCAGGGATGTAAGCACACCGCACGGATGTCTACGTGTCACGCGGGTTTCCCCGATAGTTATTCCTCTATCGACGCTCAAAATGGGTGCCAAGTTGAATGAAGACAATGGGCTTATGTAGAATTTAGCCTTTGGATTTGGTTTTCTAAAGTGAGGAAGGGTAAAAGGGGAATTTTCCTAAGGGGAAAAAATTCACTCCTATATAGGTTCATTAATTGTTTGCTTGTTGTTCTATTTTCTTAGAAGGCTTTTGGGAAAAGATGAAGTAGTGTTTTTGGACCCATCGTGACCGGTTGCTCATCAAATTTTTGATTATTTGCATAAATTGGGTGATTTGAAGAACAAAGATGATACCCTAATTGCATTCTTTGTATTATTTAAGAGAAACATGAATGAGGGAGAAAGAATCCCAAAGAAAGTTGTAGAGAAATACAAGAATGATATCATATTCCATGTCTCTTCCAATGAATGCATAGTTGAAGCAGTTGAACCCCAGACTATCTAGATTGAACCTTTGGGATATCAAATTACAGAGGATGAAGCTAAAGGTTATGTGTAACTTTTATTGAAAAATCTGAAAGATGCCAATGAACCCAGAATTGGTACATATGCAGAAAAATCCCTAGAAGTTCACTTGGAGCACAACAAACTTGCAAGGAGAAAAAGGGTAGATGAGGCACTTAGAAAATATAGCTTCATTGATGAATAGATAGCACATAGTAGGGACTGGGAGAACAAAATTTTGGATAATCGTCAAGTGTAAGGAGATCCGATAGGATTGCTCCTTCTAAGACAGCTTTTGGCCTAGTTGCAATTAAAATTGAACCCAATGTTTCCAACAAAGGAAAAGGCTTGACTCCTTTCAGACCTACTACAAGATCGGGTAAGAGAAAAGGTGTTCCTTTGGTAGTGCTTGCTAAGCGAGGAAGAAAAGAAAAGCCACAAGGGAAAAGAACCTTAGTATTACTAAAGATCAAGAGGAAGAGGAGGAAGAACCTGCTACAAAACTAATAAGAAAGAAAAGAGTAAGCATATCCTCTGATGAAGGTGCTTCTCAAGAAGCTAGTGTTGGATCTAAAAGAGTTCACTATGTATCGTCCTTAGAGGAAGATGAAGAAAAATACATTAGTTTTCATGAGGCGAAAGAAAATAAGGAAAAAGTTGTAGAAGAGGTTTCTCTAGACTAGGTATAGAAAAATGCTTCTCCGGTAAGACTTGGTGGCCCTCTTAGACAAGAAGCCTTGGTAAATACTTTATTACATTATGAAAATATGTTGAAATCCACAACAAAAAATTTTAATCAAGTAGGAGAAGAGGATAGGAAAACTTTAATGATGGCTATCATTCAATATGTCATTATTTTGGAAGTTAAATGGGATAATGTTAAGGATAATGTACCTAAGAAACTATGGGAAGCTCTGATGAAAAGAAGATCAGAAGCGGTTGAGATGGAAGATAAAATAAGGACTAAGTAATTTAAGGAAATTGGATCCTCTCTAACTTCGGGTGATCTAGAATCCTTGAAGAAGGTTTTTCCACAATGTTCCAGATGAAGAAAAGAGTTAATGTTTTCATGACCAAAGATAAGAGGTAGATTAAGAAGATAAAGAAGGAAAATATAAACACCATTAGAAGCATGGAAGAGAGATATGGTATGCTTGGTGCATCCGGTTCTACACCTAAATCAGGAGAAGAATCCTCTACATAAATTAAGGAAGACACTCCTTATGGTATTGGTGATAGAAACGTACCTCTGGAAAAGAATGATATAGATATCCCTCCAAAAATAGGTGGTATAGATGTTCTTCTAGAAATTAATGCTATTGATGAGCCTCCAAAGATTGAGAAGAAGAGTGAAGAAAATTTTGAAGAAGAAGTGGATGATGTTGCTCCTCTAGTACATACTGCAGAGGAAAAAGATAAAGCTAAAGAAGAAAAGGACAAGGATAAAGTGATAGGGAAGAAGAAAAATAAGAGAAGATAGAAGAAGAAGAAGAAGAAAAGGAAGAAGAAAATAAGGCAGAAGAAGAGAAAGTTGTGGAAGATGAAAGAAATGATGAATCAGGTGGAGATGCTGGAAAGAATGAAGAAGGAACAAAGCAAGTAGTGGAATTACAAAGGTCCTCCAAAGAATATTCCTCTGGTGATGATGTTTTGAAAGGCCTATTATCTAAGCAAATCATATTCCAGTCAGTGATTCCTTCGAAGCTCCTACAAATTTCCATGACTCAATTTTATGCGGATCTATACAATATTTCTCTTATGCATAAAATGGTGTTAGGTGATGCATTTCACGCATCCGATAGAAGGGAAATCCTAGAAATGTAACAAAAGGGAACTAAGCTTATCGATGATGCCATTAAGGATTTGTAGGAAGTCACACCTAGTACATCAATGGAAACATCTCTCACTCTGATAGAAAACTTGAAACTTCTATTGGAATCCTTCAAGGAGTATGTCGCTATACTTGGTGATAAAAAAAGATAAGAAGCTGAAGAAAAATTGGCTAAGAAAAGGCTATTGGTTCTTCATTACAAGTGTGCTTTGGCACACACCAATGTAGAAAAGAGCCTAGAATCTATAAAGGCTTGTCAGTCTAAAGAAAACACTATGTTTTCTTACTACATAAGGTGGTCAAATGCCACATAGAGCATAAAATATCTTATGGAGTCCATTGATTCCTAGTTGATAGTTGTTTCCAGCACATACAATGCATCTAAGGATAGAGATAGGTCAACTTGGAATACCATCTATGCTCATAGAGAGATATTTTTCATGTTATAGAAGTAGAAGGAAGAAATTATCAAAAAAATTGGTCTACTTGGAAACAGTGTAAGAATGGAGTACACTCTGGTAGCCAATTCCTTGGCTAATGCTGATAAACTGGATAAGATAAATCTGACCCCAGATACTCCAAATGAGGCTAAAGAGAGCTTGATTGCATTGGAGTCTTTGAATAAAATGTTGATATATGCTAAATAGAGTTGGGAGGATGGTAAGATAGCCTGGAAAGGAATTCTCTAGGAGCTTCAAAGTGCACCCTCTCTTGGTAAAATTCTTTTAAGTTTACACATTGATTGGGAAAAAATCCTAAGGGGGGAGTTCAAAATTTCGATTCTTTTTATTGTACATTATTTCAAGCCATTTGTGTACATATGTATATTCATATTTTTGGGTTGCACTTTTTCCTTGATGTCAAAGGGGGAGAGAAAAAGAGAATATTGAAAAAGGGGGAGAGAGAAGTAGAGATAAAAGGGGAGAGTATT
Source organism: Sequoiadendron giganteum (assembly GCA_007115665.2). Taxonomy (NCBI): domain Eukaryota; kingdom Viridiplantae; phylum Streptophyta; class Pinopsida; order Cupressales; family Cupressaceae; genus Sequoiadendron; species Sequoiadendron giganteum. The sequence goes on from CM021102.1 coordinate 810,727,613, forward strand.
GTATATAGGAGGCTTGTAAATTCTTTTGGCATATGTTGCCATCAATGACAAAGGGGGAGATTGTTGGAAGAATGAAGAAGAACACATCACTTAATGCAGATTTTGTGTTGCCATTGATGTCACCATGATAATGAGTTGAAAATGCAAGTTCAAATTCAATGTCGATTTGGTATTCTAAACCGGTAATGTAGAAATGTCATCTAGTATTTTGGTCCAAAATTCCTCTCTAGTGATCATTGTTGCTCACAGTTTTGGAGAATATTTTTTGGTTGATGGAAACATGCAAGTTCAGAATCTCGTGTGTACATGTGATCGTATAGGATGTTGGCATCATTAATTTTTTTGAATTTTGTCATTAGGTCTATCTATGGACGACCTAATAAGTAGTTGAAGTTGTAATGAACTAAATTTTGTATGTGTGATCCATGCCGACATGATGTAGCTGACTTGATTGGCACTTGTGGGAAATTCAGATATATATAAACAAGATATTTTGCAGATCTAAGAGTGTGTGTTGTGTGTGTGTGTGTTGTACATGTGGTGTGTTGGTGGATAGAATGTGAATGCGTAAACAACAAATATTGGTATGTTGGCATGCAAATTCTTTGAGTTTCAAAGGAACTAAATTTGCACTTGTGAGGTGTATCTTCATTAGTCCATTCTCTGGTTGTAAGCCATTTTGTTACTGTATCTTTTGTAGGCAGTGATCCTCTCTTTTGGACAGTGAGTCCTAGTAGTGAGCCACCCTTTCTAATATCTTATAACTGGTTATACTATATTTTGAGTTAACCCTCACCATGGTTTTTCCCATTATGGGTTTTCCATGTAAAAATCTTGGTGTTCATGTGTTGTGTGTTTTCATGTTCTGTTAATGCTTCTTCTTATCTTAACTATTATATTCATTGGAATAATTGGATGGTATTTTTTCAATAAGTTTAAGAAGATATTGATTCACTCCCCCTCTCAGTATCTTGGATATTCAACCAGATTTTAAAAATGTCAATCGATGTGTATGGGATGATGACAAAGATGAGAGAGTTGTAGGTGAAGTATTAGAAGGAAATGGGGGTTGCTTCAAGCTATCACATCAAGAAATAAGTGTGATACATTCCTATATTCTTCAAAATACATCTTCATTAGATAACTAGCGTAGGTAAAAAAAAATTACACAATAATTTATTTACTCAATTTCATTTACACATTTATATTATTAATTTTATTATTTCTACATTAATATTCTATGTAGAAAACATGAAGAAGCGAATCAAGCTTGGGTGAAACATCAACCTCAAAAGCACAAACATCATGATTTGATTCGAGTTGATTCGTTTCCAAAATTTGAAGAATGAATTGCTAATGCAGTCAATGATGCAAAAGAAGAAGTTCAAGATACAACAATGGAGGAAAGTGAGCTTTCACAATCTCCACTTTTATGGGCTATGCATTTCAATGGAATGTGGGCCTATGGTATTCATTTAAGAGTGGAAGAAAAATACAAAGGAAAGACAATTTGTGATTGTGTTGTTAGTGCTGAATTTCTTCACGAAACTGAGAAGAAATTTTATGTTGGATTCGTCCAAGAAATTATTCAAGTGGATTTTGGTGAATTTTTTTCTATATTATTAAAATGTAAGTGGATCTTACCAACCGCAATATAATTTTATGAGTATGAATGTGTACATGAAAATACATGACAATTTTTATCAAAGACAGATGAGCCATATGTTTCCCCTCTTCAAATCAACTAATTATTTATAATTGATGATGCAAGAATCCCAGGATGGTCATATGTCATTCAAATAGAGTTGTTGGTGTTTCTAGCTAATGTTCAAGTTTCTCCTAAAGGGTAGCTACTCCTTATGCTTAGAGACCCTAGGTCAATGGCCAATGAATAGGAGATGACTGGCAAGCTTCTCCTCTACACTTTAGGCTCTACAAGACCAAGGTGGGTATCCCTATAACATCATCCACATATGACACTATCATGAAAATGATTCCTTTGATAAAAAATCATCATACTACATCAGTAGAAGGCCTTTGATGGTCTAAATCATCTATACAACCTTCTATATCTTTGATAACCTCATGTAGTATGGAAATAAACATAAAAGTAAAATATAGGAAATTAAAAGGTTCTTTATTTGATTTTTATATTGGATCCACCTTAGACTTAAGCCTATGGGAATAGACTGGCGAGTTCCTTATCCACATAGAGTCCATAAATGAAGTAACAGTCCTACAATAGACCCACCCTAGCTTCTAATAAACTTACTACCTTGTAGCAAGAAACCAACAAAAGATTAATGCTATCAAACTTCTCTAAAATCCCTATTTTATCATCACAACCTTAACATATGAATTGAAAGATATTATTGTGCTCCTTGAACAAAAACTAACAAATCAGACATTCATGATTAGAAAATGTGAAATGAGAATAAAAAATACTCCTTGATTATATTGGTTCAAAGGTAATACATACAAAAGTGGAGAGAATGAAAAAACTGATACAAATATTAAGTGGAAAATACAATTAACATTCAAGTCATCTATTTTTATTACAGAGAAAACATTACAACATCTCCTTTCTAGGTGTAGGAAAAGGAAAACACCATATAGACTAAGGAAAAGACTTAAAAAATTATGAGAAGGGAACCCAAAAAAAAACCACAAAATTTTCCTTTATAGTGCAGGCATAACTTAGATTTGAATTCAACATATCAACCCTAACCCTAACTAGGGTTACAAAAAAGGAACTCGAACAGGTTACAAACATTTGAAAATTTCCCCCTAAAATAGGACAACAACTAGCCATAAAAGATCTTGAAACCTTAAGCACACTCTAGCAAAGTTGTTCATGAATGTATACATAACACTCTCAAGAAATCCATGATCAGAATCAAGAAAAAAATACCCTGAGAAAGAAATTTGACCCCTGCAACACATCAAGGAATAAATGGAATCCTTCAACAATCAATTGGGCTTGGGAGAAGCACAAAAATCTAACCTGGAGTTGTTTGGAATCGATCTAGTAGTTGAATCATGAATATGCCATTACTGTCTGAGCCTACCTATGAAATGGGAGAGATAACCATTACACTTTGAATTATTGCCATCGGATGCAAGGTAGAGGGATGAGATTGAATCTTAATGCAATTTTAAAACATGGTTGTTTGATTTCCATTTCCAAATCCGAACAATTCTTCATGCATTGTGCATTTGATTTGAGCTCTTCAACATGGAATAGTGATGGACCAAGGAAGAACATAACCAGCATTATCATCACCCATCGTGGGAAGGAAAAACCTTGTTTGAAACACAATCATGATGTACTAAGCATCCATGATATTTGTTAGATCATCTACCTCTCAAATCTGCAGCATCCATCGCACATCACACATATCACCCCACTGCCCTGCTTCACAATAGTGATGTGAACAATGGGCGTCATGTACCTTAGTCATTAAATGTTCTACATTTGATCTCATTCCTTCATCACCCATCACAAAAAGGATTAAGTGTGAAAAATAGCATCAATGATGCACAAGATGTTACCGATGCGAAGGAAATAACAAGTCATCACACATCACGGGAATGAACAGAATGGAAAAATAATTGTAGTGATATGCAATGCATAGGAGATGAACTCATCACTCATTGTGGAAATGGAAAGGTATACAACATGAATTTCAGTTATCAGTGATGCAAGTATTTTAACAATAATAATTTATCACATGTGCAAAGGATGTCATTAAAAGGTGGTCATCACCTAGGTAAATGAGACTTGGGTAACAATTAACATTTCAACCTAGGGAAAAAAGATAGATTAAATATTTAAATAAAGGCCATGATCGGAGAAGCAAGGTAAAGGGGCCGATGAACACATGACCATCTAAACATGAATTATAACTTAGATGACTGGGAACCTATCATAATAGATCAACAAGCGCATATAACAAAAGTGCACACATGGAACATGGGTTTAGGGTTTTAGGAGGGTTTAATCCCTACAAGCAAGTTGGAACCCTAAAGACATCAAAAATTGATTTTGCAAGTACCACTAGTGGCTCAAGTTGGGAACATCTACTTGGAAAAGAAGAGTGAGAATTCAAACATTTCTAGGAGAGAAAACCACCCGAAAACCTAGAACAATGGCGACTAGATTAAAGAACTATAATACAACATGCATGGATATGCCCTACTTATGAAAATTAGGGTTTGAGGAATTGTCCATGCACTAGAAATTCCAACATTTCACCACTCAAATATTTCAAACAATAGGAGTTCTCACCATGATTTCCCCAAATGACATAAGGGAAAATCCAAAGGGCCTCAAACTTACCATGTCTACCCTTATCCTGATTTCTTGTATTCTATATTAAAACAAAATATTTTGTAGAAAACTTTCTCTCTATAGCTTTCTTTTCAAATAGATATTTGACCTACAACTAATTTAAATTAATATCTTATGTTGCTCTTCTTGATTCATCAAATTCTATTAATCAATTAATCCTACTAGTCATTCTATCATCAATATCTTCTCCATATTCCTGGATGAATTTATATATGAGCAATAAATTTTTCATTGGAATTCTTGCGTCCAATCCATACAAAATTTCATAAGCAGACTTTGTGTGGCCTTGTTTATGGTAGTTCTATTAGCCCATAGTGCTAATTTTAACTTTGAATCCCATGCCTTTTTGTTTTTCTCCATGACCCTCTTCATGATCTTCACGAGACTTTTTTCGCTAGACTCGGCTTGTCCATTTCCCTATGGATGATAATGGGAAGAATAGGACATGGAAATCCCATAACTACTATAGAAATTGGTAAATTCTTCAGATCTGAAACACATGGCATTATCTATGATTATCTTTGGAGGATTACCAAATCTAATCAGTATATTATCCATAATGATGACAACTTTACTAGTCACCCTTCTTGTAGGAATTGCCTCCACCCACTTGGTGAATTATTTTGTGGCATCAAGTATCCAACTATGACCACCACTAGATTTCTCATTGAACTCACCAATAAAATATATGCCCCACTGCTAAAAAGGAGCCTAAATATTATGTGCCTAAGGGGAAAAGCACTAGAAAATTTTAACTTACTAGAAAACCTTTGGCGTCACACTTCTTCACCATTTTATGTGTGTCAGAAAAGAGAGAAGGCCACCAATATTTGGAACTCAAGATTTTATGGGTGGTTTTCTTGGCTATGTAATGACCTCCACAAAATCCACCATGCATTTCTTCAAGAATCCTCTCTACCTGTTTCTCATCAACACATATCAACATCACACCAGCCCTATCTGTCCAATATAAGAAACCCTCAATCATAACATATTTTATTGCTTGTAACTTCAAGGTTGTCTTTTGATTATCATTCATATAATTAAGGAAAGAAATAAGTCTCAAATAATGTAGAATATTTTGTACCAAATGCATTCTTGAACAATGCACTCCTTTTCATGAACAATTTCACCAATTTGACTTATCTAATTTACTTCCAAGTTTGATTTAGCCATCAACTTGTCTAAACCATGCCCTCTAATAAGTGTGGTGATCTGAATATCAATATTGAATTCCTAATATTTTTTTTATCCATCTACACCTCCTTCCAGTGACTTCTTGTTGAGTAAATATATCTTTGACTTCAACACTAGGTACATAATCCACTATCTTAGCACCTAAAAAATAGGGTCTAAAATTCTTCACGGTCTTCACCAAAGCATAGTCCTGCTTTTCCATGATATCATACTTCAATTCTACTATTTGAAGGGACTTGCTAAAGAAATCAATGGGTTTTTCATACCCCTCATCATTTTTCTATAGTAAGATAGCAGCAATAGTATGGAATGATACAAAAGAAAACAATTGGAAAGTCTTATCAAAAATAGGTGATTTGAGCACTAGTGCCTCTTTAATAGCTTTCTTGATGTTATTGAATTATTTAATAGGATCATCACCCCATGCAACTGTTTCTTTCTTTCTTAACATCTTAGAGATGGACCTCACAATTTCAATAAAGTTTGCAAAAAATCTTCTGACAAAATTAATTTGGTCAAAGAATGACTGGATCCCCTTTACTGACTTGGGAATCAAGATTCTATCAATTTTTGCAACCCATTTTGGATCAATTCTTATCCCATCCTTTGAAACTATATTCCCTAGTAACTTTCCTTCTATAACCCCAAATGTATATTTCTTAGGGTTCAATGAAATACCAAATACTAATGCTCTTATGAATATTTTTTCTAGATGCATACAATGCTCCTCCTCCTTCTTGGAATATGTTGTGAGGTCATCTTGATATATAGCCATAAAAACATCTATGAAATTTCAAAAGAAACATCCATATCTCTTTGAAATGTAGCTCTAGAATTAGTCAGGTCAAAAGGCATTCTAACATAGATATATGTTCCCCATGGTGTACTAAAATCAGTCTTATATTGTTGAGATTATTTTACCTTTACTTGGTTGCATCTATAAAACCCATCCATCATGGAAAAAAGCTCACAACCAGTAACTTTGTGCAATATTGCCTCCATGTTAGGCAATGGGTAGTTATCCTTCAATGAAGATATATTCAAATTTCTGAAGTCAAAACACAATCTAATATCTCCATTCCATTTCCTTATCGATGCCAAATTTTACACCCAAATGGAATGTCTAATAGGCTTTATGATTCCACCATATCGAAGCTTCATGATCTCCTATTGCATCTTATGTACCAATGTAGAAATTATCGACCTTTTCTTCTACCTAAAAGGTTTTTCATCCAACTTCAAAGGAATTTCATGTTGGAACAATTATTCTCTATAAGCCTTTAGGTCATCATATGACCATGCAAACACTTGTTTATAATTTCTTAGAAGAGAAATCAACATAGCTCTAACTGTAGGTGTGAGCTTCTTACCAATATACACCTTCTTGGTGCATTTTCTATTCCCAAATTGATTTCTTCTAAATCTTGTTCATGTGTAGGATTTTGCTTCACATTGCACTTATCAGAGTTATCAAAAACTCTTTCTAGGGCTACCAATCCTTTTGGGACTTTATTGGTCTTGAGTTGAATAACCTCATTACCAAAAATAGTATCCTTTCAATCCACTTTCTCCACAAAATTCTAGAAATCAATTTCTTGGTTGTGATATTCATCCAGACAATGCAAGAACTTCAACAATTCCTCATCATCATTGAACATCTACCAGTTATGAATGTTATTTAGGATAGAAGTCCTCACCTGATTCTCAACCTTTGATATACCAGAGAAGGTAATATCATCTGATCTCAAGGAAATATTGGCAAGGAAATTTGTCATGATATTTTTTGACCTATCTACCCACTCAATGTAAAATGCATCAAACATTTCAATGTAATCCCAAACAACATTCTTGTATTTATTTAACCTTTTATTCTTAGATTCATATTTTTTTCTTATTTGGGAAATAACTAATTCAAAATCACCTAAGACTCTAATCATTTTAATTCCATTCTTGATAACAACTTTAAGTCCTAGGAGTAAAGCATCATATTCAACAACATTATTCATGCATCCAAACTTAAGTGAGAATGAGTATTTGTAACACATACCTCCTGGTGACATGAGAATCACCCCTACTCTGAACCCTTATTTTGAGTAGGCTCCATCAAAATTCATAGCCCATAGACCATCCTCCTAAACTTCTTGCTTCATCTCTTCAACTATTTGTGCATCCTTGACCTTCATTGGTTCTATATCTACAACCTTAAATTTTTCCATATCTTTTTCAATGAAGTGCACACTCTCATGTGGATAAACATCTTTAATTGTATGTTGAGCTCTCTTCTCCCTGAATAGTATAGCACCTATGTCATTCACAAGTATGGTAGCATAAGAAATATCCAACTTCATGCTTCCCCCAACTATTGCTTCCCACCCACTTGATAGGAGTATTCCATACTGAGCTAGAATATCAACAACAATTACACTCATAGCATAATTCTTCTTAGGGAAAGAAGCCAACTTGAAAGGGACTTCATTTACAACTCCAACCACTAGGGCCTCCTTTGAATCCATGGAAAAAAATTACCATACGCATGACTTTCTTGCAACCTAATCTCCTTCATGATTTCCAAAGGCATGATATTGGTTGAAGCACCAAAATCTATCATGCAATTTCTAGTCAACTTATCATTTACTTGCAAGGTTGCATAAAATGGATATATTCAATTAGGGAAAGTAGTTATGGTAGTGCCTAGAAACACCTCATGCAACTCAATGTGGATTCTTTCAAGCTCAGCATCTTTCACCCCTCCCTTTTATTTCTCATCAAGGACATTCATCCTCTCCTTACTATCAACAAAAAATGTGCCAGCAATAAGGGCTAGTGCCTTTTCCTTATGGTCTTTTATTCTCATCATATCTAGCAAAGGCATTGTTACTTTGATCTATGATAATATTTGATTCATTTACATCGCATTATACTTTTGGACATCAAAACTTGAAATTGTTTGTTCTTTTTCCTTTCCTTTCTTAAATTCAAACTTATTTTTCTAAGCCACAATAGCTCCTTTGCTCCCCTGATCATTTCTTTTTCTTTTTCACATTTTTCTTTAACAAGGGGAACCATAGTCTGATTTTTAGGCTTCTTAGCTTCATTTTATTTGAGGTTCTTATTCTTTGTAGGGGTCATCCCCTTTGTATTACTATTTACCTCTTTTATAAAGAGGTTGCTAGGGTTATGTTGGTCTTTGTTGACTATTTTGTTTCTCATATTGTAAGTACTTCTAGATTGTGCAACAATAGCATCAGTCAACAACCTAGTCTCTTCATTTAAAGGCCTTCTTAGCCTCACATTCTCTTATGATTCTGAGTTATATACCTTGGTATTTTTGTCATTTTTAGCATCAAAAAAAGCTTTTTGATGATATGATGATAAGAATGAGTCTCTTATCTTTTGTCTTGAACATCCCTCCTATAAATAATAATCATCAGTGTCTACACTCATTCTAAACAACATATTTACATCTTGATCCTCTATTCATGAGTCATCACAATCATTATATGATTCCTGGCTATCCTCCAAGGACTTAGCAACCCTACATTGCAAAGAAGAATGTGGCAATTGACAAGGGTCACACCAAGGAGCATCCTCCACAAATTTTGTATTCCTTCTTTTCAAAGGATCGGGAGTCTCTTTGTTTTGCATATTTCTTTGATTATTTTGAACATGCCTACCATTATGCCAATTTGTTTTATATGGCTATTATAAAATCTTAGGCCTTCTTTTCCCTGATAATTTGGTTTATTATGAGATAAACCTCTATTATTTCTTGTTACCTTGTAGGTCAAATATTCTATGGCAATCATCATTTTATCTAGTTTTATTTTTGTACATCAATCTTTTCATTATGATGGCCCTTAGGGTTCTTGAGAAGCTTTACATCTTCCCTCCTTCCTATCTTACCTAAATCTCTTATGTTGCTTTTGATATGAATTGCATCCTTATATGCATCTCTTAAGTTCTAAGTATTCTTCTCTCTTAGGTGGTAACCCATTTTAGAATCAAAGGAATTAAGATATGTAACCAAACAAGCATGCTCATTTAATCTCAAATGGGTTGAGACCTGGGTCGAGACCCTAGACATAACCTTTTGAAATCGAATGTTAAATTTTGAAACCATCTCATTCTCACCCTTAAAAATATTATTGAATTCATTTAGCATGTATCTTGGGTTTTTCTTATCACCATACTGCTCTCTGAAAACCCTCATGAATTCCTCCCAAGATCCAACACTAGCCTCCAAAAGGCTTATATATCAATCCCTTGCACCAGAAGTTAAGGATTGCATGAATAATAGTTGGGATTAAGGTGTCTCAAGCTTAGAGTCCCAACATTGATTTATTTGATGTAATTTAATGTATTTATTTGTATTATTTAAATGCCTATGGTGCCATGTCACTAATAAGGACCCACCAATTGGGTGACATCCCTGTTGGAGGTGACTAGATGACTCATCATCATCCCAAATGGACACAGGCATCCCACTTTGTAATATATGACATATGACAGATTCTATGACACGTCATAAGGCATCTTTGAATGCATGGGTGAAATTTGGCACCCAAGTTGGGTTATGACAAGATGTTAGAGAATCCGTTGTTTTTAGCCAGTTATGATAGATTCTCTTACAACTATAAGTGCTATCAGTTATGACAGATTCTATGACAGTTGTAATATGTGTAAGGCATCTATCATAGCCTACTTTTAGCATATTCTAAGCATCCAAGTTTGGAAGAAGACTATTTTCATGTTTGAAACTTGGAAGGGGTGTAAGGGAATATGTTACATGTATCCAAATGCATGTATAAGGAATTAGAAATTTTTCCATGTGGATTTGGATGCCCCTCACCTTATATATGCTCCTTGAAGCTTGTAACACTCTATTTATTGAGTTCCTTGGGTTGCAAAATGCATAGTTTGTTTGTAGGTAATTAAGTGTTACTGGTATCACTCCAGAACAAGTGTGTGTGTAGAAGCTTTGTACTTGGTTATATGTTGTAACTCTTATTTGATATAATAGAGAAGTATTGTGATTTTGGAGGGTGGGGGTTTTTACTCGAAAGGATTTTCCCCATGGTATCTTTAGTGTCACTTTTTTATGCTTTTGTGCTATTCTACTTCCATTATTCTATGTGTGTGCTTCTCTTATTGTAATAGTAAAAGGTGTTAAATGAAATTTTTGTAACTCTCCTCTGATTAGATTAGCGTAGGAAGTTGTTTTTGCTCACCTGGTTTCCTTTGTTTCAGTGGGAGTTTTGTAGAAGAGTGTATTTCATGGCCTTGTTACAGGAAAGAGATGGTAGGCATACTTGGGAGGATTGAGATGGAAAAATTTAATAGAGGTAATTTTGAGTTGTGGAAGCTCAAAATGGAAGACATGTTAGTAGATCGAAACTTATGGCTTGCAATTTCTAGAACCAAACCTTCAGGAATGAAACAATAAGATTGGGATCTCATGGATGGGAAAGCCAAGGGTCTTATTAGACTCTATTTGGCTGATTCCATCCTCCTAAATATCCATGAAGAGAAAAATTTTGCTTCTCTATGGAAGAATCTTGGTGATTTCTATCAGGCTAAATCCTTGGTAAACAAGATTTTCTTGAGAAAGAATGTGTATTCTCTAAAAATGGAAGATGGAGGGTCCATTGTAAATAGTTTAAATGCATTTAACATGTTGGTTGCACAACTGGGTTTCATTGGAGACAAAATAGATGAACAAAACCATTTCATTCTCCTTTTGTGTTTGTTGTTGGACTCTTGGGATCACCTGGTAATGGCTATTGGAAGCACTAATTCCACCTTTAAGATGGATGAGGTTCTTGCCTCATTATTATCTAAAGAGATGTGAAGGCATTCTTCTGAGATGGCCAAGCAGGCCCTTACAGTTCATGGTAGACCAAAAGAGAGAAGAAAAAAGAAAGAAAAAGAAAACAAGTCAAAGTCTTCAAGGAGATTAATATCTCCTAGTAAGAATTCCAAGGAAAAATGTTGGAATTATGGTGAAGTTGGTCACATTTGTAAATATTGGAAGAAGGAGAAGAAGAACAAAAAAAAATCTTTCTCTACTTCTAAATATGAGAAATTATCCCAAGATGATGGAGAAGCATTTATTGCAGCCTTGGCAGCCCATGTATTCGATGATGTGTGGTTGATAGATTTGGGTGCATCTTTTCACATGACTTATCACAAAGATTGGTTCTCAAAGTATGAGGAGTAAAATGGTGGAGAGGTGTACCTGGGTGATGACTCTCATCTAAAGATTTTTGGTCATGGAAGAGTCAAAATCAAATTTCTTGATGGAAGAGTGAAGAGTATTGATGGTGTCTTGCATATATCGGGTTTGGCATGAAACCTTCTTTCTATAAGTAAACTGAATGAATTGAGAGTGCAAGTTGGTTTGTCTGATGGAGGATGCCAGATGAAAAGAGGAGCTATGGTGTTAGCTAAAGGAGTTCATATTGGGACTCTATTTTAGCTTGATGCATGCATTGTTCAGTGCAATAGTTATTTCAATGTACTAAAGAAGAGACCTTTGGATTCTTCATCCTCACCATCAGATTATGTAGAGAAGAAGCATGTTGCAGCTACATCCAATGGTCATACATTTTGGGTACCTAAGGGTGCTCTTTCCATGAAAATGAAGCTTCCTATAGAGAAGACAATGTTCACCAACAACTTGGTCACATTGGTGAGAAGGGTCTTAGAACCCTAAAAAATGAGAGCCTTGTTAAAGGCCTTGATGATTGTAATCTCGAGTTCAAATTTTTCAAACATTGTGCATGTGGAAAACAACACCATGTTTCTTTTTACTCTAGTTCTCATAAGTCTTTTGGGGTTTTGGACTATGTATATTCAAATGTTTTTTAGTCTTGTAAATGTTCCTTCATTATCAGAATATGTATATTTTATTTATTTCATAGATGATTATAGTAGAAGGAAATTCATTTATTTCCTCATAAATAAAGCTGAAGTCTTTAGTCAGCTTAAGGAGTTTAAGGCCTTGGTAGAAAATCAAACTAGCAAAAAATTAAGTGTTTGAGAACTAATAATGGTGGTGAGTTTTTTTCCATAGAGTTTGAAAAGTTCTATAAAGAGCATGGGATTGAGAGACATAAGAAAACTCCCTACACTCTACAAGAAAATGGAGTTGTAGATAGAATGAACAGAATGTTGATGGAGAGGGCTAGGAGTATGTTGAGTGGTGCTAGCCTTGAGAAAAAAATTTGGGCTGAAGCAGTAGCCGCTGCATGTTATTTGATCAATAGATCTCCTACATCAGCACTTGTTGGTGAGACACCTATGGAGGCATTGTCTAGTAAAAATCCTTCAATGATACATCTTAGAATATTTAGTTGTGAAGCTTATTCTCATGTTCTGATTGAGAAGAGGTCAAAGATGGTGAACAAGGCTATTAAGTGTATATTTATCGGGTATGGTGTCACTGTGAAAGGGTACAAACTTTAGGATCCATAAGCACAAAAGGTTCTCTAAAATAGAAGTGTGATCTTTAGAGAGATGAAACCTTCCTCTATTGAGCTACAATAAGAGAAAGAAGAGAAACAAAATGAGGTGGTTTAGATTCCACCTACCCCAAAGAAAGAAGAACCTAGTACTCCTGTTGGACTTGATGATGAGGAGAGCTCAAGTAGCTTTGAAAGTTCTGAAGAAGGAGGAGAACCTCAACCTCAACCTTTGAGGAGGTCTACATGAGTTAGGCAGCAACCAGAAAGGTTTGGATATTCATTATTGGATTCCAATTCCATATTTTCCTTGATTACTGATACTAATGAGCCTAGGATAGTTAGAGAGGAATTGGGTATGAATGATTCAGATTCCTGGATTCAAGCCATGGATGAAGAGATGGCTTCATTAAAAAAAATGAGACTTGGGATTTGGTAAATTTTCCTATTGGAAGTTAACCTGTTGGTTGTAAATGGTTTTTTAAGAAAAAGTGTGGTCTTGATGGCAGTATTGAGAAGTATAAAGCACACTTGGTCACTAAGGGGTATTCCTGGGTGGAGGGAATTGATTATGGGGAGATATTCTCTCTTGTAGAAAAGTTGACATCTATCCAGCTTCGTTTGTCACTTGTAGCAACATATGACCTAGAAGTGGAATAGATGGATGTGAAGACAACATTCCTTCATGGTGATTTGGAGGAAGATATTTACATGTCACAGCTAGAGCACTTCATTGGAAAAGGTAAAGAAAATTTGGTTTGCAAAATGAAGAAGTCTCTTTATGGTTTGAAATAGTCTCCTAGAATGTCGTATCATAAGTTTGATACCTATGTGTTGTCATTGGGATTTCAGAGGTCTAAATTTGACCATTGTGTATACTTTAAAATTTATAATGGTCACATTCTCATTTTTTTCCTATACGTAGATGATATGTTGTTTATTGGGAATGGTAAAAGTATGATTTCAGATTTGAAGTTTCAGTTATCAACACAGTTTGAGATAAAATACCTAGGTGTTGCTAGGTACATTTTAGAAATGGAAATAATGAGAGACAAAGCTAACATAAAGCTTTGGTTAAGACAAAGCAAGTATGTGAACTCTGTGTTGGAGATATTCAACATGGTAGATTGTAAACAGTTAGTTGTTCTTGTGATGCAAGGAATGCAACTTTTTGTGAATGATTGTTCAAAATCTCCTATTGAGATGGAGGACATGACCATAGTACCATATGCATTTGCATTTGGAATTCTAATGTATGTGATGGTGTGTACAAGATCAAACATTACCCAAGCAGTGGGAGTCCTTAGCCATTTTATGGCTAATCCTCAATGAGTGCATTAGGATGTGATTAAGAGAGTGTTCAGATATTTATGGGGTACTTCTGAGCATGACTTCTATTTTCATGGTTATCCTACTGGACCTTAGCATTTTGTCATAATTCGAGGATATGTGGATTTATATTGGGTAGGTGACATTGACATCAGAAGATCCACCAGTGATTATGTGTTTATGATGTTTGGTGGTGCTATCCATTGGATGAGTAAGTGGTAGGTCGTAGTTGCATTGTCCATGACAGAGGTAGAGTATATGGCAGCCACTCATGCTTGTAAGGAATCCATTTGGCTTTAGATATTGTGTTCTGATATTGGTTTAGATGCAAGACAAATTACCATTTTTTGTGATAGCCAAAGTGTGATTTTCCTAGCAAAGAATCCTGCCTTCCATGCCAAAACAAAGCACATCGATGTTCAATATCATTTTTTTAGTTATATTGTAGAATATGGAAAGGCAAACTTGGAAAAGGTTGACACTTTGGTGAATGTTGTAGATGCACTAAGGAAACTAGTGAGCATAGATAAATTCAGATGATGTTTCAATTCCATGGGCCTTGGGGCCTTAAGTAGATGATTTTGTATGACTCTCAATAGGTATTTGGCAAGTGGGATAATATTGGGATTAAGGTGTCTCAACCTTAGAGTCCTAACATTGATTTATTTGATGTAATTTAATGTATTTATTTGTATTATTTAAATGCCTATGGTGTCATGTTACTAATTGGGACCCACCGACTGGGAAGCATCCCTATTGGAGGTGATTGGATGACACATCATCATCCCAAGTGGACATAGGCATCCCACTTTGGAATCTATGACATATGACAGATTCTATGATGTTTCATAAGGCATCTTTGAATGCATGGGTGAAAGTTGGCGCCCAAGTTGGGTTATGACAAGATGTATGAGAATCGGCTATTTTTAGCCAGTTATGACAAATTATCTTACAACTGTAAGTGTTGTCAACTATGATAGATTCTATAAAAATTGTAAGATGTGTAAGGCATCTATCATAGCCTATTTTTAGCATATTCTAGGCATCCAAGCTTGGAAGAAGACTATTTTCATGTTTGACACTTGGAAGGGGGATAAGGCAATATGTTACATGTGTCCAAATTTATTTCTAAGGCATTGGAAATTTTTCCATGTGGATTTGGACACCCCTCACCTTCTAGATTCTTCTTGAAGCTTGTAACACTCTATTTATTGAGTGCCTTGGGTTGTAGAATGCATAGTTTGTTTGTGGGTAATGAAGTGTTGTCGATATCACTCTAGAACAGTTGTTCATGTTGAAGAATTTGTGTAGAAGCTTTGAACGTGATGATATGTTGTAACTCTTATTTGATATAATAGAGAATACTTAATGAGCTTTTGGAGGGTGGGGTTTTTTACCCAAAAGGGTTTTCCCCACGGTATATTTGGTGTCATATTTTTATGCTTTGTTTTTGTTCTACTTCCATTATTCTATGTATGTGCTTCTCTTATTGTAATAGTAAAAGGTGTTAAATGAAATCTTTGTAACTCTCCTCTAATTAGATTAATGTAGGAAGTTGTTTCCACTCACCCAACTTCTTTTCAATAACTTCATAATTACATCCTCATGTTCTAATTCAAAGTCACCTAACAAGTTCATAAAATCACCCAAGTGTTCCTCACCTGTCACAATGTCACTTCCAGAGAACTTAGAAAGGCACTTCCTTACTTCATTGGGAACTTGATTGGGGAATCTGGGGATTCCCCCAAAAATCAAGTTCTCTATATGTATCCATCTACAGGGGTCTCCTTTCAGGGACATTTCCTCCTCCAAAGTTTTGATAACCTCCTTGATTGTAAGGAATATTTTTTTGTGCATATGGTGGTTGTGATATGGGAATGTGTTGGTTTCCCACATAAAGTGGAACACCTCCCTACACCTGAGGAACAGTTTGAAACTATCCTTGATAGTTTAGTATATAATTTTCAACTCCTATATTATATCCCACAAATGTTGGTTGAGACACATTTCCCATATTTGTGTTTTGTTGAAAATATAGACCTTGTGTGGGTTTTATCTAAAGGCCAACTAAAACATGAGAATTCATAGGCATAGAACTCATGCCTGGGTTACTTTTTGAATTGGAAGGGCCTGCACCTCTAGATGAAGTACTTCTCACATAGGTTGTACTAGTCACATTTTGTGTAGTAATATTTGGTCGAGGATTAGTCCATGTACTCACATGGGATGTACTTAAAGGAATGCTTATTTGACTACTATTTTTGGCTTGAGTTTTAGGTGTGGGTATGGAAGTACTAACATAATTTTGTGTCACTCTCAAATGATCAAGTTATTTCCTCATATCATCTCTTTTCCTTATCATATCTTCTCTGCCCATTTCTTGTTTTAATCTCTCAATTTCAAATAGAAAATCCTAAGTTTCATTTAGTATCTTTTCCTCAGTTTGAAATTGTATCATTTAAAGTAGAGGCCTGAGTGGGGACTTTAGAAGGCATACCAATGGTATTTTTTGGATTAACCTCATTTCCATAATAAAATTTATGACCTTTTGAAGCAGTAGGCTCACCATCCAATTGTTGTATCACAAAATTTCCAGGGGGTGCTTTTGAAATAAAAGTTGTTGAGAAGGGTCAACCCTACTCCGGTCTATATTTATTGTTTGACTCTCTCTTCTCTAAGATTTTTTAGGTCTTATCAATGGTGTAGTCAATCCTTCATCCCCATTTAACAGAGCATATATCTCTTGAGAAAAATCAGAATTATCTTCACTGTGTAAAATATAACTAGTATTTTTATCAAAAGTAGGATCGGACTTACTTGGATCTTTGTTCTTCTTATTCTGATTCTTGTCTCTCAAATATGTTCATCCTCTTGTTTCCCCTCCCTCTGTTCTTCTTCAAGGGTCATAATTGTGAATTTATCTTCTGTTGTGCATGATTGTAGCTTCTTCTTTTCAACTGGACTTCAAAAGTGTAGAGTCGCCACCTAACTTAATGGGAACAATATTTATTTCCTTCAATGTACCTTGATAGAATCCTTCAAACTTGAAAACCTTTAGGACCCTTTTAACAAATGGCATTGGATAAAACTCTTGACTCAAACCATTAGGACATAGACAACTAGCAGAATGCTTCCTATATATCCCCAAGAGAGTCACCAATTTGTTGGTGTTTCCAGCTAATGGTCTAGTTTCTCCTAAAGGGTAGCTAATCATTATGTTTAGAGACCCTAGGTTAGTGGCCAACAAACATGAGATGACTAGAAATTTTTTCCTCTACACTTTAGGCTCTACAAGACCAAGGTGGGTATCCCTATAACATCATCCACATATGACACCATCATACAAATGGTACCTTTGATAACAGATCATCATACTACCATAGTGGAAGGCCTTTGATGGGTTAAATAATCTAGATACAACCTTCTATATCTTTTATAACCTTTGGTAGTATGGAAATAAACATAAAAGTAAAATATAGGAAATTAAAAGGTTTTTTATTTGATTTTGAAATCGGATCCACCTCAGAATTAAGCTTATGGGCATAGACTAACCAGTGCCTTAGCCACACAGAGTCTATAAATGAACACTCCTACAATAGACTCACAATAGCTTCTAATAAACTTGTTGCCTTGTAGCAAGAAACCATAAAAATATTAATGCTATCAAACTTCTTTGAAATCCTTATTTTATCATCACAACCTTAATAAATGAATTGAAAGAGATTACTCTGCTCCTTGAACATAAACTAACAAATCAGACATTCATGATCAAAAAATGTGATATTAGAATAAAAAACAATCCTTGATTATACAGATTCAAAAGCAATGCATACAAAAGTGGAGAGAATGAAAGAACTGATACAAATATTAAGTGCAAAATGCAATGAAGATTCAAGTCATCTATTGTTATTATAGAGAAAACCTTACATCTCCTTTCTAGGTGTAGGAAAAGGAAAACACTATAAAGACTAAGGAAAAGACTTACAAAATTTTGAGAGAATGGAAGTGAAACAAAAAAAACCACAAAATTTTCCTTTATAGTGCATGCATAACTCAGTTTTGAATTCAAAATCTCAACCCTAACCCTAACTAGGGTTACAGAAAAGGAACTCAATCGGGTTACAAACATTTGAAAATTTCCCCCCAAAATAGGGTAATAACCAGCCATAAAAATCTCTTGACACCTCGAGCACACTCCAATAGAGTTTTTCATGAATATAGACATGGAACTCCCATGAAATCTGTGATCAAAATTAGGAAAAACATACCCTGACAAAGAAATTTGACCCCTACAATATGTCAAGGAATAAATGGCATCTTTCAGCAATCAATTGGGCTTGGGAGAAGTGCAAAAATCCGATGTGGAGTTGTTTGGAGTCGATATAGTAGTTGAATCATGGATACACCATTACTATTTGAGCCTACCAATGAAATAGGAGAGTTAACCATTACACTTTGAATTATGGTCGTTAGATGCAAGGTGGAGGGACAAGATCGAATCTTAATGCAGGTTTAAAACATGGTTGTTTGATTTCCATTTCCAAATCTAAATCATTTGTCATGCATTGCATATTTGATTTGAGCTCCTAAACATGGAACAGTAGTGCACCAAGGAACATCATAACCATTATCATCACCACCCATCACAAGAAGGCAATTTTTTTTTTGAAACACAATCGTGATGCACTAAGCATCCATGATATCTGTTAGATCGTCCACCTCTCAAATCTGCACCGTCCATCATGCATCATGCATATCACTCCACCACCCTACTTCACAATAGCAATATGAAGCATGGGCGTGACATAACCTCAACCATTGGATGTTCTTCATTTGATCTCAATCATTCATCACCCACCACAAAAAGGATTAAGCAATAAAAATAACATCAATGATGCACAAGATGTTAGCAATGTGAAGGAAATAACAAGCCATCACACATCATGAGAATGAAAATAATGGAAAAATACTTTTAGCGATACATGATGCATAGGAGATGAACTCATCGCTCATCATGAAAATGGAAATTTATGTAACATAACTTTCACTGATGAGCGATGCATGGATTTTAACAATGGAAATTTAGCACATGTTAAAAGGTGGTCATCGCTTAGGTAAATGAGACTTGGGCAACAATTAACATTTCAATCTAGGGAAAAAATACATTGGATTAAATATTTAAACAAATTTCATGACCAGAGAACCAAGGTAAAGGGGTCGGTGAACACATGATTGCCTAAACATGAATTATAACTTAGATGAATGGGAACTAGTCATAACAGGTCAATGAGCGGATAGAACAAAAGTGCATGCATGGAACATGGGTTTAGGGTTTTAGGAGGGTTTAAGCCCTACACACAAGTTGGAACCCTAAAGACATCAAAAATGGCCATGGATTTTGCAAGTACCACCAAGATTCTAGTTCAAAATGAAAATTCATGGAAGTTGTTGATATAATGCATGATGGGAAATATGTTAATTTACAAGAAACATTTGAAGAAGTGGATGAAGATGATGATGGAGTGTTTGAAGAAGATATTTTTATTACCAATGAAGATGTTGGGAGAGAGAATTTATTGCATGTCACAAATGAGGATGAGGAAGAAAATCAAGTAGATGCAGACATGAGTGATCACAATTATGATCTTGCTAGAAATACAAATGATTATGATGATTTTTTTTCACCTTAACTATCTTGTCACCTTAAGAGGTTAGATTGTCACCTAAACTTTAGTTATATGTATGGTGTAATTTATTATTGAATGCAATAAAGATCTGAGTATAGGTATGCTTATTCACTATTGTTTTACTAATACATTTTTGAATGTAATCATCATTATTCTATTGGTATATTGTATACAAAACCTAAGATGTTCGTTGTTGATTTGAAGTGCATTTGAAGTTACGTTCGATCATTCTTCTTAGTTTTCTTACTTTGGTTGAAATTAATTTTGTTTAGTTAGAATATAATCTTATATGTCCTATATGTTTTCTAGATGCTATACTTTTCTAACTTCTTTAGAACTGCTAGATATGAAAAGAAGCAAGCAAGGTCTAAAGGTATCAAATAATGCAACAAGATACTTGTGAAATTAAACTACTCTTTAAAATCATGGCAATAAATTGTAGTCATTTCTCTGATATTTGGATAGCTCTAGTTTGTAATATAGCTTCTAGCCTCCACATGCATTGAATATGATTTTGTGAAGGAAACTATAATGAACATCTGTGATTTAATAATACATATATATATATATATATATTAACATTAGGTGAACTAAGCCTCCTCATTATAAACAAAGAAATGATCTCTTAGGTCTGACTGACACTAAAAACTAAAACTGAGAGACTGAAAAATTAGAAAATTGTTCAATCTTTTCAATAAAATGATATCTAAAATACTGCATTCATAATAAAATCCAATACCGCACTACCATAGTAGTCAATAGAGGTATGTGTGGGATGGTGGGACATATAGGTCAATGTATAGATGCTTACCATAATATTGCAGCAACCAAATATGAATAGCATGGGGTGGTAGTGAGAACATGTTAACAACCAAAGTAAACCATAGCCCCGCAAGGGGTAAACAGTGACACTGTGAGATGGTGGTGAACAATGACTCAACCACTAGAATTAGCTCGTCATCTTGTGGGAGCCCAAAGGGGTGTGTGTGGGTTGGTGGTACTGCTAACCCTACCATATCGCTACCATGTAGTGGTCTTGAAATGACAGAGCGGTACTATGGTACAAGTTGTCAAAGCATTTAAATCATCAGTGGCAATGATTACACCTCTAAACATGAACCATTCAATTTCCCAAGATGAAAGGCATGTATTGAAACTCAAAATATGGACATATTATGAAATATTTTGTACGAATTGACATTAATAGTGAGGTGACTGAGCTCAGCAGAAAATATACTTAGGATTTGACAACATTTTGGAAATCATTCACACAACTCAACATACCGGAGGCAAGGGAGTTCAAGGGGGAAGACTCTGCAGCTATTATTTCGTCGAGTAAGTTCATAGAAACCCTTTATAGCAAGTTTATAAGAATTGAATTTTCTCCTACAAGTAGACACTTAAAGAAATCAAGTAGGAGTAAATTCTTCATCATGCCACCCAAAAGAAGTCAACTTGCGAGTAAAAAGGAAGAGTCCATAGTTTTTAAAGCAAAGAAGAGGTCCCTGCAATAATCCATTTTATATGTGTTACCTAATTATGTAGACAAAGGATTCAAAAAGGTGTTTAAAGATACAACCCATGGATGTAGAGACCCAATTATCCCTATCTCAAGGTGGGATATATTTTGGTACATCTATGAAAAAATGGATGACAAGATTCCAGTTCTAAATCCTTGGACCTTAGATTTGGAAAAATTGATAGTCCCAAATTTCTTCATAGATGTTGATTTTATTAAAGTATTGGCATAATATTATCACCTAGCTACCAGGACTATAAGAATTCTAGATGGTTCACCATTAATGGTGTTGACTAAAGAATCAATTATAGTTTTTTATGTTAAACAAGAAAGCTATCACTAAGATCAACTTGGATAGAAGTAGGGAGGATTATATGAGATTGAGAAAAACCTACAAGAGTCATGAACTTCCTTTACACATGAAAAGGGGTGTAAAGAATAGGAGGATACCTATCTCCCCTTCCCAAATTGATCCATTTTCCATAGAAGACTTTGAAGTATATTTCAAAAGAACTTGTTTTTCTTTGTGCCAAGTGCTTGTAATAGATTCTCAAAACAGGATGTCAATCAATCTCATGATGATGACAATGAAGATACAAAATCCTGAAGTGAACATTGAGTATGAATTTTTTCTTGTAATTGAGAAAGGGATACATGAGGGATTTTTGCAAGTAAGAGAGAGCTTAGCTCCCATCACTTTTAGGAAATACTCTTTGTTGTTTCATTTAATATTGTACCAAAACAAAAATAGATGGACTAAAAGAATGTGTTTGGGAATGACCGATAACTAAGGGAATAGGTTACATGCACAAAACTGGTGTTGCATATGGGATAGTAGATGTAAAAATAGTGATTATGTAATATTTCATGATGATTTTGTAATAAAGGTCATGGAAAATCTTGGTCATAGTTCACCAAGATTTCCTAATCAAAACATGCAAGTATTAAGACCTTTAGCATTGAAGTCAGAGTAGGGACACACTCACAATTTCGGTGACTGGTTCTTCTAGTAGACCGAATAGTAATAAGGGTCTATAGGTGTCCTCAAGCCCCACATGTTTTACCTAAAAAAATTCTATTTGAATTGCATTTTTAGAATTTATGTGGAAAATGTTATGGATGGAGCAGGATGTTATGAAAAGACAAAAGAAGGGGACATTCCTCCCTGACCTAACTGAATGTGAGGAGCTATTTGTAGGGTCTAACACTCTTGAAGAAATGTAGATCTATTTGAATATGAGGTATTCATTGAAGTCACAAGGAGAAAGGGTCTTTGATCCTAAAGGGCATATTAATTTTATAAGGAAAACACTTCCCACTAGAGCTAGGATTACCCATGAAATTGATTACAAAGAAGATGTAATAAGAAATTTCTTTACACCTCATGAATTTTTTTATAGGAAGAGGAAGTGGGAAATCATAGAGGCTTGAGGAGGAGAAGAAGAAAATGGACACTAGATTCCAAGGATTCTATGTTGAAGAAGGGGATCCTATCAAAAGGATGAACCTAATAATTGACAAATTTGAAAGATTATTAGTAAATCAAATAACTTGGGGAGAATAAGTAAATCAAACTAACAAGAAGATATGTGGTTTACAATTAGGAATGATTTGTTGGTGTCAAAATATCATCATAAATGTTAATATTAGATATATATTTTTGTTGGTTCAACTCCCAAGATAATTATTAGTAAAATACAGTAACTTGGGGAGAATAAGTAAATCAAACTAACAAGAAGAAATGTGGTTTACAATTAGGAATAATTTATTGGTGTCAAAATATCATCATATATGTTAATATTAGATATATATTTGTGTTGGTTCAACTCCCAAGATAATTGGAGACAAATCAAACATAACCTTACTAGAACTTATGTTTTTCCTTCATCTTGCTTGTCTTATGTTTTTATGAGTTCTTTTCTTGTGAATATATCCCTAAGGAAAAAATTTATGATACCTATAATTGTAAACATCTTCTTGGTTTTTGACTGCAAATTCATTTTAATCTATAAACTGAATTGTATTTTAAGTTTCCATTTGCAATTCAGTAGATTGGAAAGTCAACAGTTATCAACTTATGAACTCAATAAAGTTTTACTGATTCAAGTTGTTGATTTATACATAAATTATTTATTTGGACTTCAGGAAATGAGGAAAAGTACTATAAAGTGCAAATTAGATGATAGTTATCATAATGCTGAAATTTCAGTGATAGATTATGAGCTCTTTCGTAGAGAAAAATTAGCCTAGAATAATGAATATTTATCGCATCTTGGTTTGACAAATAGGCAAGTTGTAAATCCACTAAGTAGTGTATTATTTGTTTAATATTGTTTAATGAAATTTATAGGAAAGAGCCTTATGTATATAAGATATAATATGATATTTTTTTGTTTTATAGGCAAGAAAAAGAGTGAAAAGAAAATGCAAAGAAAAAACAAAAGGAAAGAAAAGATACAATGTCGCCATCTCATAGAAGCCAACACATTTGTGATTCAACAAATACAGTTGGTGAAAACAATAGTTGTGATGATATGTAGCTTGATATAGCATATGATGATGTGTAGCCTAATATAGCACATGGTGATGTGTAGCCTGATATAGCACATGGTAATGTGCAACTTGATATAGCACATGGTAATGTGGAATGTCTTGATGTTATCTTAGCTCAAATTCTAAGAGAGATTATTGAAAAACATCAAAGAAAAGGAACAACAGGTCTGTAGATGACTTATTCAACATTAAAGGATGTGTTTGAAGTGAAATCTACGGAGATCGATACTGATCTACCTTCTCATTCCACACCTGATGTGGCCAAGTAGCATGAAGTTTCAGTTAATGAAAGTTATGAAGAGAGACTGCTTGCATCTATTGTGCCTTAGAGTGCACCTGTTGCATCTAGAACTTTTGATGGAACTAGTAGATCAACTAGAAATACTGGTAGTGGTTTAATAGAAGATGTGTCTCCTTTTGTCAAAAGACAAAGATTGAGTCAAGATTTATACAGATCTATAGAGGGGAATACAAAAGAAAGAAAATTAGAAGGAAAGAAGACATTCTTGGTTGAGGTATCGAGAGATGGTGAGTCCATTGGGCCAAATGCTACAAAGTGGGCCTCTGAGTTGGGTGTAAGATGTAGGGCCTATTTGGATATTTGAAAATCAAGTTTTGTAGAGAAAGATCAATGAAATATGGAAAATGTTATAAAAAAATGGAAAATGCTTTTGACACTATTGGTGGACAAATCTCTAGAAAATATTACAAGCAAAATATGAGAATTTGATAAAAAAAATTAGATACAGTTGTAAAAAAAATTATGGATGGAAAAGAGAGGTTAGAATCCACTCTATCTCCCAAATAGTGGGAGGCATTGAAAGAAAGTATGCATTCTAAAGGATATTTGGCAAAGAGTAACAAAGGCAAGAGAGAAAGAGATAATGTGAGGGATGGATATACATTTGGTCGAGGCGGGTTGCATGCCAAAATGGAAAAATTTGCAATAAGTGTATGGATTTTTGGTTCAATTTACATTGTGTTATTTATTTAGATTTTTTATTGATTTGACTATATGTTGAAATTGACATTGTATTTTAGGTGGAAAATAGTAATAGAGAAGCAAGTGTAGAATATATTGTCAATTATATGGTAGCACTAGATACTAGTAAATCTAAGAGTAGGATGAAGTGGAAATCTAGTTTGTCAACAGAGATTTTACAACCATCTATTCAATGCCTAAAAGGAGCCTCTCTAGATCATGTCAACTCAAATGAAGGGTATCAACATGTAATGATTTGCATATTCGGTCTCACTCAACAAGTTTTGTAGTTGGTTGCCTCTATTAACCCTATAGTTTCTGCATGGAATGAGCATAAATCCATGGATTTAGATGAGGTAAGAGGCTCTATTAATCTCATTTCTTCTTGTTTGGAAATTTTGTATGCAAATGCCTCTTAATATGTAGATTGTTGAAATCTGAGCATAGGAGAATCCAACCCAGTTTCTTTATTGTTGGAGTGATCCAGAAAATGTCTTTTGGAAAAATTTATAGCTTGCATTCTTTACTTGACTATTGAATGCTTTGTATATTTTTTTGCATGATGGTTAAACCAAATGCAAAGCAGTTTTATCAAAGCAGCACCAAGAAAATGAAAATTCCTTCATGATGTCAACAAAGTTGTCGATATTGATAATGATCATGATGAATTGGACAAGAATGTGTAGCACATTCATCATATTTGTGTTGAATTTGAGGTAATATAATAGTTTTCAGTTATTTGTCCCAATGTTTTGTCATTCTTCATGCTAAAAATGTTCTTTTGGATAAAAAAATTATATAGCTTTTGCATTCTTTAAGTTGTAAGTTAATTTTTCCCAATGTTTTGTCATTCTTCTTTTGGACAAAAAATTATAACTTGCATTCTTTAAGTTGTAAGTTATTTGTCCCAATGTTTTGTCATTCTTCATGCTTAAAATGTTCTTTTGGGCAAAAATTTATAGCTTTTTCATTCTTTACTTGACTTATATTAATTTTTGCATGATGATTAAACCACATGCAAAGCAATTATAAGAAAGTAGAACACAAAGAAAAAGGCCATGTCAATAGAGCTCTCTGCAAAGTTGTACAACTTCATGTCAATGTTGATTGTGATTATAATGATGAACTTGAGCATGCACATGATATTCATAGTAGTAGTCATGTTGAACTCAAGGTGAGTGCTATGAAACCACATGCAAGTAAGTAATATTCAAGTAAGTAATTGTTGTTTTATTATGTAAATAAGGGTAATCGTTACCTATTTGATAGAATTCGGTTAGAATAGTAGTGAAGTGTAATTATCTAGTATAAATAGATTATGGAAATAAGGGAGAACATATAACCTACATATGGATGCTTGGAGCTTAGGAGTAATAGAGTGCATACATAGATTTTGACAATGCATTAGTGCATTGTGTTCAAGGATGTCATGGTCCTTAGTTGGGGGAACTTCATTGCCAATCCATGCCTCTTTCTAGATTACTTGTATAATCTAGCGCTATTGTAGTCTTTCCCTCCATTTGTTTGTACCTCACAATGGGTTAGTTTTTTTTTCAAAGTAAAAATTTGCTTCTTTGTTATTCAATAGAATAAAAAAAAGCACATACAAAAACTAATTTGTTCCAAGACATAAGACATTACATACAACTATAAAAAATAATATAATGTGTGTTTTATATCTCAATATAATGTGTATTTTTTATTTTTTTTGTAGACATTTATTGATAAACTCCAAGAAGGTGATAAAGTTGGGGTGTTGGATCCATTTGATGGTGTTGTTGTGGGCATTGGGTAGATTCACTCACTATCTATTGTACATGGAGTCAAATTGAAAGGAACAGGAGATGCAAATGTAAATATTTTAAAGGTCGCAAGTAACATACCCCTTGCTTATGAAGAAAAAATAGATGGAGTTGTTCGTCTGAAAGAGAAAGAAGGGACCTTCACATAGTGGCCACTAAAATATTTGAAAAAAATGGAATAGTTGATGTTTATCATGTACTATTTGTTAGACAACTTGGCCCATTGATTTATGAAATAGTTTGAATGTGTTGTTCAAGGATCTTAGTTTTTTTTAAAAATTTATAGCTGTATAAGCAAAAAAAGGCATTGTAACTCAGTTTTCTCAGTCACAACACTTTTGTAACATAATTTTCAAAGAAAAGACACATATTTTTTTCTTGTATCTATTGTAAGAACACCTTTTCTCAATAAAATTTTAGTATTTTTCCTTCTTAATAGTTGTTTCATTATGTGCAAATGATTGATTGATTATGTTTTTCTATGTTTTATGTTTGAACCTCAAAAGCATTGTCTCATTTCCAACACTTTTAGGAAAAAATCAGTGAACAAAAACAATTAAATAAACTACCAATTGACTAAATATACTATCAATTGACAGAAATCAGTGAATAAATAAGACTAAATATAATGATTATGCAATTAATAAACAATGTATCAATATACTACCAACTAACATAAATCAATAAATAATAGCATTAAAAAATGGAGGAGCAGAGCGGAGAGAGAGCAGGGTTTGCAGAAGCAGCGAAATCTGTGAGGCACACTAAGCCACAAGGGAAGAGTCTCGAAAAGGATGCTAAATCAAGAGGCAGTTGGGCGGCCAAAGTCGAAGCAAATCAAGTGACATCCTCCAAATAGCTTGGTTCTTTCTCCCAGTGGTCATCTATCAATGGTAAATGCTAGGCAAAGCAGTATCACGACATTCCTTCAGAACCAAGCATAAACGAAAGTCTGGGGGCAAGGCTTGGTTGCGAAAGAAATATCAACACTGAGAAAAAATGGACCGATAGGGTTTCTGAAGATACAACATCAAAAAACCACAGGCCCCAATGGGTGTTCTCTAATGGATGATGGGTGGATAAGTATCACCAAATTTATCAAAGATATGAATTAGATTACCATGCAGGCCCTAGAAAGGAAAGGCATGGCACCCCCGATCCTCATCCCAATCATGGAAGGAAGGAAAATCCACAGCCCAGTGTAGTTGCCTCGGGTAAAATCAACAATGTAGGGTTTCGGTATCAAAACCAACAAAAGCCTAATAATAAAGGATAACACCAAAAAAATAGAGCATTCGACAGAAACCCTAAAGATAGGAAAACTCGAAAAACAAATATCTTGAAAGATCCTCCAGGGTAGCAAGGCAACCAATGCATGGAAATACCCAAGGACATTATCAATATACACATCACTAAAGAAATCAAAGCAGATAGAACAATTCTTGAAGAAGACGCCTTCATCTGCAAATTCATTGGCCTCAATTGTTGCAGACAAGTAATCAATGAGTGGATAAAAGAAGCCTAGCAAACAGAAGTCCTGGTAAGATTCCTACCTAAGGGCTTCTTTGTAATAGTATTTGCTAACGTTGAAGATAGGATAAGGGTTACAGAAAATAATATGTGGACAATGAAAAATTCACCCATATACATGCAACCGTAGTGTCCGAACTTCAATCCAACAAAATTAAGGCCATATGATCAACCCAAGTGGATAAGACTATACAATCTCCCAATGGAATACTGGGCTGAGGAATGTCTAGAAAAGATTGGCAAGACGCTAGGAACTCTAATAGAAATTGACTCAAATATTTTGGATGGTGACCTCTACAAATATGCCAAACTAAAAATAGCGGCAATAGATACCATCCCAAAGAAAATTCATCTGGTTGTAAATGGGGCCTAATGGGTTCAGGAAATAGAAGTGGAAGAGATAAAATGGTTATGTCTGAAATGTGGAGCCAGGAACCACAATGAAGAAAAATGTTCCATCAACAAATAGAGCAAGGATAGCAACATCTCCCAGAGAAACAAGAATCACAAAATCAATACCATACTTGGAAATAAGAAAGTATTGGCACTGGTAGTTAACAATTCACCAGGAAGTGGAATGAAGGAAAAACCTCTCGGTGTTGCAATTTCGGTAGGTGCCAGTGTGGAACCTCTAAACAAGACTATCAACACAAATCACTTATCTGATCAAGAGGAGGTGGGAAGGGATGAGGCAGACTCATTGTCAAATTCTGATTACGATGGTGACGATGCATTAGATATTATTGAAGATAGATGCATATCACAATCAGCGGCCAATCACCTAGGGCTAGGAAAATTTGGCACAGCAAGAAAGCAGAGGGGCAAAAAATCTTTCAAGCAGTTAAGGGAAGAAGTGGCGGTGGAAAAAAATCTTCCCAGCATCACTAATTTCTTCAATACCAAAGGAGGAAAGCCTTCCCTTGGGAACCAATGAAAATCACTACTTGGAATGTCAGGGGCCTAAAGGCCCCTAACAAGAGACGCCTAGTAAGGCGTCAAATTAAAAAAAGTAATAACAATATAATTTTACTCGAAGAGACAAAACTATCCAGTGAAGAGGGAATGCAATTTCTCCATTACTGTCGAGATTGGAAAGGCCATTTTTAGGGATCCAAAGGTAATGCAGGAGGTCTGGGTATCTTATGGAAAGAAGAACGGGTTTCGATAAAAAATTTACAATCAAAAGCCAACTGGATGGCTGCAAAAATGTATAATATGGCATTGAATTGCTAGTTCATTTTAATCAACGTATATGGTCCTATCAAAACAGAGGAAAAGGCAAATCTATGGAGGAAGATTTTGGCTTTTTCACAACCACTCCTCAAAGGGAAACTAATCATAGGAGGGGATTTTAATGCCATTTTGGATATATCAGAAAAAGTGGAGGTATAAAAACCTTGTACCAAACTTCTATAGATTTTAGAAACTTTGTGGCTGAAGCAAGATTAATGGATTGCCCAACAGAAAAAAGGTGTTTTTACTTGGACAAATAGAAGGAAAGACTTTACAGCAATAGCTAAACGACTTGACAGATTCCTCATAACCAAGAATTGGAGTGACTTAGGTTGGCAAATACAAACAAAAATTCTTCCAAACTCAGCCTCTGATCACTTCCCTGTAGAAATAATTATCTCGGATCAGTTGGAAGCTATAGGGGCAAGCTTCAAATTTCAAAATATGTGGTGGCGCGATGATGGTCTTGTTGTCCTCTTGGAAAAATGGTGGAAAGAGCAAAGAGTGGGAGGTTCAATCAGCTTTAAAATAGTGAAAAAACTACAACACTTAAAACAACAGTTGAAAGTATGGAATAAAGAAAAATTCTTAAACATCTTCGCAGAGAAAGCCAAAATTGAATTTGAGTTGGAGTCTTTAAATGAAAAAATAATTAAAGATGGAATGAGGAATGAAGAATTCATAAAAGAAAAGGAATTAAAAGGCAATTTATCTGAATTACTCAAAAGAGAAGAAATTTACTGGAGAGACAAGTCCAGAGAAAACTGGCTTCAAGAGGGAGACTCTAACTCAAAATTCTTCCATGCCTCAATCATTTCCAGAAGGGCAGCTAACAAAATCGAAACAATCCAAGCAAATGGTCAAGCTATACAGGGTCTAAACAATGTTGGATTAGCGGCTACGGAGCACTTTGAGAAACTACTGGGCAACCAAAATCAGTCCATAGAAAATGGGAGTATTCTGGATGCAATCAGTTGCAGAGTATCAGAAGAAGACAACAATTTGCTTTGTAAAAAAACCACAAAAGAAGAGGTAAAAACAACTCTCTTTCAACTCCATCCAGATAAAGCACCTGGACCTGACGGATTCACAGCTAGATTTTTTCAAACATGTTGGAACTTTGTTGGCGATGATGTCTGGAAACTTGTTGAGGACTTTAGAAAGAACAAGCGATCTATGAAAGACATCAATAATGCAATGATAGCTTTAATCCCCAAAAAATAGGAACGTAAAACATTTAATGACTACAGACCAATCTCATTATGTAATACAATTTACAAAGTAATTTCTAAAGTACTCACAAATAGGTTGAAATTGATTGTGGGAAAGATAATATCATCTAAACAATGTGGATTTGTGCCAGGAAGGGAGATTACGGATTGCATGATACTCCTATCAGAATTTGTTCACTCCCTCACCAGCTGCAAGGAACCAAGTATGCTTATTAAACTAGACGTAAGTAAGGCCTATGACAAAGTTTCGTGGGAATTCCTAATAAGGATCATGGAAAAATTGGGGTTCAATTCTCACTGGTGCGATATGATAAAATATTATATATCTTCAGTAAGATTCTCAATATCAATAAATAGTACATTGCAAGGTTTCTGTCAAGCGACCAATGGCCTCAAACAAGGGGATCCCATATCGCTCTTCCTCTTTGTGATAATGGTGGAATCCTTAAGTTGTGCAATTAAAAAATACTATCAAAGAAGGGAATGGAAAGGTGTGAAAATAGCACACGAATTAGCACCAGTCACACACTCCCAATTCGCTGACAATACCACCCTATTTGGAGAATCAAGTATCAAGGAAGCAAAGAACATAAAATCTATAATTGACTCTTATGAGGAACAAACAGGTCAAAAAATGAATAAGGATAAATCTAGTATATTTTTCTTCAACACCAAACCTTCAATGAAAAAGGAAATTCTAAATATACTTGGATATCATATGGGATCACTGCTTGCAAAATTCTTAGGAGTCAAAATCTTTAGTGGCGCCTGCAAATCAAAGCATTGGGAGGAAGCAATTGAAAAATGCAACTCTAAAGCAATGTCTTGGAAGAACAGCTGGTTGTCACTCACAGGAAGATTAACAATGGTTAAATCCATTCTCTCAACTACCCCAATTTATTCAATGTCCACGTACGAAGCCCCAAGAAAAACTGAACACAAAATAGAGAAAATCCTTAAAAAATTCATCTGGGAGGGGTCCAAAACAAAAAAAAGAATACCATTGATAGGTTGGGACCTGGCATGCCAACCAAAAGAGGTGGGTGGGGAAGGACTAAGAAATATTAGATTACAAAATACTGCATTAGGTGCTAAGCTGGTTTGGAAACTCTATAAACAATCGGATAAATTATGGTGCAGGATTATGTAAAGCAAATATTTGGATAATAAGGAACCAAGCAGAATATTGACCCTTGCTAACCCAGGCAAAGGCTCAGTAGTTTGGAAATACATATTAAAAGTTAGACCAATAATAACCAATCACTTATCATGGCGGATAGGTTATGGCTCGAAGGCATTATTCTGGATAGACTCGTGGAATGGACACAAGAGCCTAACAGACTTAATTGGTGTGGAACAATATGTGGACAGGTTACAGGTGGAAATGGGAAAAACAGTGAAAGATTATGTTCAACATAATAGTTGCTCGGTAGGGGATCAATTCCAATGGAAGGCTATACCGGCTCATATCATGCCTCATCACTTACTCGTTGAAGTAGAAGCAGAATTAAGTAACAGACCAATACTACTAAATAAAAAAGATGATGAAGTGATTTGGTGCGGTCCAAAATCAGGGGAATATACGGCCAAAATGGGTTACAAAATACAGAATCTACAAAGTAAAGATAAGAATTAGATGTCAACACTATGCTGGAAACATGAAATCCTACCAAAAGTGGGGGAATTTCTATGGGTGACATTACACAAATGATGTCTGACTTGGGATAGACTGCAGAGATTAGGATTGGAGGGCCCATCAAGGTGTGCATTGTGCAAAAAAGATGAGGAAACGTTAGATCATCTTCTCCTATCCTGCCCGATTTCAACAACATGTTGGGACTGGTTGTCTGGGGCACTTGGGATTCAAGGCCCAAGACAACAGAAAATTAGTGAGGTTATGAATAGCTAGACGATACTAAATCAGAACGGTTATTGGCAGAGCTTATGGAAACTAGCACCGTCATTAGTGATATGGCATATTTGGAAGGAAAGAAACAGATGAATATTCAAGAATCAATCTCTTGAAAGGCATAAACTAATTGAAAATATTCAAAATGCTATTGTAGAAACAGCAAACAACTGATCTACAATGCGATCTAACACAAGATTCACATGCTGGGATGAGGAAATCAAGAAAACATGGCCAAGCCTAAAAAAACCCAAAGATCTGAAAAAAGAGTAAAAAAAGGTGAACAGGAAGGAAGTACGGTGGAAAACATCGGAGCAATTAAATTGGAAACTTAACTTCAATGGGGCTGCAAAAGGCAACCCCGAAAAAGTAGGAGCAAGTTGTATAATTAGAAATACGGAAGGTCAAGGCGTCTGGGCTGCATCCAAGAATTTAGGATCCTGCACGAACAACATTGTAGAAATGGAGGCCCTAGCATTGGGTTTGGAAGTCTGCCTTCAGAAAGGAATAGATTCGGTAGAAATTGAAGGCGACTACCAAATTTGCATTCAGGCAATCACATCGGGGAAAACCCTGAATTGGAAACTTGATAACTGGATTGAAGCTATCAAATCCCTCCTTGGAAAGCTAAATAACTATACCCTATCACATGTCTATAGGGAAGCCAACAAAGCTACGGACCTTCTGGAAAATTGTGGGGTGGACCAAGGACCGATAGTAAAAATAGACAATGACATGAAGCAATGGACAGGTCTACCATCACTCCTAATCACTGACAGTTTTGGCAGATGACAAATCTTTGAAATCCCTAAAGTAGCACGATGGGACAGTTGGACAAGATAGTTGAGTAGTCTCGAACAAAGTTTGTTTAGTTGCTTGGGGATCGTGTCCCTGACATGCCGAAAATGCAAGCTCTTATAGGAAGTCATGGGGAAGAAAGAGTCAAGAAGCAGCTTCGAACTAAAAATCTCAGTAAAGAAAAATGGAGTCCAAATTCGAGGTTAACTGCCTTTGTTCGCATGAGACACTTCGAATACAATGTAGGAGAATATTCTCATTTGGTTCTTTGCAGGTGATCGAAGCTATTGAATTGATTACTCAAGAGATCCTGCAAGAGGGAAACCACTGGTGCGATGGAAGAATTTATGAGGTGGTTCTTTGCTTACTGACAGACATTATAAGTGCCAGAGAAATATTGGTGGTGAAACTGGCTAGCTTTGTTTTGGCAATCAACATCCAAGCAGTGGTGAATGCAATATTGGAGCTGCCTTTGGATGGATTAGTGAGCTACCTAAAGTACAACTTCAAGGGTATCGGGGCAGAGGATGAAGCAAACGAAGAGGAGGCTGAAGCAGGGGAGGAAGACATGAGCAGCTCATAAATCTAGGCCGAGTATCTGAACAACTTCTTTGGTAACGCTTGGGAGGTGTATCGGGCTGGCATTATCAATAATGATTTGAACGCCTTCACTAGGTTCGTTCAAAATGAAGACTGGTTCAACAAGCGGAGATTGAAGCATGTAGTGAGACTGGGCTACACACTGGCAGTTGTATATAACTATGTAATGGCATAAATGCTCGAAGTACAGCCATCCGACAAAAATATAGCCCACCACTAGTCGGACAAACTATAGGCATATATTGCCATTTTTGCAAAATAGGTAATCTATTTCAGTCTATCAATAGTAGGGTATACCACTGGCTTCCATGGCCATTTTGTAATGTAGGCTACCGGATATCTAAGAATCTAGCATCAGTCGGAAACAATGTAGGCAGTTAATGCCATTTTGATATTAGTATAATAGGGTGCTATCCCCACTGATAGCACTTAATTACAAAAAAAAAAAACATAAATCAATAAACAAAAGCAATTAAATAAACTGCCAAATTGATCATTTAAATTAATGACTAGATACACTACCAATGGACGGAAATTAGTGAATAAAAATGACTAAATAAGGGACCAGTTAACAACAATCAATGACTAAATTAATGACTAAATATATCAGTGAATACAAAATAACTAAATAAGTGACCATTTTATAGCAATCCATGACTAAATTAATGACTAAATATAATACCAAATCGATCAATCAAAGCAACCAATAAATGACTAAAAATGGTTTAGTCATCAATTTAGTCACGTTATAAATGATTGGCAATAAATTATTAATGATCACGTGACCATGTCCAATCATTTATATGCAATTTTTAGTAAAAAAATTATCATATATTGTTGTTTTTGTACTAGTGATATCTTCATCATCTTCTTCAATAGAGTAGTCTTCTTCCTCATTGGTGTAGAAACTCGCATGTTTCCTCTGATCTTTATACCTTCTCTAAAATTATTTATTTCCATTCTTTTTCTTAGCATTTTTAGAATTCTTATGGGGACACTTAACCATAAAATGTATTACTTAAACATAATTAAAACACTTTAAAGGTAATTTTCCCTTGTACTTACCAGAACCTCTTTGTAGCTTCCTGGAATTTTTTTCTTCTTCTAGATCTAATCTAGTATCAAAATCTTGATCAATCTACTTCTTAGATACTCTAAAATAATCCTCTTTCCTTATAAAGTCTTCACTTTCAAATCTAATCTCAAATGTAGTTAGAATTCCATGCAGTTCAGTCAACTTCAAATAATTCAAATCCTTAGCTTCTTCAATAGCAAAGACTTTAGAATCAAACCTTCTAGGGAGAGATTTGAGTATCTTTTTCACAACATTCTTTTCCTTCAAATTCTCACCAAGACCTCAAATAGAGTTTAAAACTTCATCAACTCAGAGTAGGAATGTGGTAATATCCTCATCTTCACTCATCTTCAAACTTTCAAACTTAGCTCTATGAGTTTCCAACTTTGCCTCTTTGAATTTGTCATCACCTTCATAGATGGTCTATAATTTATCCCATATTTCTTTTATTTTTGCATTGCATTACTTTCACAAATTCAGAGTTAGTCAATCCACATATCCCTCTACTACTAGCATCCAGATGCCCATTCCTAAAACCATCAAATAGGACTCCATCCTAACTTTCCAAAATACAAAATTTGATCCATCAAAGATTGGTGCTTTATTTATAGAGAATCCTTCTTGTTCCATCCTGGAACTATCTTAAGCTATTAAGATTCTTCAAAGGAACTTAGCTCTGATACTAATTGAAGGTCATGCAATCTACTAAGAGGGGGGTGAATCAGTACATCAGAATGAATTTAAATTCTTAACTTTTTCTACAGTTATCAGAGTATATGATTCTTCACACTTAATCTCACATAAGAAAATAAAACATAAAGGCATAAAGCACACAAGAGGAAAATAGCTATATGTGGAAAACCTAAGATGAGAATAGTTGCTTAGATCTACTATCCAAATCCAACCTCACAATGCAAAAATATACAAGTGAGTTTTACACACTAAAGTAGTAACCAACCTACTAGAGACACCAATCCCCTATTGTGCTTGTAGGCATCAACATACTGGAGACACCAATCCAGGATAATTGAAACAATACATCAAGTAGAACACAGTCCTACTGAAATATAATGAAAAATCTTACAGATCTTCAATGTAACACATACATGTGCTAGAGTCACAACTGACACTCTTCCTCACTACAAATGATATTTTGATATAGGTGCACACACTGGAATGCAACTCTTCCTTTTATCTTCACCACATTCTCTTTAGTTTTCACCAACAACCAACTCTTCTTCACACAGGTGTAATTATAACTCATGCGGTCACACACTTATATTTACAATGCATCTGACATTACATTAAAACTCTTTTATGTTGGTAAGGGATCCACAAATAGCCAGGATAACATAAGGTGGA
Organism: Sequoiadendron giganteum; assembly: GCA_007115665.2. NCBI lineage: Eukaryota > Viridiplantae > Streptophyta > Pinopsida > Cupressales > Cupressaceae > Sequoiadendron > Sequoiadendron giganteum. The sequence goes on from CM021102.1 coordinate 810,764,232, forward strand.
CCTAAACTCAATATACATGAAACGTGTAATATAGGTTAGTCCAAAAACATTTTTTCTTGCCACCAAAAGAACATGATACCATGTGCTACCATAGGAACATTAAACAAGTCCTATATTAACACCACACACAAGATTTGAATTTTGCATGCTAAGTAGCCATTACTGCACACATCTTGAACTCTAACTAATTGACAAACAGACACAAAGAACATTCTAGATCACTTCAATATTTTTGCATGCTGAACATATCCTCTAGAAACATAGGAATATGTTAGAACTAGTGTAGATATACTCTCCTCTGAATCCATAGAGCAAAACTACATTTTTGAAAGAAATGTTAACCATAATTGTATTGATAGAGAAATCTCTCTACCTTGAGAACTGAACTAAAATATACTAATATAGAATTTTGGACCATCAATAATCATAGAGAATAGATACAAGCATGATATTTCAAGCATGCAACACTCATACACACACTCCTTAGCAACTAATAATGCATATTTTCTGATTTTGCGTCTTGACAGTAAAATTACTAACAGAAAACGAATTGAACTATGAACATCAATGAAATTACTGACAACCTTTGACAACAATGACAACCTATGTTTAACAATGTATATATCAATTTTATTTTTTTGGTAAAATAAGGACATCAATACCTAGTGCACAAATATTTTTTGGATATTTTTTCAATATTTTACTTATTTTCCACATGTGTAGAATGAAGAACTTGATGTTCGATTAAAAACCTATGTTCAATAAAAAATAAAAAATTGAATACATAATAAAATGAAAATATATCAAAATTATACTTGTTGGAAATCTCATTTTGAGGACTACGATCTTGCAAATTATCTTGTCAAGTTAATTACATTTGAAGGTCCAACCTGAGGTTTGAAATTGGAATTTTTGAAGAAATGTTGAAGCAGACATTGAAAGTGGCTTGCTAAGGCCCTTCATTTGAAGGTATTTAATTCCCATAAAAAAATGGAAAAAAAAGCTTTGAATGAAGGTAATTTCCAATAGAAAAAATGGACCTTTGAACGAAGGCCCCTTTTCATTCCTTTTCTGGAAATTTTCATAAAATGAATAAAAAGGGACCTTTGTCCGAAGGTCCCTTTTTTCCATTTTTAGAAATTGTCTTTGTTTGAAGGTTTAAACCTTCAAATGAAGGTACTTTTTGACATACCTTTGAATGAAGGTAACTTCATTTGAACAAAAACCTTTGAACGAACTTGTAGTTTAAAAATAATTTGCCACTCCCTTCTGACTTTTTCATGTCCCAAGTTTGGGACCTAATATTGTGGGATTAACTTGGTATTAAAGTCACATGGTTTTATGTAATACCACTTGGTGGTTTTGTATGAGATTGTTTCTATAAAAGAAAACACATGGGTAGTTGTCTAATGTTGACTTATTGGTTGGTTTCAAGCATCTCTTATTAGCATTTGTGAGGATTAAAGCATGGAATGAGATGTGTGGTTAAATGATTGTTCTCATGGAGTGCTTGTAGAGGGCTTGATGTTCCAAAGGTATTCATGGAGGACTCTAAAGATGTATTGTAATGTTTATTGTTGAATAATATATGAGTAATGGATGCTTTTGGAGGCTAGGTTTTCCCTCTTGAGGGTTTTCCAAGGGTAGATCTTGTGTCATCTTTGATGGTATGTTGTCTATTATTTTGCATATGGATTCTAAATACTTGTTTGCATAAATTTCTCCATGTGGATTATGTAGAAATTATCTTAGGTAGATGCATATTTCCTTTCACACATCACCCCAAGTAGTTAGAGGTACTAAATCGATAATCCAATACTAAATATTAGACCATTCAATATAATCGTTAGGAGCATAAACATTAATTATCCTTAAAGAATTATTATCCATTCTAAAGAGAGCCCATTATGATTTGTTAGTGGGCTCATATTCTTAGTCCACTAAGTGTGGTTACCACTTAGAAGAGGGAAAATAACTACTCCACCACATCTTGCCACATGGATGTAGCATAAGAAAGATTAGCTAGTCATTGCTCCAACAAGTAGTAGAAAGAAAAAAGTTTGAAATTTTAACTTTCTGCAAATAAAGAATATTTGGGTTTGTAATTATTTGTTGAACATCCTACATTAAAATATTTCTTGTGAGGTCTACAAGACCTAAAAAATTGCATGAGATGGCTCTTTGGGAGTGATGTATTTGACTGATTTCTATATCAATCAACTCCTTCAATTTTTTTTGGAAAGATCTACCTTAACACATATATGTTTTTGTAAATGAGCTACAATAAATTTGTTGAGTTCAACACAAATAACATGCAATACAAAAAAGGCCAATAAGGTAAATAAAGACTAGGTAAATCAAGCCAAACAAGGACCCACAATGCTTTCTCATTGAAGAAAACAATGTCTTAGATCTAGGGTGAAGGAATTAACAAGGAGATATGGATGTAACAAGACTGTGCTTAAGAGTGGTTTCAACTTGATTAAGCCCAACAAATATAAAATGGAGAAACCTTTATTGTTCTTTTAGGTGGTACTAAGGTAAACCCTATGGGGGACCCAAGCCTTGCTAATCCATTCGTAGAGCATGCCTCAAAGGGAATCCTTCAAATAAAATAACTAATTAAAGTATTTTTTCTAGCCATTTGTAGACAACATCAAATTGTAGAGTAGACAAAATAACATCGAAGGGAGATTTATAAGACATAGGGGGATAAGCCCTAGTAATTAAGCACCCTACGTTTGCACCTCTCAAAGTCATATATGACAATTTCAAACCAATCTCATTTTTTTACAATAGCTTACTTAATAAGGCCCCTACTTATAACGAAGGTTTCAAGTCCAGATCATCAAATATAATCCCATATCAACATGTTTTTTTGTTGAGGTATCCAAAAAGACCAAAAAAGTATTAGACTAATAATTGTGCATTGAGATATAATATTTGTACATTAAGTCATGTTTTATACACTTATGCAACATTACATGAATTGTTGCATTTTAGATCTAAAAAATACTTTTCATTTAATTATGAAGACTCATTATCAATTCTAACAACTTTAAAGTCAAAACTACAAATATTAAATCAAAAATTTATTCACAACTATTAAAACATGCTCAATTAATAAACCCTCTCCCCTACATTATAAAAAGATTTTAAAACCAAACCAAAAGATTTTAAAACCAAACCAACAAGGCCAACTATACTTAAAACCATTTAAAAATCAAAACTCACCCAAAAATAAGAAAACAAAAAAACCTCAATAAATACTTTGGGCCATACCTATTTTTACACTTTAAAAAGCAATATGAAAGGGGACCTAAAAAAGCAAACGTATGCACCACTACCTAAACCCTAACAGAGCAGTCTATCAAACACGTGTCGCCTTACCTCTTAGCTCCCAAAATTTTGACCGCATTTAAGCATTAAAAAGCCTAAAAAAAGTGATGCCGGGCATCAAATTTAACCTGTGGTTGAAAATCAATGAAGTCAAAAGCGTATGATGAAAAAAAATAAAGGTCGTTAAAGAAAACGTTTTCAGCACGCTTTTTTTATATAAAAAAAAATTGACTGCACCATGTGAAAGGATTTATGTGTCACCTCCACATTGTCAGTTTGTGACCTGTCGGACCAATGTTCTTTTTTTTTTTAAATTTATTTATTAACCTGTTAAATCATTTGCATCTTGCCAAACGAAAAAAGTAGTGGGAAAGTAACAAAAATCTTGCATCCCTTTCGTGAACTGAACGGATCTAACCTAACTTGGAAGATTTTTTGGAACTCAAGACTTGGTAACTATTTAGTGCTGTTTCGTAGAAGGCACTAAATTAGGTTATGATAGATGAAAGTTATTATCATATTATTATTATTAATTTTTGGAAATTTTATATCATCTACAATTGTTTTTAGCTATTTTATATGGGAGTACAAAAGGTTGAAATCTTTTTGGTTAAGGATTAAGGATTGAGGGGTATTTCTTTTGTCAACTTGTCTGGACCATGATCCTTATCGCATCCCTTATGATGTTGGGGCATTGTATTCAATAAGATTTGATCCATAAAGAACTTCTAGCTATCTGATATCGGAGCACGAGCCTTTAGGCCAAAACCTTTTTGACTATGGACCAAGGATTGAGGGGTATCCATTCTGCCAAATCCGTCTAGCGTATGATCTCCACCTCATCCCTAATGATGTTGGTGCCTTGCACTCAACAAGACTTGATCCACAAAGAACTTTTAGCTATCCAATATTGGAGCACGAGTCATTAAGCGAAACCTCTTTGACTAAGAGTTAAGAATTGAGGGGTATCTGTTATATCAACTCGTCTAGGCCACGATCTTTATCTCATCCCTTATGATGTGGGGGCCTTGCACTCAACAATATTTGATCCACAAAGAACTTTTAGCAATTTGATACTATAGCACGAGTCTTTAGGCCGAAACCTTTTTGACTATGGGACAAGGATTGAAGGGTATCCATTCTACCTAATTCATTTAGAGTATGATCTCCACCTCATCCCTTATGATGTTGGTGCCTTGCACTCAACAAGACTTGATCCACAAAGAACTTTTAGCTATCCAATATTGGAGCACGAGTCTTTAGGTGAAATCGTTTTGGCTAAGAGCCAAGGGCTGAGGGGTATCCATTTTGCCAATTAATCTAAGGCACAATCCCCACCTCATCCCTTATAATGTCAAGGTCTTACACTCAATAAGACTTGATCCACAAAGAACTTTTAGCTATCCAATATGAGAGCACAAGTCTTTAAGCGGAAACCTCTTTGGCTAAGCATCAAGGATTGATGGGTATCCATTCTATCAAATTCATTCCGACACAATCTTGACCTCATCCCTTATGATGTTGAGGCCTTGCATTCAATAGTACTTGATTTGGAGTGGGTCATTTAGAATCATTCAACTTCACTAACAGACCAAAGACCCACTAACTATTATTATTATATCTCTCTAAATACAGACAGTCCATCCATCTTACCAAAACCATGATATCTGAATACGCGTCTTCCAGTCCAATTCCTCTGTACCAATGAATCTGTCAAACATGCAAACATATCACGATGCTGATTTATCATATGGAGGATTCCATTTCCCTTGTTCATTGGGGCGGTTATGAAGAAAACTTTCCAAATGAGTTGAGAGCTTTGATTTGCATACCGTGAGCATGGCGGGTCAAAGTGGGCCAGGCGTGGGAACTCTTATGGTGTTGCCACCGCCCACCTGAGGAAGTGGGTGTCGGAGACAAAGACAAACTGAATGTATTGCCGGGACGAAGCAGACAGACGGCGGTTACAAGGTGTGTATGTCCCTCTGCCCGATTTGACAGTATAACAAATAATCCTGGCATTCTGTAGCCATAACTCTCTTAGTCTATAGTGCGCTGCTAATGTTCTTTTCCATCTCACTCACTCTCCCGTCTTTATTCCAACAGACAAGACTAACATTTTGTCCTCTTCACCAAGACCAACCATTTTCGTTCAACACACGAATTTTCATCAGTCGCTTTATCTTCTCCAGTCTTTGGAAACACAAACAAGTAGATATGAATGAATGGATGGTGGGCCAAACAGAAGAATCTATGCATTTTCCTCACTCCAAAGCTGAAACTCGTGCCAAGATAAAACATTCAATGTCTTGACGGTAATATTACAGGTGGGGAATCGTCTGGCAGGCATGATCGATCATCACCTTCATCCTTCTACCTTCCCAGAACTTGTGAAAAGTTGTAACATATTTCATTTGTGATCCAAATTCTTATCACTTTTTTTCTGTTACAATCAGGAGCGGTGAGATATTTCCTCTTGTTTAGCACCCATTCGGCGACGTCAATTCAGTTCATTAAGTTAATTCTGGTACATTCATGGTGTGCTGAATTCAGTGTAATGGCAGATGTCATCATGATTTATCTCTTCTGCCACATCCATCTAATGTGAACATCTTCTTGACTACACATCCTTTTCTTTGACCTTGCCCCCATTATTTAAATGCTTTGAAAATCTAGTTTTTACCGTTGAAGACCCGTTTAGCTTTCAGACTGGTTTGTTTAAGGCTTCGTCAAACCTTCCTGTGGATGACACGTACTCAACAGTGAACGGTCAGAAGCAAAAGCACGTTAGCATTTATGCTATGGGAATCGTATAACTTGTTCTACATTTACAAGTCAAATATAAATCTGGCATTAAACAGAAATTACTAGGAGACAACGGATAGCACATTTAGTCCCGTTGCCTTTTTTCCTGTACGTATTTTCCCTTGCGTTACGCGTTCACATGGTAAACATGTATGGACAATTTAGTCCGTATTAGTTGTGCTGTTTTTACTTTTTTATTACCTAGAGTTTTTGGGATTTTCAATATTTACATTCTACAATTATTAGAAATTTTACTCTTTACTTGTACAATTTTGTCCTTATTATACTTAATAATTGAATATAACGAATGGAATTTGAGTGGTAAAATATTAATTCAAAAAATCAAAATATAATTATTAAAAAGATGGACTGAGAGACGCTAGGTGATGGCAAAGATTAAGGAGTATGTGTTGCAACATTATGTTTATGGTTGCATTTAGTTGATTTTTTAAAAAAGTGTATTTTTTTTTAATGTGGATAAGGTGATAAGGAGGTTGGTAACTTATAATTTTAGTAATAATTTTAGTAATATGAGATGTTAAGGTTAAATCTTGATTTTTATTTTTTTTATCATTTTCAGTTAAAAAGTATATATTGATTATGCTTTTACATATTTAACATATCAATCACAAGTTTCAGATCAATTAAATTTGAAATTCTTTTTAAATTATAGTTTAATATCATGTTATTTTTTAAGAGAAAGGTATTGATGTTGAGTAATTAAAGATGAAGAGGTAATTTTGTAAAGTGATAAGGATGATGTTAAGGATAATGGAGGCAACAATATCGATAGCCGTACTTGTGGTACTTTATTAATTGCATGAAAAGTAAAAAGAAATCTTAGTTTAGAATTTTTAAATTCTAAAAGTCTTGATGTCTTGATATTCTTTAATTCAAAGATGTAAGTGGTTGAGATTGTGTAAATTATAATAATTCATTATATATTTTTATCACAATTTTTTAAAAATAAATATTCTTCAACTTTTGAATTTTTAAAATAATTTAATTTAAAAATTATCTCAAATTTTAATTTATGTAACCATAAAATTTCTTGATATAAAGCATATCAATGAAAATATTATTCTCTAATGTGATGATGTGCATTTGTATGTCTCATACTTATTTCAATATAAGTTTAGGTAGGTTTTGGTTGAAAATTGTGTAATTGATGGTTGATTTTTTATATATTTATAATTGATGTAATGAATTATGTTTATTTTATACATGTGTTTGACTTATAATAAAGTAGTTGGTTCTTATTACGATTGATCAATGAAAACTATTTTATGCATGTGTTAAAAGATTTATTTTATTGATGTTGTTGGATGTTTAATAATGTTGTTGGATGTTTATTAATAATGTTATATAAATAATATTATAATATTAATTATATTTTATTATAATTATAATATTTTAATTTTATATTTTATTTATAAATTTGTATTTTTTGAAACAAATATATTATAATAAAAATATATATTTTTAAATATTAAGAAAGTGACAAATTTAAGATGGGTATCTTAAATGTTTTTGTCAAACATAAATTGCATAAAAGCTTGAAAATAAAGTGAAGCTGCAATATAATTTAAATAATACATTTTGTGGGTGATAGTTTTGATTTGTATATATATATATAAAGTGGTAATTGTTTAAATTTATCATTCAAAGTGTTAATTATTTGAGTGTGTAAAATTATGGTGGGTCAAACAATATTTTTAAGTGACAATGAAAATGTTAAAAAAAATAATTTAAGTAATGTAACAAATCAAAATATTTATTTACAAAATATGAAAAAAGATTGTAATAATAGTTATATAAAATTGAATTTAGTTTACCATTAATTAAATTTATTTAAATAATTTAAAATTAATTTTGTGAAAATTAGATATTTCAAAGTGACTATTAAAATTAAAGAAAAAAGTGGATATAATTTTAGCCAACTTAATTTGAGGGAAAAAAAAATATAACTTTGAATATAATTAAAGAACACATGGGTGGATGTGATACATATTTTTTAGAATTTTTCATAAATTTTTTATTTTTTTATTTTTTTATGTGAAATTTTAAAAATATTATAAATAATTTTGTCACCAACTTGACTTAGTAAAATATATACAAAATTCATTTTTTTAACCCTTTAGTTAACAAAGCCTAGAGTGATAAAAAAAATTACATTAGACTAATAATTTTAAATTTTAAAGTTGCAATGAGGAATGAAATACATTGTATAATCTTAATATTTTTTCTACAAATAATTTTTTGTTAAAATGTATTGTAAGTTCAAAGATAAAATCATGAATTATTTTAGGATGGTCCTTTGATATTGTAATTTTTGAAAACTTGTAGGACTCCCATTTACCAAAAATCAAAGTATTATCAAGAAAATTGTAGAGAATTAAAATTTGAGTTACAAATGTTTTTATAAATATAAATCTCATCTAAATCTAAAAATTAATACTTTTCCATCTAACAATTTTTTTTACTATTACCACTATATTCATTATAATTTTACACTCACCCATTCAACAAATTATATTAATTTATCATTCCAAAAGCAATTTAATAACTTCATTCTACTAAAAATGCAAATGTAAATCAAATAATAATGCTTCAATACTTATTATTTTCTTATTTATATTATTTTTTCTAATTTTAAATAAATAAATACAATCAAGTATATTTTTTATCATATATGATTAGTTTTCAATAAAACACTTATTATATTTTTACTAATTTTTTTTAATAATACATAATTTAAATTACAAATAAAATATTTTTATAATTTATTATACATAGATTAGTAATTGTGATATCCCATATTTATAATTTGTGATTTTGTTATTGAATATTTTCAATATTAATTTTCTAATTGATAATAATTGAAATTTAGATTTTTTAAATTAAAATAATATTAAAATAAAATGATATATATATTAAATAAATTATTTTGTATAACATACTTAAAATATTATAAAATTAAAAAAATATAATATTTAATTAAATCATAATATAATTTTAAAAACTAATGAAAAATACGTTAAATTATTAAATCTCATATTTATATAGCTTTGTTTAACCATTACAAATTTTACACGACATATCTTAAGTTTATTGTCAAAAGTTGGTTTCTTAGTGTAAGAAATTATCATTATGCTTCCGAGATGAGAAAGAGACCATAAAAGAGAAATTACCATTTCTCACGTCGAATAATAGTCATGGTAGTTTTGATTTAATAAGATTTTAAGGATTAATTGTGTTTTGGGATTATAGGATCTAATTTTATGATGTTAAAAATTAGTTTAATTAATATTTGTATTCAATGTAATAGCATTAATATTCTATATTTAGTGAACTGTGAAATATAATATAAAAAATAAAATAAGTATTTAATATAAATTTCTATTTTTTATAAGAATAATTGAACTATATAAATATTGGTATGTTTGTTTTTATATAGTGGATTGTAATATCATAAAGGTGTATACATCTAAGTTAGAAGTAGGTTTTTGACTAAATTGTCATTAGTAGGGGAATCTAATATGTCAAAGTTTTATAGGGGTTGAACTTATCCAATTTCACTTCTAGGAAACTTCAATCTTGGTTGATGGCATAATCAAGGAAAATACCATTACCCATCATGCTCACCAATTATGGTCAACTAAGTGAACTCTAGCCCTTCAAAAGTTTGTTGAATTTAAAATATTGAATCTTTTAAAATAATTATTTTATAAAGTATACAAACTTTTTAAATATGTATATTATAATTGTAACCATGCTTTTAAATTATGTTATAATTCTTAATATAATATTGAAAGGACTAAACATATTTTTTGTAAATATTTTGAAGGTTAATAAATAAATTATTAATTGATATTGTAGATATATAGGAATTGAATTTGATAAATGGATAAATGTATGATAAGTGATAATACAAATAGATATTCGACAAAATAAAAATAGGACAATAAGAATTTTGTATATCTTGAAATGAATTTACTTGGTGATACACTATGACAAAGAATTGTTGAATGAGGTATAGGAGTAAAAAGATGTACAAGCAACTAGGTGTGAGTGAATTTAATGTTTTGAATTTTTGAATGTAATTGCAATAGTAAGGACAACCTTTCAGAATTTAATCATATCTAAAATGGTGATTATGTTTTGAATACTTGTGATCTTGTCTAAAGAAGAGGAGAAAATTCAAAGCCTACAATTAATGGTTTCCTTTTGATATCTAAAGTAAGGAAAAGTGGGGTGGTATTAAGGAGCATCATAAGGATTTTAAAGCTAGGGCATCATATAAATGAACTAATTTTCCCCTTGTGCCTTGATCAACACCCAAAATTTGAAATAAATATTTAATATAATTTTTAAAGTTTTTATTTTATAAAAATGATTGGATTATATAGATATTGGTATTTTTTATTTTTATATAGTGAATTGTAATATTATAGAGGTGTATACATCTAGAAGTAGGCTTTTGACTAAATTCTCATTAGTAGGGGGAATCTAATGTGTCAAAGTTTTCTAAGGGCTAAACCTGACCCAATTGTACCTCTCAGAAGTTTGAATCTTGGATAATGACATAATCAAGGAAAATGCCATCACCCATCATGCTCACCAATTATGGTCAAATAATTGAATTCTATTCCTTCAAAAGTTTGTTGAATTTAAAATATTGAATCTCTTAAAATAATTATTTTATAAAATAAAAGAAAAAATTAATATGTATATTTCAATTGTAACCATTCTTTTAAACTATGTTATAATTCTTCATATAATATTGAAAAGAATAAACATATTTTTCTATAAATAAGTTAGGAAGGTTAATAAATAAATAAATTATTAATTGACATTGTAGATACATATGAATTGAATTTGATGAATAGATTAAAGTATGATAAGTGATAATATATATATTGAAATAAAAATAAGAAAATCAAGATTTTTTTGTGTATTTTGAGATGAATTTTATTTGGTGATACACTATGACAAAGGGTTGATGAATAGGCTATGTGACTAGAAGGATGTACAAGAAACTAGGAGTGATTGAATTTAATGTTTTGAATTCTTGAACGTAATTGTAATAGTGAGGACAACCTTCCAAAATCGTAATCACATCAAAAAATGGTGATCATGTTTTGAACACTTGTGATCTTGTCTAAAGTAGAGGAGAAACTTCAAAGACTACCATTAATGTTTTCCTATTGATATCTAAAGTAAGGAAAAGTGGGGTGGTGTTAAGGAGAACCATAGAGATTTCAAGCTAGGGCATCGTGTAAGTGTACTAAATTTTCCCTTATTTCTTGATCAACACCCAAAACTGAATTAAAAGTAATACTAAAGACAATAAGCGAGTTAGGCCAAGAATGTCCATGTATGGGTGGCAGTAGTTGATGCTAGATCAATTATTGATCATTGATGTAAGTTGATTGATGCTTTATGTTGGAGTGTGTCCTTTATAATGAATTTCAATTGATAAAAAACAAGTTGAACTTTTGCTAATGTATAACATTGGTCGACTATGCCATGTGCTTGTAGTTGTTTGTCAAAACATGCATTTCATAATGATTGCTCCTTTGATGAATGATCTAGGATGACATCTTTATATACAGCCCTAGATGCATGAATTTGAAATTTTGACACCCATATCAATAGATAACAATCAACTTCTAAGATTATTTGCATCTGAATGCAAAAAAAAAAAACAATTTGAAATCAGAAAACATAATCACAATAGTGATCTTGTCCACACACCTCTGTGATTCTATCCAAGATAAACAACTTACTAGATATTAAATAAACAAATCCTAATTGACAAATTAAATCTTAGATCACTAAATATACCAAAATAATTAAAATTGTATGCTAAAACCATACCTACAAAACATCAATCCAAGATGAATATACACTATTTTTTTCCCTCTAGAAATATCTAATATAGAAGAGGGTAACCCATAACAAACAGAAGCACAGGTACCTGGCTTGTCAAGCAATTTATCAAGCAGGGGAGCAGAGTCCATTCAGTGAAGTTAGTGTAATGTTTATATATTTATAGAAGTAGATATTTCCACCAAAAATGCTGCTTAGCCATCCAAAGAGTGGTACTTAAATATTGAGTTTAATGGGAGACATAACACGCTAAACGTCCGTATATAATTTAGGTTGGTTACGCCAAGAATTGCAAATTGCAAAAAATTTCTCGCCTCCAGTAGAAATATTGGAGCGACGGCTGCTGGTGGGGACGCTTGTTAAAAGGGAAAAGAGGGAAAAAGTGTACGGTTACATGGCTTGTTGAAATGTAACTCCGTTGCGTAACAATGTAGAAGTTGATGTAGAGAGTTCCACGTTTTTCCTACCCATACTTTGGCAAGGAAGCTAGAAAAATGCTAAAAGTAGATTTAAGCGGGCCCTTAGTGTAGCGGGCGGTTATGGATGTGACTCTGCTGCAAATTGCAATTGTTTCTGCTGAGATCCAGCGGTCCCTGCCTCGCGTTTTAAATGGGAGAGTTAGGTAAAGAACTTTATAGGCATTCTCTTAGTCAATAGCCAAATTTACCCACGCGTTCGGTACGAGTGTCAGATGGTTCCAATGGTGAATGTCGATAAGGTCAAGCTTTTGAAACTTCACAGATTTGGCTCAGTCTTTCCCACAAAGCATCATAATTTTGGGATATTTAGCGTTCACGGGAAATAAAGCACTACAGTAGAATTAGCCTCTCAATCGGCACCTAAATCGAGCGGAAAAAAGGCGTTTTGTGTTTTGAATCTACAGATCATGTAGATTTAAAACGTCGCATTCTGTTGCCTATGGTTTACTGTTTTAGCTACTCAATGAGTACCAGTAAGTGCCAAGTCACTGCCGGTCGCCTTCCCTTTCCATACCTCCCCCTCTGCTTTACGCCTCTATAAATTGAGGCCTCGCCCAGCTCTTTACACCAAGTCGCCGACTTCGTTTCTTCTATCCAACACAAGTTGATATCTCAATTTGCATGCTCTCTCGAGCTGATATATAGTTATAGTAAATAGTTCTCTCTGTAAGTGAGTGCTAGAAATGGCTGCTACTAAGTGTATGTTAGATCATACCAGTAGATGTATGCCTCTGCAATTGAATGCGCGGCCTAGCGTTGCAAGAGCTAGGTCAGTAGTTACTTATAAGAAGCTTGGGTTGGGCAAAATTAGTGGGCGTCTTACTGCTGAGCCGCCGGTCCAGAAAAGAGAGTCCAATTATAACAAAGCTCTTGAGTCGCTGGAGGTCGGGCTTAGGTTCGCCCGGTTAGATGCGAAAGAATGGAGAGGTGGTAAAGACGGGGCCGGGTGGAATCCATTCCAAAGGCTGGCTGCAATGGCGTTAGAAGCAGTGGAGAGGAATTTGATCGCGGCTCTGGAGAAAAATGTCCCTCGGACCAAGACGACTGATCCGAAGCTTCAGCTCGCCGGTAACTTCGCACCGGTGGGCGAGAACCCCGTCCATCACGACCTCCAAGTGGTGGGCCGAATTCCTGAATGTCTGGACGGCGTGTACGTGCGAAACGGCGCGAATCCCCAGTTCGAGCCTTCCGCGGGTCATCATTTCTTCGACGGGGACGGCATGCTACACGCAGTGAGGCTCATGCATGGCATGGCCAGCTACTGCTGCCGTTACACTCGCACGCACCGTTTCAGTGAGGAGAAGAAGTTGGGACGGGCCGTTTTCCCCAAGCCAATTGGCGAGCTCCACGGCCATGCCGGACTGGCCAGGCTGCTCTTGTTCCACGCCCGTTCTTTGTTCGGGCTTGTGGACGCAAGCAACGGCATAGGAGTAGCCAATGCAGGTGTCGTGTTCTTCAACGGACGGCTTCTCGCCATGTCTGAAGATGATCTGCCTTACGCTGTCCATGTCACGCACGACGGTGACCTGGAAACCGTCGGGCGCTTTGATTTCGACGGACAGCTGAAATCTTCGATGATCGCCCACCCGAAGGTGGATCCTGAGACCGGCGAGCTGTTTGCTCTGAGCTACAATGTGCTGAAGAAGCCGTATCTCAAGTACTTCGTCGTCCGTCCCGACGGCACCAAAGGCCCCGACGTGTCAATTTCCATCAAGGAGCCGACGATGATGCACGATTTTGCTATCACCAAGAACTACGTCGTGGTACCAGATCAGCAGGTTGTGTTCCGCCTCGGGCAGCTCTTATCGGGAGGCTCGCCGGTCGGTAACGAAAAAAAGAAGATCCCGCGCTTTGGCGTTTTGCCCAAATACGATTCCGACGAGAGTCGGATGAAATGGGTGGATGTGCCCGACTGCTTCTGCTTCCACCTCTGGAACGCCTGGGAAGACGGCGACGAGATCGTGGTGATCGGCTCCTGCATGACTCCGCCCGACAGCATCTTCAACGAGTCTGACGAAGCTCTCAGAAGCGTGCTTTCTGAAATACGGCTCAATGCCACAACCGGCTCCTGCACCAGAAGAGATATTGCGTCCCTCAATTTAGAGGCCGGGCAGGTGAACCGCTACCATCTGGGAAGAAAAACCAAATACGCCTATCTGGCCATAGTTGAGCCGTGGCCTAAGGTTTCGGGCATCGCCAAAGTGGATCTGCAATCACAGTCGCCGGGCAGCTCGGACGAGAACATCGTGGCGAGGATGACATACAAGGAGGGATGTTATGGCGGAGAGCCTTTCTTCGTTCCACGGACCAAAGACCAAGGGGCTCCAGAAGACGACGGGTACATTCTCACCTTCGTCCACGACGAGGCGACACTGAGTTCTGAGCTGTTGATTTTGGATGCAGCTTCTTCCAGCCTGGAGACCGTAGCATCCGTCAAGCTCCCCTCCAGAGTACCCTACGGCTTCCACGCCACGTACGTGCCTTCTGCCGACCTTGCCAATCAGAAGCTTCACGACAAATAGTACTCCATCTTCTACTTGTAAATTCTTACCTTAATAGCTATACATCACGCTACCGAAAGGGATCCTCGTGCTATTAGGCTTCCGCTGTATATTGCAGCTCAGCTGGCTTCCCTTATCTCTTTGCTATGAAAGACTAAGAAACCTTGTAACCTCTCAAATTCCCAACTTTGTCACATATATACGATATTCTTCTCACAAATCGGACGTCCATACAATTTTCAGCTTCTACTTTGTCACAAAACTAAATATGGGAACTTGAAAGTTTGTCCTCACGATTTCAACAACAAATCATCCACTGTTCACATTTTAAATCCTCACGACACATCTTTCACAATGGCCCAGAATCTTCTCGGCCTCTAAATGGAATAAATCACGTCTACCCCTTGCAGGTTTCGTAGAGCCAGAAGTCGACGTTTACTAACGTAAATAGCTGGAAACCAGTGTGTGTACTTACTCAAGAATTTCATGACAGAATCCGCACTTACGTAACAAACACATATATAATACGTTACCATCAATGAACATGTTAATTGCAGGTTTCATTAGTGCAACAATATCACATAAGACTTTCCCTAAAGAAGCTCAAATTTTCCGTCAAAACTTCTGTACGGGACATCTTAACTCCTCAAACATCCGATCTCCGTACGAAGCGGCAAAGAGATCACCAAAACAAAAACAATGTTCAAACCGATCTGTACTCAAAATTTCATATCTACCCAGTGGCGGTTATTTCAATTTCCATGGCGACGGGATCTTCAAGGTAACAAAGTTAGTTATATTGTTATTCAATCGTATACTATACTGCTTTTTTTCCTTACGCCATCAAACAGACGAATCCAAATCGGGCGCCAAAAGTCGGCTGATCAGGTTGGAAATAACCATGGCAAGAAAGGAATATTCACAGAAAGATGGAGTGTGAAAGATGGGCGAAGGAGAAACTCCACTTGCACATGCATGGTCCCCATCTGCCTTGTCCATTTCTCTACAAAAATCCAAAGGCAGAGCAAGCTGTGCCAAAGTATTGCTCCACAGATTCTCCTGCTCTATAATTAAAGCAAGACTGGGGGATTATTATGCGTAATAATACCGCTTAATCCTCTCCAAAAAGCAAAGCATTGCATAACAGTCTCATCACTTCCAAAGTAGAATGATTATGTCCCACTAACGACACATTACTTGAGCGCCCGCCAATGCAATTCAAGTGATAAGCATAAAATCGAAAATTCTTTCACGCCCTGCAGTTAAGGAATTCCGACGTGATCATCTTGGCTTCAAACCCAACGCAAACTCTCCATTTTTAATGCTTTTATTGATCATGACTTTCTCATATCTTTTAATTGAATTATTGTGTAATGGCTGAAACTATTGGCGTGTTAAAGTAGAATTTATATATTAAAAAAATGAATTAAATAATTTCAATCCAAGTATACTTCCATTACATATAAACAAACCCAAATATATCACCTTTCATAATAATTATAATTAAGAAAGCTTTATAAACAACAAAAGTTCTATAAGAAATCTACATAGAATTGTCTAGTAGATCTTCTCATAGACTTGTCCTTTTTCTTATCTATTGACAAATCTTTAAAGGCCAAGATATTCAATCTTCAAAAGTTGGAAATAATTGTGAAAATTTAAACATCTTTTTACTTTAAAGAATTTTCATGAAAAGTGTTCTTTTTTAAATTTAGTGTTACTAGATAATTATATTGATATTTGATATCATTAAAAATGGTTGTATGTTGATATTCAACTTGTATATATTGGAAAGAAAATAGATTAAATGATATAGTAAAATTTGCATATTCATAATTTTTTTAGATCTCTCTCTCTCTCTCTCTCTCTCTAAAATTTTGTGTAAAGTTGAGCTCATTTTTCTAGTCTTTTACTTCTCCATCTTCTCCATATACACACATATTTCCACACACTCAACCATCACTTTATATATATAGTTTTTTATCTACATATTTATCACATCACCTATGTACCTATACCCATATGATTATTGGCTACTTAAATCTTAATTATTTTCCAATCCTAGAACATTTTTGAGATCATAAACTTATTCCCTTTTCAAAATTTAAAATTTGAATTTGACCCATTGAGCCCCTTTATTTCCCCATGCTAGGTCAACTAAACATATGTTTAACATAGTTTGGTGTTATATGTAGGGATTTAAAAAAAATCAATACATTCATTCTAAGACACCTAGAACACAAATGTTCTCTCTCATCCTGGAGCATTAAAGGAACAATTAATATAAACACATTTTATTATGATGTTTTAAGATGAATAAAAAAATTGCATACATCATTCTAAGATTCTTGTCTATTATCTTCAATCTTTATATACATTTTCGAGGTTTGACCTAAGAGAACTTGTCTCCTCATAATACAATGACAACCTTATCAAGGTAACATTAAATATCACATGCATCAGAGAATGTAGAGGACACAAAGGTGCATTTTTCTAGTAGAATCCCAATGTGCATACAAATAATGTAATGCCCCAAGTTTTACATTAGGACATTAGAAAACAAAGTATGAACCAACAAATTTATTTCACTCAAAAATAAAACACAAGCACTGTTGCAACACACACAAACACATAAGTGTTATCATCTTTGTGACAATACTAGCAAAAATATGTATCAATGGAAGAATACATATGACTAGAAAATTACATTAATTGTAGACTTACATAAATGTGAGCCAAATTCATCTTGACAATGTATAAGAGAGATAAGGTCTCCACGAATATAATAATAGACTGATTGACTCTAATAACAAGAAAATATACATCAAACTATTCATTCAGATTAATTAACTAGGGTGAGAAAAGAGAATTTAATTCATTAAGGAGGGATAAGACATTGAGAATTTTTGTCCATTTTTTTTACAATAATCATAAATGTTCATTTCTTTATTAGGTTTAATTACCACACTCAATTGATTGTAACTTCACAAACATAAGATAGTGATTAGACTCATATAAGTATATAGCCTATTCATTCAATAATTACATGTTGAAAAAATATAAGGAGACAACATATTAATTTTCTTACAAAGTGGAAGTGCTATTGAGATAATCTTACACATGCCTAGCATAATATAATAGAAATAAATATATCATACATCACATTTTACAAGGTGGAATATGCCTAGAACACTATTTCTTTAATGTATTTTAATCCAAACACATTTAGGACATGTGCATAACATTAAATGATCATAATTTCATCCAACAACATATTTATGAAATAAAATATTAAATACAAGACTTATAAAATTATATAAAAATGTCAATATTCATTTATATGAATTTGTCTCATGTATCATGCATTTCCTCCAAACATTGTGATAAAATTCCCATAAAATTTCATAGAGTAAATTTAACTAGCACGTTTTGATTTCATATACATATATAAAAGTTACAAGTACTCATAAATTACACTTTTGTACAAATGATAATGCAACAAGTCAATTTAACTAAGAAGAAGATTTACTTCAAACACACAACATACACCATAATTTCTCAATACACAATTAAAATTAAATAATCCAATCAACATAACGAAGCATAAAGTATGTAAAGGTAAGGAGTAACATCCTACTTGAAATGTCAAGTGAGGAACATGAGATACTGATACATATCCAAATAAGTACTTAGTCAAGGAGTAATTTTCATTAGTAATTACTTTGGATCCCTCAAAAGGTCAATTCAATGATGGATTCATTTTAACTCTTGTTTGATATCAATCACCATCCACACAATAGGTTGGTACTAATGTTTTTATAATTATTTTAGAATAAAATATTATTCATTTTATAAAATATCAGTCTTGATCCCTCAATAAATCAATTCAGTGTTTATGAATTTTTCTATTAATTTATATTTACCTTCCCAAATATTTCCCTTAATCCCACAATAGTTTAGTTCAATAATTTTGTTTCAAGTTTCCAACTTCATTATCATTCATTTAACAATCCAAGAGACTAGATTTTTTACAAGAAAGCTCCAAGGACAAGTAAGGTTTGGGTTCCTATGCATTTATACATCCCATAATACATTTTAATGGTAAAATTATATGTTCCAAAAAATATCCTAGAAGTTTTAAATTTGAAATGAAAATAATTTTTTTTTTCTAAAAATTCCTCAATACCCAAGTTCTACTATTAAAGGCCATCAAAATTTTCATTAAAGTTTCATGAAAATTAAAAGCTCATAATTTTAAAATCTAAAAATAACTTCTTATTTTAACAAGGCTAAGGATTAAACTTCTCTAGTTACATAAATTTTACAAGAAATTATCAAGAGTGTTAGGAGTAAATTCATGTTTCCCAATAAAGTAGAAATAAATCAAAATAATATTTTAATTATACCCTTTTGTTCTAAATATACCCAACACCAAAATTATGTAATTTAATAATTTTAAGGATTTTTTTCAGAGTTTAAGTAGAGAGTTTTATTGTCTAAAATTAATTCCTACAACATAGAAAATAAAAGTTAAGCATAATGAATTCTATACCATAGCTACAATAAACACAAACAACCAAAGTCATATGTATCATCACCAAAATAAATGGGAGTTTATCTATACAATTATTCTAAACAAATAATCCTATTTTTTCTCATGGATTTTAATAAAAAAATCCATCCCTACTATAAATAAAAAATCAAAAGAAATACTGTTACTTTCTAAATAAATCCAAGACTTAGATAGTTGTAGATATTTCCCAAACCAATAAGCAATTAGCAAGTTATCTAATATTTCACAAAATACTTTCTCAATATTCCAAAAATCTTTTAAATTCAAAACCTAGCTCTCTTTTACTCTCAAATTTTCTCTAAAATTAAAATTGCATAGTGATGGAATGAAAATAAAAAATGAAAAATGCTTTTTTACATATAGATATAACCTAATAACAAATATCTCTCTTTATCCTTTTTACACTTGCATTTCAAATTTTAAAATACAATATAATATCTATTTTAATAATAATACTTTTCAACCAAAAATATCTAACTTAGAAAGATAATTTTAACTTTAAGATAAGTTAGAAAATTTCTTAAAGTGTATAAGTAGGAAATTGATGCAAGGGCATCCTGTGATGCACCCTTGATGTACTTTGTTGTCATATTGCAAAACTTTGGATTTTGGTTTGTTTTGGGTCAATAAGGTCATTTAAGACCATTTGGGGTCATTTAGGTCCATTTTGGGATGTTTGGATGTCATGTTGTCAAAAGTTATAAACACTGCAAAATATTGTCATTCTTGTCAAAAAACCTGTAAAAGTTGTTTTAGTGTTAACTAAGGAATTAGTAGTTAGTTGAGAAGTTTCCAATGGTTGTAATATGATCAATAAGCAATGTAATCTTGAGCACAAGGTTTGGAGAGGATTTTGAATGAGAAACACTTCATTTTGCACGTTCATTATTGCATTTTTAATGTGAAAACTAACTGTAATTTGCATTGTACATATTGGGATAGTCCTGCAACCAATTGGAGAAGTTGGAGAAGGGTCCTATATTTCTAATGTTTATTATTTGATAGAATTTTATTTAGTTTTGTGCAAGATATTGCAATTTTGGTGTGTGCAGGTCTAAACCCTACCTAGGGTTTCCACCATCCAAACATAATGAAATCTGGTGGAAAGCTTTGTCCCATGTCTATCTACCTTCCTCCAAGTGGAGATTTCCCAATGTGCACATGTGAAGGAATTGTGGAAGACTGTGTATGTAGAATTATAGGGAGACAGTCCTAAAACCTTAGGTTCAATGTTGTTTTGACAAATCTATGCACTATTTGTGATTGGTAGGATGGAGAATCATTCAGGCATGTTGTAAGGAGTCTACAAAGATATGGATTCATATGAAAAGTTTTCTTTCCTTTGTTTGAAGTCATTACCTAGAATGCACCTAGTGCTAGCAAGTCCTAATTTGCATGAATCATTGTGTTAAAATCACTTGGGGGTGATCCCACAATAGTGGTTTACAATTTTTGGCCAAACTAGACACTGAAATTATTATTTTTGACTAAATCTTCACATTCGGGCACCTATAGCGACTAAACCATGAGGAATTTGAAAATAATCCAAACTAGAGTCTCATAAATTTCTTTTTGTAGATTCTAAAAATATTTTTTTCAAAATTTTTGGAATCAGATTGCACTTCTTTTTCCATCTCCCATGAAAACTAGTTTTCTTCAAAAAACAACATTTTTAAAAAGTGACGTTCACCGTATACAACATAAAAAATTTTGTATGAAGGATGAAATTCTAATTTTCTCGAATTTAGATTTGTAACTACGATATCTAGCACTTTCATTTGGTCTCATAGTTTTTATTGAATATTTTTTCCTTAATCAAGTTTCGAAGTCAAAAAAATTGCAATTCAAACATAGGCGGACTGTATACAATGTAACTTTTTTTGTATTTATCGAAATTCAATTTTTTTTAATGGATCAAGGACATCAATACCCAACATGAACACACACACACACACACACACACACACACACACACATATATATATATATATATATATATATATATATATATATATATTGATAATTTTCTATTTTTCCACATGTGCAAAATAAAGAGCTTAATTTTTGGTGAAAAACCTATGTTTAATAAAACTAAAAAAACACATACATAATAAAACCAAAACATATAAAAATTATATTCGTTGGATAGCTCGTTTTGAGGACTACCATCTTCTAGTTAGGTCTGTGAAGTCTCCTCCATTTTCATCCTCAACCCATGCTTCGAAGGGCAAAAATTTGGAAGTTTTTGTGAGAGGGGGTGGGAAGGTGGGAAAAGGGGGGTTTGAGCGAACCTAAAGGGTTCGGTCAAACTAGGATTCAAGAAAACCCCCTTCCACAATGGAAAATGCATGTTTCCACATTCAAAGGGGTTTCATCAAACCTTGGTTTGAATGAACCCCTTTTGGGTTTGCTTGAACCTTGAGTTCGTTCGAATCCTAGTTCGAATGAACCCCTTTTGGGTTCGCTCAAATCTTGAGTTCATTCGAACCCCTCAAAGCGATTTTGTTTTGAGTGGGGGAATTTTTTGGAATTTCCCCTTCCTCATTCAAATTGTAAACCACTTTTGTGGGTTCACCCTTGGTTGGGGTTATGAATGGTTGGGAAACCTTAGAATGTGTTGAAACAAGCCTGCACAAACCAAGACTTCTATGTTCCATGTTGTCTTCAATGATTGAAAGCCACTAGGGTGTTGTTCCCATGTTTCAATGTGCATTAGGAAGCCTTTAGGTGTTGTTTGAGATGAGCCATTGTGTGAAGGGTGGAAAAATAGTCAAATTGTGTTAGGTTAATTCCTTCCTCTGCATCATATTGGTATCAGAGCCAATAAAGAAAAAAGAGTTAATTCAGTGAATTGAAGATAAGAAAAGATGCCTCCAAGGGTGAATGTTGTTGAAAGAGCAATAGAAAGGCTAGCTAAAGAAATGGGAGACAAAATTTCCCAAGAGATGAGAGAAATGAGAGTAAGTCTTGATGCAAGGCTTGCAATAGCTGAGACAAATCAGAGAAGAGGTGTGATCACAGGATATTTGAGTGATTATGAAGAAGAGATGGAAGAAAACAATCTGCCATAAGAAGAACCCCATGAAGGAAGAGATGTTGAAGAGTTAAGGATGGAGAGATTGTTGAAAGCAGTCAGAGGTGAAGGTTCCAAATTGAAGATGGAACTCTCAGTGTATTCAGGTAGCCTGAATGGTGACATGGAATAACTACCTCTCATGGATCCATTAACTTTGGCGATTGTATCGGGCATTAACATGTCGATCTTTTGGTGCAACGAAAACTGTGGGGCCAACAATTGGTATCAAAGCCAAAGGTGTCAGGTTTGAATCCCCTCGAGTAATGATGAGGGGGAGATTGTTGGTAGATGGTCAATGCTCCCCTCGATATTTGTGACATGGACTAACCACCTCTCATGGATCCGTTAACTCTGGTGGTTGTATCAGACATTAACAGGTTGGTATTTTGGTGCAACGATAGTCGTGGGGCCAACACTTGATTGGATATGAAAATTAGACAAAATATTTTGAATTTGAACATGTGCCTAAGGAACAATAGGTGAAGTTGGCTAAAAAAAAGTTGAAAGTCCATGCATCCCTTTGGTGGGACTATGTGCAAGAAGAGAAAAGGAAGAAAGGGAAAGAAAAGATCACCTCTTGGGACATAATGGTTGCAAAGTTGAAAGGTAAATTTCTACCTAGTGATTATGCCACTCAATTGTATAGGAAACTACAAAACTTGAAACAAAAAGACATGGATGTAAAGGCATATACAAAATAATTTTACAAACTAAGTATTAGATCAAGCCATATGGAAGAGGATGTTGATAAGGTTGCAAGGTACTTGAATGGGTTGAAATATAGCCTACAAGATTAACTAAGTCTCACAATCCCTAGAATGGTAGAAGAATGCTACCAACAAGCCATGAAGGCTGAAGAAAAGTTGAAAAGAAGACAAGAGAAAAAAAAGAAAAGGTAGGGGAAGGAATTTTAAAGGAAGAGGATCATTTGCTGGTTCAGAAGAGTCACAAGAGATTCAAGGAGAGACAAGTAATTCTCAAGAACAAACCTTAGATTTAAGGGGTAGTTTTAGGGGAAGAAGATCAAATTTTAGGGGCAGATTTGGTCATAGAGGAGGATCAAGTAGCTTCACTGGAAAATTCTATAAATGTAATAAATTTGTAGGCCATCAAGCATGGGAGTTCCCTAAAGAACAATCATCTACTTCTTCTAGGAGTGAAAGGGGGAATCAAGTGGCACAAGGTGGAGATGTTGAAAGTGAAGATTATTCACCACAATCTACAAAACAAGAAGTTGGAGAGTTTTTGTTGATGAGAAGAACCTTGATCGAATTTCCCATGGTGAAGGAGCCACCTCAAAGAAAATCACTCTTCAGGACCACTTGCAAATGACAAGATGAATTTTATGAAGTTTTCATTGATTTTGGTAGCACTAATAACTTAGTTTATGTGGAAATGGTAGAAAGGTTAAATTTGAAAAGATTACCCCATGCCACACTCATGGCTAAATAAAGGGAAACAAGTGCTCGTAAATGAGAAAAGCTGGGTAGAATTCCAAATAGGGAGATATAAGGACAAAGTTTTGTGTTACACCATCCCTATGGATGTTTGCCATATGTTACTTGGTAGACCGTAGCAATATGATAGAAAAACAATCCATGATGGTAGGAAGAACAATTGTGGCATAGAGAAGGATGGGGTCTCTTATGCTCTAACACCTTTGAAAGAGGAAATACAAGAACAACAAGTGGGATCTAGTGTGATGTTGGTAGGTGAGAAGGATTTCATAAAAACCATAGAAAAGGAAGAAATGGGATTTTCCATCATGACTAGACCTAGGAATATTATGGAAACAACTAGAACTGATGAGTTAGCTTTGGAGATCCAAGATTTGATATAAGAGCATGCTGACATAGTGGTAGATGAAATCTTGAACTCTTTTCCCCCAATGAGAGGTAGCAATCCTCATATAGAGTTGTTAGAATGGGAAGACAAACCTTTCAATTTAGTTGAAGATGCTAAGCATTTGCAATTGGAATATGAGAATTTAACCCAAGCTATCTTTAAACTGGTTAATAAATTTTGTGATTGAAAGCTAATGCAAGATGGTGTTAGGGGGCTCATTACCAAGCTAGAGGTTCAATTATCTATTTTATAGACTGATATGAACAAAGAAAGAGAGAAGGTCATTCACTGTGCAAATTCAATGGAGAAGGAAGGACTAAACATTGCAAATTAGAGAGACAAAGTTCATGTCATTTATTTTTAGACCAAGACCCTTCAATCAAAAGTTTACATGTTGAAAGGATCATTGGATGAGTGTAGAAAACATAACATAGCTAGAATGAAAGAGTCTCTTCAAAATATGAGAAGTAATAGTGTTGAAGAGGGAAGGATAACTAAATATTTGTTGTGTTCCATTGAGGATGAAGAATATGCACATCAATTGCACACATTATAACAAGAGATATGGGAAGCTAGACATGCTTTGACTCTTTTAGAAGAGGACAATGAAACTGATCAAGAGCCTATGCTAGATGCCATAATGGATAGAGATAGAAAGAGGAGACAAAATACTCTCATTGAGATTTAATTTGCACAGTTGAGTAATACAGTCTTAGTTATTGAACTCCAACTAGGGGTAAACCCATAATAGTGGTGTACAATTTTGATGAGGAAGGAAATTTGTAAAAATTCTCACACATTCAAAATTTCATGTTTTTAAGGGTTTGTTTGAACTAGGGGCTTCGCACGAACCCAAAAGAGGGGTTCATGCGAACCCCTAGTTCGAGTGAACCCCCTTTTGCATGGTGGGTTCGCTCGAACCCTATGATGTCACGTTTCTTCATAGAAATGAATGGAAAATTCAAAAAAAAGGGGGCTTCGAGTGAACCCCCCTTTGAACAAACCCCCCTTCACCCTTTTGAGTGAAGGGGGATTCGTTTGAAGGGGGGTTCGAGCTCGAACCCCCCTTTTTTGCCCTTCTCCCCCTCTTCCACCAAATTTTAGCAGATTTCTGCCCTTCGAAGCTCAGGTTGAGGATGAAAATTAAGGAGAATTCACAAACCTAATTGGAATATGGTAGTCCTTAGAACAAGATATCCAACAAATTAAATTTTAATATGTTTTGGTTTTATTATGTATGTGTTTTTTCAGTTTTATTAAACATAGGTTTTTCACCAAAAATCAAGCTCTTTGTTTTGCACATGTAGAAAAATAGCAGATTATCAAAATAAAAATTTTAAAAATATGTTGAGGCTGGGTATTGATGTCCTTGATCCATTAAAAAAAAATAATTGAATTTTGATTCATACAAAAAAACTTATGTTGTATATAGTCCGCCTATCTCTGAATTGTAATTGGTTTGACTTTGAAACTTGATTAAGGAAAAAATATTCAATAAAAATTTATGAGACCAAATGAAAGTGCTAGATATCATAGTTACAAATCTAAATTTGAAAAAATTAGAATTTTATCCTTCATAGAAAAAAGGTTATGTTGTATACGGTGAGCATCACTTTTTAAAAATGTTCTTTTCTGAAAAAAACCAATTTTCGTGGGAGATGGAAAAAAAAGTGCAATCTGATTCCAAAATTTTTGAAAAAAATATTTTTAGAATCTATAGACAAAATGTGATGAGACTCTAGTTTGCATCATCTTCAAGTTCCTCACTCTTTAGCCACTATAGGTTCCCGAATATGAAGATTTAGTTAAAAATAATAATTGCAGTGTCCAGTTTGGCCAAAAATTGTAAACCACTATTGTGGGATCACCCCTAGTTGAAAAGGGAAAAAGTGCAACCATATTGCAAGGGACAGTCAAATATGCAAATCATGCAACAGGGTCAAGGGAGCATCACTTTTTGGAAATGGATTCTCAGTTGAATGAGAAGTGTCAAAGGAGTGAGAGACCTAAGGTCAAAATGAGACAAAGTGTTGAAGGAGAGAAATTTTCTATTGCAATTCAGGAAATCCATCAACAAGTAAGGGAGTAGCTAAAAAGAAGTGTTGAAAAATACAAGCAAAGGGAAGATGTAAAGAGAAGAGAAGTTGATTTCAAGGATGGGGATTTGGTTTTAGCCCATCTAAGGAAAAAGAGATTTACCAAGGGTCAGAACTCCAAGTTGTAGATGGAAAAGATAGGGCCTTGCAAGATTATGCATAAATTTGCAAAAAATGTATATGAAATTGAGTTACCCAAGGGAGTTTGCATTTCACCTATATTCAATGTTTCTGATTTGTACCCTTTCAAAGAGGATGTTGTTGTAGATGATGGAGTAGGTTCACAATCAATCATAGATTTTGAATGGGTCCAAGATCTTCCACCTAGTAGACCTATGGAGTTGGAATGTATCATTGATACCAAGGAACTCAAGAAGACACAAAACAAGCCATATCTCTAGTATTTGGTCAAGTGGAAGGGTATTCCCATTGAAGATGCAACATGGATGGCTAGAGAAGAAATTATCAAGAATGGTTGTTGGTGGAGATTTTAAATTTTTCCCCCGTTGTGATTTTATTTACTTCGTCCTTGGCTCTAATTGGTTGGGTTTTGGGGTTTTATCATGAGTCTTGTTCATGGGTGTTCTATTCAAGAGATGACTTATTATTAAAGGTGGCTAGTCATTTAAGTATGTTATTAAACCCCTTTTGGTCATTACATTACCGACCCCTCTTTATTTGCCTTCTCAGTCTTTTGCGTCCTGACTGTGTTTTATATTTCCTTAGTGTCAAGTTGGTAAAATGTTTTAGATTAATCTCTAAAAATATTTTTGGCCTCAAGGGTCATTTCCCCATCCACCTAGTCAGTCCCCTTTTTATAAATAAATTTTTGCATGTGCAAATTGCATAGCCGTTAGATGGAATGATCCGTATCGTGACCGTTCCTCGCAGACCTCACAAGGTTTCCTTCTAATGTCACTAAAGTGGTGCAAGGTATGTGAGATACTGCCATCTGTCACCTATGATCATGGGGACTAGTTTTTGTTTGTTGACCGATGAAGGAAACTGATGCTGACAACTGTTTCTTTACCAACACATCGTGGTTGTTTCTCGTTGACCTCGCACAATTAAAACATTCGTTTTAATAATGCTGTGAGGTGTGAAAGTTGTTGACATGTGGAGACTGATTTTTTATGAGGGATGATTGAGGTGGGACCCGTTCGTGCTGAGGTGGTGTCTTGTAGATGGTTTTTTGTTTGCCTAAATTTTGGTGAACAAATGTGGCATTTTCAAACCATTTTGACTCAATCTGAGCCATTCTTTCTGGCTTGCATTGTTTTGGATCAACGATTGACATTTGAAATAGGTTGGTGTTGTATTATAACAATTTTATCTCGTACAAGTGAATAGTAATGGTCAAGTTCGAAATGTGCTCTCATAATTAAATGCTAAAAGATCAGTGAATTTCTATTTTTGTGTGTATTTCCATTCTAAGGAAAAATCACTTGGTACCGAGTGAAGTGAGCCGTCTTTGTAAAATTTCAGCCTCACTATCATTAACGTTCTCCAAGTGAAACCATAAGTAACATGTATACCATTTCTTGTGTTTTCAGAAGGTCTTATGGTTGTTTGAATAACAATTATCGACTGCTTCTTATTTTGTTCCTGAAGGATTGTTTGATTTAATTTGCTTTAAAGTATTTTAAAGCTTGTCTTGATAATTGTTCTGGCTTCTTGAATTGTGAAGCATTTTCTTTTAAGTCTATAGGGTGCAAGTTATAATTGTTTGAAATTTAGAAATCCTAGCTCAAACTATTCTCTATCTTGTATAAATGGCACCCAAGGCTCGAAGCTCTGGCTTTGAAACCACTACTAGGTCCTTTTCCCAAGATATTATAGACTTATTAAAACCCTCTACTAGCAAAAGTATTAAGGGAAGGGCTTTGTTTTATGGGCCCTTACTCCTAGAGGGGTTAACTGATAAACAATGTGTGGTTCGAGATGCTAAGTTACCGTATACCAGATGAAAATTGCTCTCAAATTGGTTTGGGAACATGAATTTGTGTGTTCCTTTGTGTAACCCATGGAGGTTGGATCTCCATAAGTTGGTGGTCCCTAATGTCTACTTGGATGTAGATTTGTTAAAAGATGTTGCTGCAAGGTATGACCCTATAACCAGAGTTTTCAAAATGCACTCTAACATAGAAATGGTAAAGATAACCAATGACGAAATTACAGAAATATTCGGTCTACATGAATGGAGTAAGGATATGGTTGCCATTAATATCGAGGATTTCATAGAAGAATACATAAATACCAAGGGTTTGTTTAGAATATCTCTTTTGATACCTCATTTGACAACCTTAGGAAGAGGAAAGAATAAGAAGCAGGTAGTGATTGGTAAGAATGAGCCAAAACCTTTTCCTATTAAATAATTCTCTAACTATTTCAAGAAGACAATTTTTGCCTTGTTCCAAGTTCTAGGAATTAGCTTGAAGACTACTCCGCCTACTGATATCATGTGCATGGTTGTAAATCTCCAACATCCAAGTTTTAATGTGGTATATGATTTTTCCACTTACTTGGCAGAAAAAATGCATGGGTGTCTAGTAGCCCTAAAGGAAAGAAAGAATTGGGTTGGTCTCAGGTGGTTTTCCCTATTAATTCACATGTTTTTGTATAGGGGCCAGATAATGTTTAGGCAGGATATGGAACTAAATAAGAAGGATGATAATGTTGGCATGCCTGTCTAATATTGGACTAGGATCCTTGATATGCATGATCACAAATTTGACTATGTAGTGTTCCAAAATTTCTTTGGATCCAAGTTGAAGGGAGCTCTAGTTCATGATCCCCCGAGAATTCCTAAAGAGATTCATGATTTCTTGAGGCTAATGGAAAGAAGGCCTGAATTAAATTTGACATATAATTGGGGAGATATTATCCCTTATCATAATACAACAATTTTCAGAGTATATGGCACTAATGTCAATCCATATGTTTTTCCCAGGGATGTGCCTCTGAGAATTGGATTTTTGGAAATCATGAGACAGTTAGGGTGTGCTTAAGAAGTACATTTTCCAGTAGAACAAAAGAAATGATCTTTCTTTCCAGAGTATACGACGTTTGTTGATTTTGTTATGGAAAAGGGAGGATAGAAGGATTTATACACATTTCTTAGAACTTTTGGATTAAAGAATGTACGCCCTAAGAATCATGATCCTGAGGATTTGATTTCTCAAATGAAGGCCAAACATCAGACTGGAACTTTTGTCCACAATTTCTATTTTCCTGAAGACATTATCAGGAACATTTAGAGATACAAGAAGAGAGAAAGGAAAAATACATTTCCTTTACCAAGATGGTAAAAAATAAGCAAGAAAAGATACCTACTTTCAATCCCATACCAAATATCAATGGCGATTTGAACAGGGCTATGTATGCCATTGGCAATTTTGAGAATTTGGTGGGGATACTAAAGGATGAATAGGTTGTGGAGGAAAGGGGAAAGTCACAAAATATTGAGGAGTACCCTGAAGTAAGGTTGGAGGAGAGGCCTCCTTATTAGCCCCCGAAGAAGATAAATATTTTTTCTAGGAAAAGGGGAGGCAGGGTTGAGTAAGTTGCTAAAAGCGTTTCACCATCTTCTTCATGGAAGTCATTGCCAAATATTTTTGATTTGGATTCCCCTTTGAGGATTGCTAACCAAACATGTCCATCATCACCAAAGAGACAAAAAATTGAAAGAACAAAGGTGGTTGAATATGATGGGGATGAGGATGAAGAGATTATTGTTACTCCTGATGAAATGCATCAGGGAAAGCCATATTTCTCAATGGACACTCCATGAAGTTCTGGGGTAGTTGCTTTTAGGCTAGGAAAAGATGAAATATGGGGAATAACCAATAGTGATGACCTGAGGATGGAGGCCTATAGAGATTTCATGATGGATGACTCTTTTATCCAGACCAATTCTTTTAAAGATTTTGTATGGAGGTCACATGTCTCATTATATGCTGAGAGGGTGGCTCAAGAAAGAAGTTTGCACCTTGAGCTACCAGAGCAAGTAATTCGGTCTAAAATCAAGTTGCAGATGAAGGAAAGGTTCAAAGAAATAACACCAGAGAAGAGCTGAGAATTGGAACAAAAGAGTGGAGTACTATTACTTCCTGAATGGGATATTTTTGATGTTGTGGTGTTTGATACAATAAGAATGGCCAATAGGCTAATTCTTGCAACCGATGAAGAAGATATATTGACACTTAAAGGACCAAATTTTAGTGAGGAGTGGGATGCTTTGGCAATATGGTCTTTGTCCACTTGATCTAGGAAGCTAGTAGTCACAAAACCATCTGACTTCAGTGGTCACCTTGTTGTAAGAAGATTTGCTGATACCCCAACATTGGAGGCTGCTGATATGGTAGTGAATGTTGCCAAGTTCACTAGGGCAACTGTTGAGGATTTGACCAAGGATCGGGATACTCTAAGAGGTCAATACAATGAAATTATTATTGAATATAATAAGATTCAACAAAAGGTTGTAGAGCTAGAAACTAAGTTGGCCTTATTAAAGCAGCAAATGAAGACATTGAAGTCTCAGGGGTAGGCTAGCTCTAGCCGCACTATCTCTGACCCACCAGTGGAGCAATCTCAACCCTCTTCGCAAGGAAAATACTTAGCTATTGTTCCATATAATATGGGACAGGTGCCTATTACAGTTGAAAGGGCTAATAGCCCAAGAGAAGGACTCTCTAGGGAGAAATTAATTCATCAAGCTGAGGAGTATAAGGAGATGGTGCAACAAATTCGAGAATCAATAGGGAAGAGAAATTCGGTGATTGTGGACACTATTTTGAAACACTTAAACAAGAGGGTCTAGGGAAAATTGAATAGTGTTCATGCAAATTATGCTCTAATATTGCAACCACTTAGGATGTTCCCGAGAGATAAAGAGTTGGCCACCCTATTGCTGGACAGATGGTGCCCCAGAATTGAGAAATTGAGATTCATGGGAGTAGGAGCAAAAAAATATGGGGATTAGTATCCTATAGTTACATCAACTTATCAATTTGTCAAGGGAGTCATGGAGCAAAATTTTCAGGGGTATGTTGCCCCTATGGAGTTAAATATCAAAGGGTTAAAGGCCAAATATGATGCAATGGACTTAACTCCATTACCACACATTTTGCATAGTCATGATGAAGTAAAATATTTACAAGTTTGGAAAGAGAAGATGGCTAATATAATGATAGCTCAGACACATGAGATATGTAGAAATGCTAGCATTGGTATGCTAGAGAATACACTGGAGAAACTATCATTTGTCATTAGTTTCTTAGAAAACTTTGATAAGATGGCCACACCAGTAATGGTGAAATATGCACCCTATCGAGATAAGATTGATTAGGTTATGGCTTTTAAGTGGCCATCTGAGGAAGATTTTAAATTATGGAAAAAGGTATTCACTGATGAGTTTGAAATATGAGTACTACAGTTGAGAAATACAACTTTGTCATGTATAATATAGATATGGCCTCAGAAGTTATATTTGAAAATATGCATTTCCCTTTTGACTTTAGGTATGAGTTGCTGAGGTGGAATAAAGTGTTATAACGGTTACAGATGCCTTTGGTTTGAATGAGTGGCCCTTTGAAGGGTGGTTTATTTTCTTCCATATCAACTAATGATTATTCTTGTCTTATGCCTTTTCCCTCAAACTGCATGATGCAAATGTAACTGAATTGGAACTTAGCGGTCCAATGAAAAATGGACATGTGTACCCTCCGACCTGAAGCTTGTTTTGCTCCCTTGTTTTATTAAAGGGAATTCTGGGCTGTGGTAGGGAGTTTGCTGAAATGTTTGAGATTTGAGAAATAAGAGTTTAGTGATACAGAGAGTATGAATGTAAGTCCAGGTCTTAAGGTTTTGAGTTAGATAAGAGAACTTGGTCAATTATGGGGTTCTTAGACATGTTTGTATTAAATATGAATTTTTTTTTAGTATGTTTTCTCTCCTGTTGTGATATTTTGTATGAATTATTAATGAAATATTGGTCCAAGATGATTTTCATTGATCTTCATTTTTTATTTGCTATGAATTACTTTTAATGATGGCTCTGGTTCAAATTATCAGTTAAATTCTTCAATTAATCAGTAAGTTCATGCAAGCTAGCAATGAGATTCATAAAGTAGTGGTAGACTTAGATACAAATATATGGATTGTAATGCGATTCATATGGATCATAAGTGTTTAAGATGAAATTTTCCCTGTAGTTCAATTTTCTCATTTGACTTCGTGCTTTAGGATATGGCACTGGAATTTTGATCATGGTTATATTTTCTCATGTGTTGTGTTATGACTTCAGAATGTTTTATTCAAATATTTCCTATCAATATAATTTAGTTGTGTTTGCAATTCTTTGCTAATGGGACTCGAGCCTTTACGAGGAATAGCCAATTTCTTGAAGGATTTCATCCTTTTAGTGTTAATGGGGGAATCTATCTATTGTTCATCAATGGGTGGTTGAATTGTTTAATGTTGTATTTAAATAGAACATTTTAGGGAATACCCTCCTGGGTCTTACAGAGCCTGAAGTGTAGGACAATTAGCATTATCGCTTTTTCTCGTCAAGTTGGCCAATCACTTCCTAGAATTTTATCATTGAACATGGAAAGTTCATAGAAGATCTCAGGAAGTTCACTTGGGCTGTAATAAAAAACACCAACAATTGTACTTTTGCAGACCTCCGTTCAAGTGGAACTCAAATTTTTTCTCTCTAGGAAGTATGATGCAGGGGCATCCTATGATGCACCCCTAATTTACATTGTTGTCATGTTGAAAAAAAAATCATTTTGGTTTGTTTTGGGTCAATAAGGACATTTAATACCATTTGGGGATGTTTGGGTGTCATGTTGTGAAAATTTGTAAAATTTGCAAAATGTTGTCATTCTTGTCAAAAAACTTGTAAAAATTGTAAAATGTTGTCATTCTTGTCAAAGAACTTGTAAAAGTTGTCATTAGTGTTAACCAAGGAGTTAGTGGTCGGTTGGGAAGTTTCCAATGGTTTTAATATGATAAATATGAAATGTAATCTCAAGCACAAGGGTTGGAGAGGATTTTGAATGAGAAACACTTCATTTTGCAAGTTCATTACTGTAATTTTTTGTGAAAATTGTTTGTAATTGGCATTGTACGAACTGGTATAGATTGGTACGGTCTTGAAAAAAATTGGAGAAGTTGGATAAGGGTCATAGCTTTCGAATTATATTGATTTGGTAGAATTTCATTTAGTTTTTTGCAAGATATTTTAATTTTGGTTTGTGTAGGTCTAAACCCTACCTAGAGTTTCCAGGGAGCATAGTTTAATCATAGGTAGAGTTTGCACCATCCAAAAATCATGAAATCTGGTGGAAAGCTCTATCCCATGTCTCTCTACCTTCCTATAAGTGGAGAGTTCCCAATGTGCACATGTGAAGGAATTGTGGAAGACTATGAATGCATAATTGTAGGGAGATAGTCCTAAAACCCTAGGTTCAATGTTGTTTTGATAAATCTATACATTTTTTGTGATTGGTAGGATGGAGAATCATTGGGGAATGTTGCAAGGAGTTTTAAAAAGATAGGGATTCATATGACAAGTTTTATTTCCTTTGTTTGAAGTCATTACCTAGAATGAACCTAGTGGCAACAAGTCCTAATTTGCATGAATAATTGTGTTAATCACTTGGTTGGGAACCCTTAGAATGTGTTGAAACAAGATTTCACAAACCAATACCTCCATGTTCCATGTTGTATTCAATGATTGAAATCTATTAGGTCATTTCTCTCATGTTTCAATGTGCATTAGGAAGCCTTTAGGCGTTGTTTGAGATGAGCCATTATGTGAAGGGTGTAAAAATATTAAAATTGTGTTAGGTTAAGGCCTTCCTCTGCATAAAAAACCCACTTAATTTTTGCACAACTAAATTAATTTTTAAAATTTTCAACACCTTTAATTATCATATGTAAAATCCAAATGTGCTTTATAAAAATTTTCATATGTTGGTTCATTTAATTAAGCTATAAAATCAATTTCGCTTATAGAAAGAAAAAATGTGCATAAGAAAATAATTAAAAATGAACTTGTTACTAGGATATCATAATCAAGATATAGAATTATAAATGAATTGGATAAGGATAATTGGTTTCACAAACATGCCATTTCATGTAACCATAAATGAGTAAGATTATAAACACAATCATACAAACCATGTGAATACCTCTAGCTAATTAATATAGGGATTTAAATTTTACCTAAATAGTTCAATTAAAAGCTATATGCATCTACCTAATATTTAAGAATAGTTATAGAAAATGGTAAAAATAACTAGTATTATCTAATTTGCATCTTAATAGAACTACATTTTAACTATGAAATCATCGAGATGATCAAATTATATATATGAGAATACAAAATCAAATATGATTTAATCATTCATATAATAGGATGTGGCAAGGGTTAACATAAGAAGGCCTTGATGGGCTTTAGAATTGTTTAGTTTCCTGTTGATGTTTCATACTTTTTGATAGGGAGGTTAGAGGAATCAATCACTGATTCCTGCTCTAGGTCTTACCTGAAAGACCTCTATGGTATCTCACTCCACCACTTTAACCTATAGGACCTTTTTCTTGTTTAGGATCCCTTGGTTCTCCTTGCCAACCCAACTACCTTCATAGCTCTACCTACCAAGTCAACCTTGGTGCAATTTTGCAATCTCACCTTAGCCCTTAATCCACCCTAAAGGCTAACATTCTCCAAAATATTGAACTTAGCTTTGCAGGGGTGTGGAGGTGTTTCCAAGGACTTCAATCCACCCTACTATGGTTCTTGAGGGACCACTTAACTCCATTTTCTAGTCTCTTCCACCAAACCCTGATTTAGGTCTAAAAGGCTACTAGCCCTATGAGCCCCAATTAGGCCTCCTTCTCCGAGAAATCAAGGTTCTCCCAAGTAACCCCCAAAATCTTCTTTGGGTTCCTGGTCCTTATGTCCACCACTCAAATATTTTAGGGGTCTTAACCCTCAACTCTCCGTACAAAGGCTTAACTCTCAATTTGGAAAAATTAGGCCTTTTTAAGCCCTTTTCCTGACCTCCCTGCAACTATTAGAGGTTCCTTTCACCAGATGGATTGATGGAGCTTCCTCCTCCATTATATGCCTTGGAAAGGTTCATACCTACCCTCTCCACATCGTGATTTTTCAGGAAATAGACACCCCTGCAAATCAAGTGCTATGCACTTCTTGTCTTCCCTAGTCAGACACTTCCTGGCTCGCCTAGAGGAAGACTTCCACAGTGACTCCAGTGCTATCAAAGAATCCTAAACCTACTATATGTAGATACATGGAGTCTAGTCACAATTCCCAAAGGGTCATACAATGTGTACGGTGGAAATGTGAACTAACACTCCATTCTACTCAAACTGTCTGATTCAAACCAACAACTGTGTTGGAAACCAAATCAACTGCAAAAAATGCTTGAAACTGAACTAAGAAGCTAATTACTACCACAAAATGCTTTAATGACACTTAAAATACATCCTACACAAACTACAGTATCACATTCAATCCATTAAAGTACTACTTCAAGGTAAAAACCAGAAATTCACACAAAAACTCAACTATTCTCTCTTGAATTCCAAAATTTCAAATACTTCAAATGCTTCCAAACTTTCTCCCATGTCAAGAGCACCATTAAATAGGGTCTCAAAATTAGTCAAGCTCTGACTTAACCTCTCCTTTTTCGCTTGTAGCTTGCATTGGGCTTTATTTCCAAAAACTTAGAAAAGAAACTCCCAAAAAGGGTCTAAAAAGGTCTAAACCTTACTTGAGCAAAACCCTTAAGCCTAAGCAACGGTCAACATGACCTTTATAAAATCAACACCTAATAAAAAATGCCACTAAGGTAGAAACATGAATGAACATGAAAAGATATATAAGTTGGTCTAAGCAAATTGCCCAAATATGACCTTCTAGACAACCTATGGTAACCTATGGGTGCTCCTACACCACTTTTTGTCACTACTTTTTGCTAAGCTTTAAGACATTACTGAGACCTTTTATACCTTTCATATAATTTTAAGTAGTTTTAAGCATTTAGAATGGAAACATGTTATGTTAATATGTGAATGTATGATTTATGAATTTCTATGAAGTTTAGTAGGATTTTATGTTTAGTTTATAGTTGTTAATAATGAGAATGCCTTAGGAAATAAGACTAACACTTGCAACAAGATATTTATTAACCCGTAGCAATAGGATTCTCAACCTATAGCATAAGGATTGAAGTTCGTTGCAAAAGAGAACTCAATCGATTGCAACATTACCACTTTCAAAGGAAGACAAAGGCAATCATTTACTAATCAAATCATGAGTCACCTATATTACTCTTATCTACAAACAAGACTACAAGGAGAAGAAGTCTATTCTCAAACGGGATGTGAATTATGATAGAGCTATTATTTTTATCATGTTTTCTATTATAAATGGTTTCTTTTGTTGGGCATAGAATCCTTGTTTTATTTTTATACTCTTGTTTCAATGATTACTACTTTTTGTTTTAAGACTTAGTCCTCTTCCTATTCTTGAGGAAGAGTTGACATATGTTTTTTAGTTTGTTTTTAGTTCATGAATAATTGGACTCTCTTGCGGACCCTATATAGTGGTATCGCTTATCGAGGAGAAGATCTAGTAGTCATAGAAGAATAATAGAAGATCATATGTGTGTTATTGAATAAGATTTCCCAAATATTCCTTGTTAGATTTGGTGTAACAATTCTATGTTTAGAATGCAGTAAAAGATAATTGATTTGATGATATGTTTTGCTGAGTAAGTGAGTGATTGAAAAAATCCTATGAAAGTAGTAACTCAAGAAAGGGCCACTTGAGGTAATTTTGAATCACTTAAATTTAATTTATTAGATTAGATTATGCATTGTGAATTTCATTAACAGTTTCCAATTATCTATTTTGAATAAATATGCATATTTCATTCTCTAGAGGTTAACTAAGTTAGGAAATATTGTAGTATAACATTAGCTAGTTACAATCTCAAGCATTAGGTACTCGTAGAAAAAGTGGTGGAGGGTCACTAGGACCTCTTAAGCAAGTCTTTATTCCATTTTTAGTTTTTGGGCTATTGGTGTGTGTTGGTGTTTAATAAAGTCATTTATGGCTATTTGGAATCATATGGTTTCATTTTGGAGTGATTAATTGGGTTTTTGATTTAAAATTGTAAAAGTTATCATGCAACTTTGGAAAGGTGTCAGAAAAAGAAAGAAACCCTTACATGCAAATCATGAAACTATTTCAAAGAGCTGATTTTGATTGGGAATGTATAAATACACCCTCCAAAACTTGAATTGGGGGTTGGAGACATTGTTCTGAAGTTTTGATGAATGAAAACCTCAATTTGTGTGCATTTTTTTGAGTCTTACATTATTTTTAGGCTAAAGTCATGCATTGTACGGCTTGGTACGATCTCATATCAAGGAATATAATATATGGATGGAAATATATTTTTTTCTAGCTTATAATTATTATTTTCTATTTAAATTTCATTGAGTTTTGTGTGAGATATGGCCATTTTGGTGAAGGTTGCTCTATTCTAACAATTTTTTCCATAATTTGTAGTCTAAAAACATGCTAACTTATGGAAATGTATGGTATATTACAGGCTTGAAAATAATTTTAAAGGCTTAAGGCATGAGTCTAGTTTCATATGCTTTTTGTTTTAGAAAAAAATATTAAGTTTTGAATGAGTTATGCCATTTTTGGTGAGAGTAGGTTGTGGCTGGCCTTGGGTTTCCAATTTTGGGGAAAATGCCATCTTTCTTTTCCACCATTGGATCATTATGAAAATTGGAGAAAAAATTTGTAATTAGGTTATATTCAATGCCACTGAAGTGATTGACTTTATTATTTATTTTGTGGAAGTTATTAATGACCGTTCCTTTCATTGCAGGGCTATCCTATCAATATTTTGAAGAATCAGTCCTTGAATTTGATTTTTTCCCCTTTTCTCTACATCATTTGGGTATCAAAGATAGAAGACCCTAAGAGTGAAATGTATGCAGTAGGATAATATATTTGTGAGAGAAATTTTTTTGCAGATATGAAAGAGATTTGGTGACTTATATCCTCCAATAGTGATGAAATTGGGTAGAAGGTGTGTAGATTTCTTCCACTGAGAGGAAGTGGGTAGAAGAGGTCTTGGAGAGTGCATCTTCTAGAATCTTGTTGGGTAGAGGATAGTTTTGTGTGTGAAGGTATTGGGATACCAAAATAATGGAAGTGTTGAGGAGAATGATCCATGAAGAATTGAAGAGTAATAAGTTGTCAAGAAAGCAACAAGAGATGAGAAGAGAAAGGAGTGAGATGAAGAAGAAAGATGAGAAGGTAAAACAAACAAATATTCAACAAGAGATAATAGTGATGAGACAAGCTTTGGAACAAATGCAAAAACTTGAAGAAAGAATACATTGTATAGGAACAAGGGTGTGGAGTTGGCACATCACCATTAACAAAATTTTCAAGTGGTTGGTAAAGAAGATTGTTAAGAGGAAGGGGAGGCATAGGTTGGCTGCCTTGAAGAAATAAGATAAGAGTGTGAAAGAAACCCAAAGAGTTGGGGACAAAAAAGAGTTTCTAGAGGATCAATTTTCACCAAAAGAGGTGCAGGAAGTTCTCATGGAAGAGGAATTGAAGAAATATGTGAAAGAAATGCAACAAGGAGTGTTGGAAGAAGAAATGGGAAAGGAGAAGAAAGTGTCGATGAATGAGGCACTTAAGGAGACATCTTGGTCTCTTGATTTATTTTCTAATGATATGTTTGAGAATTTGAATGCAGGTATGTAGAATAAGGAGAAAAAGACCTTGAAGATGATAGAATATGCAAAGAGAGTGTCCACAAAAAAAGTTGAAGATGTGAAAGAAAGGAAACAAGTTGCAGCAGTAGACAAAAGAAGACATCTTGAGGTACATTGCAAGGTACCTAAAGATGAAAAGAGGATTATTAAAGAAAAGGAGAAAGCCTACAAAGGGAAGGGGATGCCAAGCCATGAAGCCCAAGAGGGAGGAACTTTGGGACAACAAGACAAAGACAAGGTGAATATGAGTACAAATTTTTGATTTTGATTATGCAAGTGAAAATAAGAATGTCAACCTGCAAGGTAGAAAGGAGAAAAGTAAATTAATGGATCATGGCTATATAGTATCATTTTGGCAAAGAAAATCTGTTGTAAGGGAACAACAGGTAGAAGGTAAGAAACATGGATCTAATCAATCCAAGCATGGAGAGGATCACGAGAAGGTTAGAAAAAAACTTCTTATGTAGAAAAATTGGAAGAAGAGAAATAAAAGCAACCTTTAGAGTTGGAGTGCATATTAGATACAAAGAAGCTCAAGAAGACAAGAAGCAAAAAATATTTGCAATATTTGGTCAAATGGAGGGGTCTTCCTATGGAAGATTCTGCTTGGATGTCCAAAGATGATATTGTCAAGCATGGATATACTGTTGTAGGTCTTCATTCAAGTGGAACTTGAATCTTTTCTTCCTTGGGTGTATGGTGCATGGTCACTAGGACCTCATAAGCAAGTCTTTATGTCATTTTTGGTTTTTGGGCTATTGGTGTGTGTTGGTGTTTAATAAATTCATTTATGTCTATTTGGAATCATATGGTTTCATTTTGGAGTGATTAATTGGGTTTTTTATTTAAAATTGTAAAAGTTGTAAAAGTTGTCATGCAACTTTGGAAAGATGTCAAAATAAGAAAGAAACCGTTACATGAAAATCATGAAACTATTTTAAAGAGTTTTTTTTTATTGGGATTGTATAAAGATACCCTCCAAAAATTGAATTGGGGGATTGGAGACATTGTTCTGAAGTTTTGATGAATGGAAACCTAAATTTGTGTGTATTTTTCTAAGTCTTACATTGTTTTCAGCTGAAGTCATGCATTGTACAGCCTGGTACAACCTCATATCAAGGAATATAATATATTAATGGAAAGATATTTGTTTCTAGTTTACAATTATTTTTGTCTTATTAAATCTTACTGAGTTGTGTGAGATATGACCATTTTGGTGAAGGCTGCCCTATTCTAACAATGTTTTCTAGAATTTGCAGTATGAAAATGTTCTAGTATGGTCCTTGAATGTGTTATTTTTTCCTTTTATCTACATAAAAAAGGTAGCTATTTGTATGCCTTTACTCTATTTGAGAATTTGTAGTTTATTCTGATTTAAGGATTTTATTGTATTTACATGTGTTTATTGACCTATATACTCAGTTATGTAGGATGTACAAAATATATGAATGCATATACATTTCCAGCACTATTTTAAGCTTACGATTCCTTAGTTTATTATTTAATGTATCCCTCTTGTGAATGGTGAACTACTTAGTTTAGGGATCCTGATGTCTACTAAGCTAATTGCATAACTAGTAACACCAATTTAATCAAATACTAGAGGAAGCTCCACATTTTTGGTGTTGTTACCAGGAGTGGTGCTAAATTTAGGATTCTTTTGTGTATTTTAAATTATTTCCAAGTTTTCATAGGTTATAAAATTTAATTTCAACATTAGGATACATGGGTATTTAGGAATCAACATAAAAACTATTTACTAACAGTGTGTAGGAACCAATGATTAAAAGAGTTAGAACCATTGTATGCAGAGGTAGAGAGATGCTATAGGAATATTTCTCCCCTCAGTACATGAAACATTTGAAGACACTGGTGAATAGAGTGAACATATTGAGGAAATCCACGAAGAAGAATTATCCCTTATACCGATAGCTACACCAATTACAAACGAGAATTTCATCATACATTTTGATATAATGGTTGAAGAGGCCATGAATAACCCAGGAGAGAATGCAACATTTGAATTCCTGATAACTAATCAAGAAAGGGATATTGCTCATAAAAATATACCTCCTTCAAAATTTCCCATTTTCTATGGAATGGTTACAAAGGATTCAAACACATTTCTCTTTGACTTCGATGTATTATGTTAGAGCTATGATTACACTATAAATGACCACTAGTTTAAATTATTCCCAACCATGCTAAAGGATGATGCTCTATGTTGGTTCATGGGGTTGGGAAGGAATGTCGTTCATAATTGGGACATAATGAAGAAAACAATTCCTAGAGAAATACCAAGACTACTAAAGTGGCACAAAAAAAAGAGGGATGGCATCTATAGGATGTCATAGAGAGAAGATGACTTGTTGGAATATTATGTTGAGAGGTTTCAGTTATGTCTGAAGAAATCACATCAAAACATATAATTTTTGTTGAATCTTTAAAATTGATATTTTAAGGGGAGTCCATGAAGATTATATGGATGCTTTAAATCTCATAGGAGTAGGGGACATCTCTCAACTTCCCTTTGATGATATTTTTAAGGTGTGTATAAATTACTCCAGATCATTCATAAAGTAGACCGAGGGTGATAGGACCTCTTCTCTCAACAAGACATCCACTAGAGTTTCAAGGTAGATCTTAGCAATCTTCTATCCAATATTAAGGAGGAAATCATTAACCACTTGGCTACCCACCTAGATACCCTCCATATCAAGAGAAATTAGGAATAAGTAGAGGTAACCCTAACATAATTCTATCCACACTTCCTCTAGAAGAGGATCAATTGCAAATGCAAAAAGCTAGCTAGCATCTCCGAAGAAAAGCAAGGGAAGCCAAATTTTTATACCTTAGAGGATGAAGAAGGCCAAGTGTTTTACATTTATCAATGAAATCCATGGAAACCAAGATAATGTATGCCCCAAGATCCCTTGACCTATAATATATCATTTCCAAGTAGTAATTCAAACTTCTCAAATTGGAACCCTCAACCCTAGACTAATGTACAAAATCCACCATGCCCAATGACCCAAGCCTCTAATTGGAATAAAAAATAACAAGGGATATAACCACCCCAAAATTAAGAGGTATCAAACTATAGTTCCAAGTGGCCACCCTAGCAAAACCAATGGCCATCACAATGGCACATAGGTCAATAATGGAAAAACAAAATCCCTAACTACTCGAAGCCAAAAAAAACCTTGAAGCCACAACAACCAACCATAATGAAAAATATAACCATGGCTGCACCATCACAACCAAGAGCACCTTGGCTGCTAGTACAACTTGCACCTAACCCCAATAATAAGCTTGTTCAATAGGTTTATGCTAATGATACTATTTTTAGACACTCAAAATATCCTGATTGATATCGTGCACTTGATGCTAATTAACTGACACCGATTATTCCTTAATCATTTCCACACTAACCAATTAATTGAATAATCTTTATTTAATTAATTAAATTTCCTCCTTAAATCAGATAATGAACTTTATCAGATTATTTCATCATCTCCAATACTAATTTTCTCCTTTAATTAAATAAACCAATTTATTTAACTAAAGTACTAATGTTCTTCCATCCTCTCATTTGATTAAAATAAACTCAAGCATATAAACTAAATGTCATAAATCAACTAATATCACCTAAGTTAATTAATCCTAAATTAATTAAATCCTAACACTAACCCCCCATTCATCTAGCTTTTAACTCCACCCTAGGGTAAGTCAACCTTGGTCAACTAACTAGGTTGCACATGTAAATCAATTTATTTGATTTAATAATTACCCTATTTTCATTCAAAATGGCATATTCTTTGAATATTCCACCCACTTGAGTTTTCCCTCCCAAAGGAGTTTTGTCCTCTTTTTTGATCCACCTTGGCATTAAATACTCTTAAATGTGTCCTCTTTTTTGTGCCACATTTTGCATTGAAGGATATTACACCTCCTCTTACATAAGCCACCTCTTGGCATTCATTCCTCTTACACATCCCATCTCCCAAGATGTGCTCACACATGTGTGAGCACATTTCCTCTAAGATTCATTAGTATGTTAACAAGTGGCACAATGCCATTGGTCCAATTTTTAATCCCAAATTCTCCATATTATTCACTCTTCAACTCTTGTTCCTTATAAATAGAGGCCTTATATATTGAAAGAGGATCCACAATCTCATGGGTGATCCCACAATGTTGGTTTACAATTTTTGGAAGATTCTGATTTTTTCTGAAACCACACATTTTTAGAAAATATAATGATTTAAGCCTTAAAAAGTTGAATTTGAATTATTCAAATTGAAGAGGGTTTGATCAAACCACCTTAGATCAAACCCCCTTGGATAGAACCCCGCTAGTTTTAAACCATCCCTATAATAGAGTCTCCTTTACACATATCAAAATGTTGATAAAAAACCACTTTTGATTTACCTTTTGGGGGATCAAAAGAATTCATTTAAAATTTATTTTTTGTAATTATGTATTACTTATTATAAGCTTCCCAAAAAGTATAATTTAAAAAAAATAAAATAATTATTATGTTTATTTTTTATTTCTTGTGAATGTAGGTTTTTCATTGAAAATTAAGCTCTTTGTTCTACACATGTGGAAAAATAGAAGATTATCATTTTTTTTTTGAAAAATATGAGTGCACCAAATATTGAATTCCTTGATCCAACAAAAACAAATTTGAATTTTGATACATACAAAAAAATTTGTGTTATACAATCTGCCTATGTCTGAATTGTAATTGGTTTTACTTCAAAACTTGATTAAGGAAAAATATTCAATAAAAAACTATGAAACCAATTGGAAGCACTTAGATATTGTAATTACAAATATAAATTAAAAAAAAAGGAATTTTATCCTTCATGGAAAAAAAATTGTGTTATACGGTGAGCGTCACTCCCTAAAAATGGTGTTCACTGAAAAAAAAATCGAAGGAGATGGAAAAAGAAGTGCAATTTGATTCCAAAAAAATTAAATTTTTTTTTTTAGAATCTATAGACAAAATGTCACAAATCACTAGTTTGCATCATCTTCAAATTCTTCAAGGTTTAGCCAGTATAGGTGTCTGAAAGTGAAGATTTAGTTAGAAAAAATTAGTTTAGTGTCTAGTTTGGCCAAAAATTGTAAACCAGTATTGTGGGATCACCCTCATGCAAGGTTACTATTCACAACATCAT
Organism: Sequoiadendron giganteum; assembly: GCA_007115665.2. NCBI lineage: Eukaryota > Viridiplantae > Streptophyta > Pinopsida > Cupressales > Cupressaceae > Sequoiadendron > Sequoiadendron giganteum. Next base: position 810,808,867 of record CM021102.1, read on the forward strand.
CCACAAGTTATATTAGCATAGGAATATAATTCATCATCCGTATCTAGGTTATTTACATTTTGCATCAAAAATCACACATTTCATCCAAGAGATTATCAAGGGATTAGGAAAGGGCTTCTTTCCACATCAAAGAAGCACCAATCCCCCTATGGGATGCTGGCTTGAGCATTAGAATAGTGGTTAATTAGTAACTTATTTGATATTTTTCTTTGTTTTCATGTTCTCATGTTTAAAGAATTTCATAGGGAATGCTTAGTTTACACTTGTTTATTGACTAATAATTGTTTGTTTTTTCATGTTTAAGCAGGTCTAGGAAAAGAATTCACATTTTGGCGCTAGAAGGAGGGCACAAATATCAAATTTAACAATTATTTTTCTCCATTTCCGTCATTTTTTCTCTTTTTCGCCTTTCCAAGATACATAGACGTTGAAAAGACAAACAACGACACAATCGTTTTACCGTCGCTATATAGCAACACTTCCTCTATGTCTAAAGGATGACACTACATTAATGCTATTGAGTTGATAAAATTCCAAAGGGAAACACTGGAGGAAATAGCAACACAAACACAATCTTTGTTTTTCCATAGAGCAACACTGAATTTAGCAGAGCGATGCTGGAATCCTCAAATAGCGACACAACTTTGGAAAGCGATGTTGGGTTTGGGTAGAAGATCAATTTTCAAATTTGTTTTAGCATGTGCTTTATATATTCATCTCCATTGACCATTGACCTATTTTGTGGCTCTATTTTTTCTTTTTTAGGTTGATCAACTTTTGCAGGTTAGGTGACCAAGAAGAAGAGGAAACAAGGAGAAGGCTTCTTATAACACTATTTCATGACTGTAACAAGTGTTTTCTAACACTTTGGGGACACCTATAACCCAATATTTAGAATCTTGTTATCTTTCAATTTAGGACTCAACTACATCTCATTTGGGTTTTAAAAAAGAACACACAAAAGGTTAAAAAAAACATTATAAACTCACTAGATTTGGTTTTGGGTCTTTAAAATTGAACAATCAACTTCACACTCAAATTTGGTACTATAAAAAGAACTCAATACTACTTTTGAGGACTAAAAATAATTTGTGTTTGTTTTGTTTTATATTCTTCTCTACAGACCTGTGTCATTCAAATGAGTATGCATTTCTCTCATGATTCACGGGGATATTGAGAATCAAAAGAATTTTTAGTGGCATTAGGTTGTCTAAGAGATTGCCTCCACATTTCAAATTTGAGTTTTTAAAATTGAACAAATCATGCTAGTGTGAGAAAGAGACATCATGTGTGCTCCCTCCTTGTGCTTTATGTGAACTGGGTGATCTAAACTACAAGTGTATTCCCTCACTTTTTTACCTTCAGAGGGGCCTGCCTAAGACCACTTTGAAGGCGAATCCAACCAGTTTTTCACTCAAGCTGGTATATAAATGGATAGGACTAAACTATCAAGTCCTCATGGTATGTAGGCCTTGGTCGTACAATGTCTTTCAAAATCAGGTACTACTATAAAAAGTATAAGATCCCCTAGTAGGATTGATTAAAGAATTTAGTGGCTTGCTGGACACTCGTAAGGTGACATGTCCCTGATTATCCTGACTAAGAACCAATCTATCTAGAAGCCAAAATACTTAACTATTTGTTGGTGCAAGAACAGTTGTTTTGAAGCCATCCCACATACTTGTGGTTTGTAGTAGAGATGAAGAATTTTTCATGGGAGATTCATAAGAATTCGAAGCTTGGATAACCCATAGAAGTGAGTGTCGTGGATGGGAGCTAGTGTGGTCAAGCTTGTAATCATCCAATTTGAATAAGAACAACTGGAGAAATCCAAGTGGGAATTCAACAAATATTGTCTTTTCTATCCTAGGGTTGTGCATTGTTTTAAAATAAATACAATGCTTGAAATATCATAACTTGGAAACAAACATTCAATAAGGTTATCAAATTTCAAACCCTTTGAAAAGAGAAAATACCTTTGAAAGGTCTAAGTATTACTACTTGTCCCTAGGGATTCTATCCTTAGAGGCTTCTAAGTATTTGGGCCTATATCTCAATTTTCTCTCTCTAAAGTCAACATAGGGAACTATTTCCTTGATTCTCTTGATTTACACATAATGGACCTTGTGGGATGAAAGTAAATTGAGACATAGACATTTAGTTGGAAAAGATAAGCAAGAGAAGTGTGGATGTGGGAAAAATAATTCATTAATAAAAGATAAAAGACAACTGAACCCCACATGTGTGTTTGTTCTCATGATTTCCAAAAAGGTCAAGATACCAAAAACAAATTATTTGTGCAAAAGCTTCAAGTTTAGGTGTCAAACTCAAAAATTTATCAAGAAGTACATTAGGAAGTGTAAACTCATGTAGTACACCAAGATAAGAAAGAAGTTCATGAGGTTTTATAGACTCATTCCTTTGAACAATCAAGATATGTATGCTCAATTTGAACCACTCATCTAAGTCAAGTTTGGTCCTTTGAAATTGAGCACTTTAGAAGAATAGCATGTTCTTCAATACCTAGGTCTTGTAAGTGAAAGTTTCTCTAGGTTCATCTAGGATAAAAATCAACACTTTCATCCATCCCTCAAACATAAATCAAATCCCATCTCACAAACAATTCTTAGAATCCTGAAAAAATCATTCATGCTAGAATTTTGGTAATCCTTCAAATCAAAATAAAAAATCATCTTGTTTGACTAAGTGTGTGTGGATGATTCCTCCTTCATACACAGTTAAATTATCACCTTGTGGATAATTTTATTCCAAGATAACATCCAACATCTTGGGGTTTATGAGTTCATTATCCAAATCCAAATGAAATCCAAAAAAATAAATCCAAAGGTCCTAAAGTATAGTGTTCCTCCAAGGTTCTTAAAAGTTCAATCATTCACACCATCCATCTTTCATTTATCCCATCACCATCATTTGATCCTTAAAAAAAATAGATTTTCTTCTTTGTACCTAAAGTTTAGAGCAACCTAAGGAATTAGAGGTTTTCCTTCCATATTCCTAAAAGTTGATCCTTATTTTATGGTTCAAACTAGATCTCAACACAAGAAAAACATGGAGCAAAACAAAGAAACATCCACTTCAAGTGACTTGAGTCAAACCACACCTGAATTGAACCCCATTAGATCTAACAACCCCTCACTCAACCTTCATCAACTACCACAAGATCCTCAAGAGGGAGGTTTTCAAGTGAAGGACATTACCAACAATGTCTTAGGAATGATTCAAGACAAAATCATGGAGATAGTCCAAAATCCTGAAAAACCACAAGATTGTCAATACAATGATGAGACTCAATCCTTCAAAATACATGATAGCACTAGAAAAGAAAGAGGCTAAACTCCCTTCTGATTATGATGTAAGCACTATTATAGAGAAACCTCTTGGGACTATGCCACCGGTGTCATTCACACCATCCTTCCAAAACATCATTCAACCTATCATACAACCAACATCATCTCATTCTCCAAGTAAAACCATGATCACCAAGGAGAGTTCATTGCTCCAAGGTCTTGAAAAAAATCCCCTTGTAAACAACCAAAATTTGGATGAAAACACCATCTTGGTTATATCGAACACCATCCCGCAAGACCCAAAACATCCGTATATTCCACTCATTTTCTATGACACCAATAATTCATCCACTTTCTCTGCAACACTGACATACCCTCTTGAAGCACAAGTCTCTCTCATGGTATCACAAGGACAAGGGGGTTTATTTGTACAAGGGGGAATCTTTGATGCTTCATCATCACTTTATCAAGGAAATGTACCACCTATCCTCCCACCACTTCCCCCGCTAACATCAACACCCACATCAATCCAAGGTTTAGGGAAACCCCCTTTACCCAACATACCAATCCAAAATTAGTTAAGTCAAAACAATCCTCCAATCATGAATCAAATTAACATACCAAATCTTGCAAGCATTCCATCGATATCACAACACCAGGTGGCACAAATCCAAATATCCCAATCAATCATTACACCATATACAACACCCCAAATTCTCCAAAAAATGGTCTCCCAAGGACCTAGCACATCAACCATACCCTCTACCACATAGCCTCTTGTCATCACTCAATAAGCACCTCAATAAAATATCATGACACCATCCCACACCATTTTGAATCCTCCACATCCACCACCAAATCTAAACATGGAAAATAAATATAGTATCACATTGTAACCAACCCAATAAGACTATCAAAAGGTACTTCAAAAATTCCAAATGCAACAAGCCACACAAGCTGTGCAAAAAGCTACACAAGTTGCATAACAAGCCAGACAAGTTTCACAACAAGCCACACAAGCTACACAAAAATCCGCACAACCTAGATAAAAAGCCACAAAAGCTGCACAACAAGCCACACAAGCTACACAAAAATCCGCACAATAAGCACATGGACAACAAGCCGCACAAGCCACACAAAAAGCTGCCCAAGCACAAGCACAAGCATTAGTACAACAACAAGAAGCCACCCAAGCTGCACAAGTTGTGCAAGCAAAAGCACAAGCTCAAGCACATGCACAAGACCAGGACCAAGTATAAAAAACTCAAGCACAAGCCTTGTTATAGCAATAGGCTTATCAACAAGCTTTGAAAAAATACCAAGCACAACAATAAGTAGCCCAGTTACAAGCCCAACAAAAAGCTTTTTTGGTGCAACAACAACAAGACCAACAACAAGCATTGTTGGCACAACAAAAAATACAAGCATACCAACAAGCATTACTTGAGAAACAAAGCTTACAAAAATCTCCCGCAAGAACAACACCAAGTCCACAAGATACCCCACCCATCATTCAAGCCCCTACACCAACCCAAAACATGTTCATTCCACCACCTGATCCACAAAATGATTTTTCCATTCAAATCAAAAATATCTCGCAACAAGTGTTGGATATACAATTTGGGAAAACCACAAAAAAACAAGGGAATTTATGCCCTCATCCATTTGATAGAAGCATTATGATGAAGCTATTCCCACAAGGTTTTGAGATACCAAAATTAGACAAGTACTGTGGAATGAGAAATATTGAGGATCACATCAGGGAGTTCCACTTACACTGCATGGAAGCTGCCTACGATGCCTCCCATGGAATGGTTCTCCCGTCTTTCTCATGGAATCAAAAAGTTCCAAGAAATTGTGGACTCATTCATACAAAATTACTCATTTAACATAGGCATGGATGTAAGCTTGGAAGATTTGTCCAACCTAAAGGAAAACAAGGGAGAGACATTCACATCCTTCTTGAAATGATGGCAATCCAAGGCCAATAGAAGCAAGTGGGCCATGCTAGAAGAACAATAGATTGGGACTATCATTGCCAATATTGAAGGGACCTTGTCCTTTCATTTGAAATTGTAATGCATAACATATGACCAATTGATTCCCAAGGCGCTTAACATCAAAAAATCTCTTATAGCACAAGGGGTTACACCCAATTATCAAGATAATCCTCCATCAACAAGTTACAATGACAAACCTCACAAATGGGAAAAGGACAAAAATGTCACTAACAATGGTGTCATTGATCCTAAAGTTATCATTAGTGCCCCAAGGCAAAATACACAAACACAATCATATAAACAACCACAAAATAACCAAAACAATCCACAAACCAACAAATAATTACAACAACCCAATAATCAAGTGGTCAATAACTTGAACACTCAAGTGGGACCACTCCCAAATAATAGATATCCCCCTAAATGAAAATATACACCCCTTGGGGAACCAATAGAATATATCATGCAACAACTCATTCAATCCAACATCATCATGCTTCGAGTTATTAAAAATTACTAGGACCCTAAAGTTAAACTACCATGGTATAATGAGAAGCACCTTTGTAATATTCATAAGATAAAAGGGGACACAGAAACTAATTACATGTGGCTTAAAAAATTGATCCAAGATCTTATTGATGACAAGACTATAACCATTGAACAACTAGTTTGGAATCAAAACTTCAAATAATACAAAAATCCTATGCCCAATCACAATAAAGGAAACAATAATGGTAAAGGAAAAAAATTACGACAACGTCAACCATGTTTATGACCAAATTGTTGCATCTTTGGATGAGTGAGTAGATATTATCAATATTGTAGGATCTAGGGCTAAGTGTAGAGTCACCACATGTAGCAGAAAAATTACCATCCTAGGACCTTCACAACCATCTAGGGCACCCACCGTAAATCCAAAATCCATCCCTAATGGTTACAATGTCCTAGAATAGCTAAAGAAGACCCCCAACTAGATCTGCATCATGGAGGTTCTAAAAATCTCCCCCACACATAGGGAAATCCTAGAAAAAGGCATTGGCTACATCCTTCATCCACATAGATCTTGATGCAAACTAGTTCCAAGCTATAGTCAGACATATCACTACACCACATCTCCTCACTTTCTTCAAACAAGATCTCCCAACCTAGCCATCTCATAACCATGCACTCCATCTTGAATTCCTAGTACACAAGAACAAGGTCAAAAGAGTCTCAGTGGATGGAGGTGCGAGTTTGAACATTTTTTCTCTCGAGCTAATAAAGAATCTGGGTTTCTTTGAAGACATGATTGAAAAATGGAAAGGCATCACTATCTGGGCTTATGATGATCAATATAGGGTGTCTCAAGGCACCATTCAACTCCCTATCCAAGTAGGGCGAATGATCATAGAGACTACTTGCAAAGTCCTTGATCTTGAACTCCTGTACAATATCCTCCCGGGGCGCCCATGAATCCATGAGATTCAAGTTGTTGCATCTACATTCCATCAATGTCTCAAGTTCCCATATGAAAACCAAGAGGTCACAATCCATGGTGATCCCAAACCATTTTATTACTACAAAATTATGGAGGCCAAATATTATAAGATCCCACAAGTCCCCAAGAATGATGAAGGCCCTATGTCTCCATATGTAGACTTGTCCACCTTAGCCTCCAATACTTAGAAAAAGATACCCTCTAGTCTAGACATCTCAAATATTAAGGTTATTATCCAAGACAATGGATGTGGAGATTTCAAAATGAAAAAGAGCACCTTTGTAATAGGAGAGTTACCTCAATCTCCTAGATCTTGTGGTAAGCCACAACCAATTGACACACCATCTCAAACCTTCAAAGAAGACCCCTCCAGATTCAAATGTTGGGGGGACCTAGGTTGGGAAGTGGTAGATGAAAAAGATATATAAAGTCTCCTATACCAAGATGAAAGACCTATGCCTGCTCTTCTAATGAACGATGGTAATAAAGGACTAAAATTAATGCTTGGCATGGGCTACAACAAGAATGAAAGTCTCACGAAAAATAAAAATGACCGATTAGAACCTATTGTTGCTGAAAAGTGTCTTAAGAATCTTGGCCTTGGGTGTACCCCTAGGAAAATAACCATATGTGGAAGAGGTCCCCCTGTTTAAGTAGTCGAATATCCCCCTTGGTTACCGGTATCCACTAGCCTTCCCCTAGACAACTATACCTTTGATATAACTGATGTATGTGATGAGGACCCCATCACCAACTTACCCATGTTATTCAAGGACTCCTCCCTATTCATGATCAATACCTTATCTTTCGAGCCAAGTAACCAGACCAATGAACTAAAAATTGTCTACCCTCAACTCATCAATTATGACCAACGACGACCACTGATATTAGACACATTCAAAAATGATGAGGCTCTCTCAGAATTCATGGGACTGCAGGATAATCTACCATGTGAAGATCATAAGGCAAGGTTTGACATTGAGCTAGACATACATGCATACTACGGGGAAACGATTGAATCCCTTAATCACAAAATATAAATTTTAAGAATAACATGTAGGTCTTTAAGTGAAAACCACACTGTGGCACTTTATGACCCAAAAATAGTAAAAGGAAAGGATGTATCCAATGGTGAAAACCTCTTTGAGGTGCCAAAGGATGAGGGATTCAATCTTTCCCTTTGTGCTATTCATGAGAAAAAATGAGCAGTCTTTGCAGAGAAATGTAATCTAGTCAATCTAGGGACAAAAGAGACACCACACATCACTTTCTATGCAGAATCTCTTTTGACCGAAGAATGAGAAATCTTAGCTGCATTTTTCAAGGAAAGAAAAATAAATTTTACATGGACATATGTTGAAATGCTAGGCCTTGATCCAGAATTCATAGTCCACCATCTTCCAGTCTATCCAAAGGTGAAGCTAGTAAAACAAAAGCTAAGAAAGATGCATCCATAGGTTGCATTCTTGGTCAAAGTTGAGCTATAGAAACTCCTTGACGCTAGATTCATAAGACCCATTCATTACCTTGAATGGGTTTCCAATCTAGTCTATTTCTAAGCCCATTAGGGGAATTCACATCTACACTAACTTTAGGGACTTGAACAAAGCATTCCCTAAGGATGATTTTCCTCTCCCCAATATAGACATGATTGTGGATATGACGATAGGGCATTGGATGCTATCATTAATGGATTGGTTTTTAGGATACAATCAAATAATGACATCAAAGGAGGATCAACATAAGAAAACCTTCACCTTTCCATGGGGTACCTACTGTTGGAACATGATTCCATTTGGGTTGAATAATGATGGAGCTACATACCAAAGGGATATGACTTTGATTTTTCACAACATGATTCACAAGTCCGTAGAAGATTATGTGGATGCCATATTGGCCAAATCAAGGAAGCGTCGAGACCACATAGTTGCATTAAGATCCATCTTTGACTGATTGGAGGAATACAAGGTAAGGCTAAATCTTAAGAAGTGTGTCTTCGGTGTGTAATCAGGAAAGCTCCTCGAGTACATTATGTCAATGAGGGGAATTAAAATAGACCTTGCCAAAGTCAAAGAAATTCTTGAAATGGAAGCACCACATACACTATAGAAATTAAGGGCTTTATAGGGAAGTCTCCAATCCATTCACTGATTTATAGCACAATTAGCAGATAAGGCTATCCCATATTCTCATCTACTCCACAAGGGGGTAGGATACAAGAATGATGAGAAATGTGACTAGTCATTCAACAAAATTATAGAATACTTATTGACACCACCAATCCTTATGCCACCAATCCAGAATAATCCCTTGACTCTCTCCTAGTTCAACATGATGAAATAGGGAAAGAGAGGGCCATTTACTATATCAGTAGAGCCATGGTGGGACATGAGATGAATTATACATTCATTCAAAAGGCCTGCCTAGCAGTGGTGTTTTCTGCACAAAAATTCAAGCACTACATGTTGGCTCACCAAATAAAGCTCATATCCAAGATAGAACCTCTCAAGTATCTACTCTCTAAAGCAACACTCACAAGATGAATGGAAAAATGGGTCATGATCCTAACAAAATATGACATTGAGTACATAGAACAGAAAGCCATCAAAGGAAAAGTAATTGTAGATTAGCTAGCAGAAGTGCCTATATATTTAGAAAACCCATTGGTATCATAATTTCTCGATGATTCAATCTTTAATGTAAGTGTAGCAGATCATTTGAAAGTATATTTTGATGGGTCATATACTCAACATGGACCAGGAGCCAGAATCTTCTTTATCACACCACAAGGAGATTGCATCCCCAAATCATACAAGCTATCATTCCCTTGCATTAACAACATTTTCGAGTATGAGGCTCTAGTCATAGGAATCTGAATTGTAGTACAGTAGAAAATCATGGTACTTAAGGTTTATGGAGACTCATAGTTGATAATCAACCATGTCAATGATGAATACCAAAAAAAAAATGAAAAAATCACCCCATACAAGAAATTGGTGGAGGATCTCAAGGAATTCTTCATTGACATCACATTTGAGTAGATACCGAGGGAAAAAACAAAGCAAAAACTACCATGGCTACAACCGGGTCATTATTGGATATCCCACACAACGTCCCCAAACAAGAATTCATGGTAGAGAAGCTTCTCATACCATATTTTGAGGTACCATATTATGATTTTTTGTGAGAAATCGTTGGTCCAAGTGACCCTTGGTACCATGACATATACACCTACCTAAAAATAGGAGTCCTCCCTATTGATATTACCCTAAACCTTAAAAGAATTTTTTTTAAGAAGTCATCCCATTTTGTTATCTTAGGTGATACCCTATACCATAGAAGTATCAAAGGAACCCTTTTGAGATGACTTAACCCTGAGGAATCTTTGACTGCTTTAGCTAAGGTGCACAATGGAATTTGTGGTTCACATTCTAGTGGTATGAACTTAGCCAAGAAACTGCTAAGAATGGGGTACTACTGGCCAAACATGGAGAAGGAAGCTCATGATTATGTTAGAAAGTGTTTAATATGCCAATAACATAGGGACCTCATCCAAGCATCAACTCATGAGCTCCACTCGATTCTAACACCTTGGCCTTTTTTGTAATGGGGGCTTGATCTCATCAGAAAAATCTCACCCACCTTATCTAGTGGACACAAGCTCATTATCACTACTACAAGTACTTCACAAAGTGGGTAGAGGCCATTCCCATGACACATATCATAGGAAAGAGAATTTCTAAATTCATCCCAAATTACCTTATCTATCGTTACGGTGTCCCACAAGCCATTATCTCAGATAATGGAACACCTTTCAAAAACCAGGATGTACGAGACCTATGCCAAAAATTCAATATCCAACATTGATTTTCCACCCCATACTACCCCCAGGGTAACAACCAAGTTGAGGCTATGAATAAAACCATCTTAAGAATTCTCAACAAAATAGTCAATGAAGTTGGTTGTGACTAACACTTATAGTTGAAACTCACCCTATGGGCTTACCGAACAAGTATCCACACACCTACAAGTGCAACACCCTTCTCCCTAGTCTATGGATATCAAGATTGAGCCCCCATCCTTAAGGATATCATTGTAGAATCTCATTACTGATGAATAATATTGAGCGTCACAATTGAACGATCTATAACTACTGGATGAGTGATGCATAGATGCTTTGAATCACCAACATGTCTATCAACACCATGTGAAGAGGAGCTACAACAAGAAGATTAATAGTCGATCATTTCAAGTTGGAGAGCTCTTTTTGAAAGAAAATTAAAAACATGCCAAATATAGATAGCAAGGGAAAATTTGAACCCAACTGGTTGGGACCCTTTGTTATCAGTGCAAGTTATAAATCAAGAGCATATCAGCTATCAACACCTGAAGGTGAGCCTCTACAGGATCCCATCAAAAAATCTCATCTCAAAAAATTTAATGCCTAAGCTTGCAAGGTGTAAATCCAAAAATATAAAAGAATCAAAAAATATAAAAAATCCAAAAAAACCAAAAAAAAGATTGAAAATAGTAAAAAAATCATCCTCTAGTGAAAACCACTTCTGTGGCACTTTGGGCAAGTACCTTGGTGAAAACCTAGCAAATAGGTGCCTTGTGTAAATAAGAATTTTCCATCCACAATGGATTATTCGACTTGTTAAGCATCACCTACCATCACATTCATCCATCACATTCCATCGATTCTTCTAAAACGCATCTGCATCTGCATCATAGCTTGATCTTGTGTTGGTATCATGTTCCACTCTAGAACTACTTGGAACATTCCTAAGGTTAGTTTGTCCTATCTATATCAAGGTATTCCATCGCATCACATTGGGGGAATGTTCTTATACCTACATTGGATTGTATTTGTGTATATTCTAGAAATCTTCCTAAAATGAAAAAATTCAAAAAACATTCATAAAACCGAAAAATCCAAAAATATCCAAAACATATCAAAAATTAAAAAAATAGACTCATCACGTTGAACTACGGGTCTCTGAGATCGAATGTAGGCAAGGCTATCATCGATGTGCCCCTGAGACACCCTAGGTCAGTCCTTTAGGAGTTCGTAATAATGAACTGGAAATCCAACATGTTCATATTTTCATCAATAAATGAGTTTGTGTCAGTCAAACTAAGTGGTCTCTATGTGTATAACATAGGCAAGGCTCATATTTGATTATCCCTTGAGGCCCCTAGGATAGGTCTTTAGGTTAGGTTCTTGGTCAAAATCTCAGAAAATACCAAAAACATTAGAAAATTTGAAAATCAAAACATTTGTAAAACATACCCAAAAAATAGCCTCAAAACATTTCAAAATATCAAAAACACCCAAATATTTAGAAAAATTCCATCTGTCCCATTTCACCTTCACCTGAAATAAGTATCCACTCACAATAAATCGATCATCACTTTCATCCTTGAGCAAAAAACTCAGAAACAAGCTTAGTAGTTAAAAGTATGAACTCAAATTTTAGGATCTCAAGTCTAGGTCAGTAGGTAAACAAGTTGGTCAAATCTTCACATCAATAGTCTATCATCCAACTAGTCCCAAAATCATCTGATAACATCATTTCCTAGGATGCATCCTTCCTACATTGGAAATCAACATCAGGCATCACCACAATTTTTTCTTGGCTAGCGGTATGAAGAACATTAGCTTTTTTATTTACTTGATCTTTGTCTTGATGATTTATCTTATTGCGCTCATTCTAATGACCTCTCGATGATGTCGAATAAAAACTATTTAGAGAGAAAGGAATATGGCATTGATCATTATCTTTTGTCTATTGTGTTTGTTGGATATTCTTGTAATATAATCTTAGCAAATACTTGCTTTATTAGGTGTGTATGGAAGGTGTTTTAGACAACTTGTTGACTATTACATTATTAGGTTTTACCTCTTTTTTTTTTGGTTTGAGATGTTCAAAATGTCTAAAGTACACCCTAGTAAGGTATTTGTATGTCAAGTGTGAACAAGAATACTCCTATCTGATTTTCAAGTCAAATTTCATCATACTAGGTACAATGCCATCCTGGTTCTTTATACCTTGATGCATCATATCTATGCGTTTTATCAAACATAAGGAAAGTAAGCTCTTTATGTCCCCAATCTTTGATAAGAAAAACATCATCATTATCTCTAATAAAGTCTCAAATGGACTTGTTGGTTCCTCTTTTCATCATCTTATTTATTCTTTCTTCTCTCCGTGCTAACATGGTATCATGGCAGTAAACTAAAAAATCACCAATGCATCCACCCTCCATCCACAAATCATCAACATACATAAATATCATACTCATAGTAGAAATCATCCATCCACATACTCACTGCATATCACATCATACATTCTATAGCATCATTTAAGTTACGAAGAATAATATAATATTTTTATTCTAAGCATCTTAAATCGTTGCATATCATAAGAATTTGCATCCATACATCCATATAAATACATCATCATAATAAAACATACATGGAAAAGATACAATTTTTTTTTATTCACATCATTTACAAAAGGAAATGCATCCATAACATTTACATCCATGAAAATATGCATATCATAATCATCCATCACATAACATCTCATGAAATAAAGGCTATACATGTACATCATATCACATCCATATAGAATCGTATTGCATATACATAGAACATAAAATGCATATAATACATCGGTAAAACATAAAATGCATCCATACATAAGGCATAAATAAAGTGAGCACATCAAATCATAAATCAATCAGATGCATATCTTATATATATCAAAAATCATCGTTGTCATGGTACAAAATATGACTCAAAAGTATGTATATCGATCATGATACAAAGACCATAGGGCTATCAAAAAAAAAATGGAGCCCATGAATGTATATCAAAAGAATCAGGCCTTGATCCAAAATTGCACACATCTGATAGCCCTGATGGCTACTCCCCTCACCCGCCTGCCTCTCTGGCTGATCATCTGTCTATCAAGCCCCTGTCTATTGAGAGTAATCTAGTTGTCGAAGAGCCATGGGAATAGATTGATGATAATGAAACCTATAATACGTTTCCTCCTAGAAATCCTCATGGTACATATGTGCTGGTACAGTCCTCCCCTGGGTTGAGGTAGCCATACTTTGTAGCTACTATCCATGGCTAACCTCTTGAGCTAATTATAGCTTTGTAGCCTATCTATATTGGTGCTCATGGTCTCTCTCAATTGTAACCACTTGGAAATGCTGGCGGGCTTGGTCCCGCTCACCTGTAAGAACCTATATCTATGCCTATAATTGTTGTATTTGTGCATCTCATGGATCCCCTAGTTGTTGTGGTTATTGATCCGGTCGCTAACTTGGTTGCCTATCTATGGGTGGTGCTTCAGGATCCCGTCCACCTGGCCCTACCTATTCTCTTTGAGCACTCCTCCCCCAAGGTCTCCCTCGTGGAGGTGCTACTCCTAGCTTTGTTAGTCTGAGTGGAGGTATGAACCAATCATCATTTTCTCATGTCGTGCCTAGATCTAATGGTCCCTGACTATAGGTCCATGACCTAGCAACCAACTGTCAGAAGCAATCAACTACGTCAAATGCCGTAATCATCATCCCCCATGAAGTCTCTTGAGTTGATCTAGCAAAGATGGCAGTATATCCATGATCTGGATGATCTTGTACCTCCCTGAATTGGAAAGCCACCCTGTTTGGAAGATAATGCTCTATAATCATATTCTCCCTCCCTTGCATCATTCAGGTTTGTCACTTGCATAAAATAGTTGTTGTACATCATCATACCAGGTTGGCATTTGTAACCATGGCTACCAACATAATACTGTCATCTCATCTAGAATGTGGTGCTAGTAAGGAAGACTAAGCTATCTAGTATATCACAAAGTAATCTTGCTACCATATCTTCAAACTATTGGGTCATCATGCTCTATATCAATAAAAGTGATGATCATTTGGGGCAAGGTAATATGGTCCCAAGCCCAAATATGTGACAATGTCACTCTAGTGCCAATACCCAATTATCACAGTATGAAAAATCATGTAAATCATGGTACAATGAGACCAACATCACTGGTCCCCAGGAAAGTGAGGTCCTCTACCTCAGCATCCTCTCCCACATCATGCCCCATCCTAGACTAAAGAATATAGCTTGTCGATCTAGAGCCACTAACTCAGATATAATAACAACAATGATCAACCTAAAAAGTGACACCTGACCTTTGTAGAAATCTAAATCAATCTGGGCCTTAGTTAATATAAGGTCTAGTGTCTCCATGACATGACATGCATCAAAACTGACATCTATATCATAGATTACACAATCTCCATGTATTGACAAATATAGAGTCTGCCATATGTCCTCCAATGTCATGATCGCCTCACCAATTGAAAGGTGAAAAGATGAGGTCTCGTTGTTCCATCTCTCACACAACGCTGTCATCATCACTAAATGAATCGAGAAAATGGGTGAATAGGCTACATACTAGAGACCAATCTCCCTCAAAGGCCCCTATCGTAACTTAGATAAATTTCCCAATTTTCTCAAAACTATGGGTCGATGCTCATGCAAAAACATAGGTTGGATCACCTCCTGCACCCACGAAGCACACGATGCCAATTTTTTTTTAAATTATCTAACCTTGTGTGTCACCAAAAACTCATTTGGGCCTTTTCCTATGGACTTTGGACCTCTTTTTCCCCCTTTTCAAGCCTTGTTTCAAAGTGTTGTAAGATGCTATAACACATCTTCACACTTTCCTAGGATTTTCATCACTAAATTAACACTTTCTTATGGTATAATGAACCCTTAATGCTCTTATAGGTCCAACTAAAGTATGTTTTGGAGGACAATCTTGAAAACCAATGTTAATCACATTTTAATCCTCAACAAGCACTAAAAAATTCCTAGGTGGACTAAGTCACCACCTTGGGTGACTTAGTCCTATGTGGCATAAAAATCAAAATTAACTCAAAATTCTTGTGGGATATCGTCTCCTAAATCCTAAGGTCGGCCTATAATAAGGTATTTTTGGGGAATTAGGGTATAACATGTATAAATAGGAGTTTTTCCCCTCATTTTTCATCTCCTACAACTCATTTTCAAGCAATCTATATTCCAAGCACTCATTTCTCATTCTTCTCAAGCAAGCTAGGGTTTCTACATTCTAGGTCATCACGACATATTTCTGAAGCATTCAAGGGATGAAACTCCAACCATTGCTGAAAAAATCCAAGATCTCTCATTATGGAAAGGTACTAACTCTATTTTTTTCATGCTTAATTACATTTACATCTTCATTTGGTTTAATTACTCTAAAGGGGTTTGACCAAGGCAAACCCCCAATCCCTAACATCCAACATTTCTCTTCCTCCCTTTGTGTGTTTGTAGATTTAGGTATTTTGTATGTTTGGAAATCATTGAAGAATGGATTGAAATCTTGTTGAAGACACATCCTTGTTGACTAGGGTAAAGCATCAACTAAAAGTATCTTACAGTTCTACAAACCAAGGTTTCAAAACTAGATACTTGGAGAAGCAGAAAGTGCAAAACAAGGGCTCCAGATTCCACTTTCAGAATTGTAGAAAAGCCAAAGTGGTGACTTAGTACCACTGCACAATTTTTTTAGAGTTTTTAGAAGATTTGGATACCCTTTTGGCCAAAACGGGCTCTGATGTAGTTTTTCAGATCTGGGAATAAGTTGCCCAACTTGGAAAAAGTGTCTCATCAGGCCTAAATTCTAGATTCAACAACATTTATAGTCTCTTTTCTAGTCTACAACTCATTTACAGGTGCACACTCCCAATTTTACAATTTCCTATTTAGTTTAGTTTACATTTCTAGGTCATTTTGTATATGTTTGCATATCATTATGTGTTTTTAAACATAATTGCATTCTCTAAGATTTACATTAATAGTTAATTTATTTTATCATTTCTTAGCATTTGTAGCATTCCACACACATCAATTTAATCCCCTAATCTTGAATGTAACCCCAAAAATAACTAAGCACAAAAGAGTCATTGTATCAACCAACTCCTAGGTGGAAAACCCTAGGGGCTTATTGGGGAATTATCTTTTCCTTAGTTAATTTTTTGGTGGTTCATTTTGGTGAACCCAACATTCCTAACCCCTTCTTGTCTAATTTGGAGTCCATCATCATCCTAGGTTTGCATTGCATTAGCTAAATTGCATCCTAGGGTTTCAAATTTTTGCATTAGTGAAAGTGCATATAGGTTTGCAGTTTGGGTGACTTAGTTCCTTTTCACCCTTAAAACAACCTTTTACAGAGCTAAAAACCCTATTTTTAGCTTCTCTTTGCTGCCATTACCTATATGTATCATTTGGTTGAGTTTTTGTAACATGCATTTCATGCTATCTAGCTTAAATTAGCTCATTTTATGCATTTCTTAAATTGAACTTTGCATTTCCAACATTTCATTTTCAGCTCATTGCATAGTGTAATTAGTACATTAACTTATATGAAATCTGAAAATTTTTCATTGAATTATAAGTTTGCATAGATTCTCTTACATTTAATTTATTATAAATAGCATTCATGGTACTTGTGGATAGCACTAGACTTTTGCACTTTTCATTTTCTGCATTAGTTACTAGATCATTTCAATCAGATTATTTAAAAAACAAAAACAAAATATTAACAACATCACAAGAACCCACTCAAAAAATTCTTAAAACCTTTATTAGAAATGAATTTGACATGTAAGATGAAGACCTTGATGACTTCATCTCACCTATCTCTTCCACTAAATATTTTATGCAAGAGGATGCAAGCATTGATAATCATGATACTCATAATTGTTCTTCTCTCGATACCTCTCCCATTAGTGGTAGAGGTATCTTGATGAAAGTAGACACAACCATTGAAGATCATGAAAGTATTTCTTACCATCCTCCTCCTCATCCCCCTCAAGAAATAATTATAGGACATGTGGATGTTAATGTAGACAATCATGATAATCAACCCTTTTCTTCTCCTACTATATTTTCTAGACATGAACACGATGGTTTAGTGTTAGAATATATACCTATTACAAGCCATGAGACTCTTGACCATCCCTTCCCTGATGCTCCTACCCTTCGGGAAAATATATTTGAAAATCATGATGGTCCTTCTCTTGATGCCTCCCCTCCTTGTGATGAAGCTAGTGGTGACCATATTACAATCTCTCCTCCTAGGATAGATAGTATGGAATAAAATAAAGAGACCTTTGAAAATAAGGAAATCCAAATTGAACCCTCTCCTCATCATCCTACTCTTGATAATCCCATCATTGATCCTTCCCCTACTTGTGATGAAGTCATTTTAGAAGAACCAACCCTTGCATGTACAAAACACGTGGTTTGTAGTTCTCATAAAAACTCTCCTCCTAGGGAGGATATCATGATGCAAGACAATCATAATATTATACCCTTAGAAGAAGATGCAAAGCCTATGTTAGACTCTCCTTCCCTAGGGAACATTAATATTATTCAACCTCACCTCATCCTTTACCCACCTTTAAACAAATCTAAACCCAAACTTATCCTTTACCCACCTCAGAATAATGTGTCGCAGCAATTGAGTCATAATATTGTTGCTCATACACATTACACAAGAATAAACCCATGATCACAACAACCAAACTCAACATCCTTACCTTTATCTACTCCCATATTACATGTTGCTCGATTAAATTCACTCATTAGGGAGTATGACCTTGTTGACTAACTAAGGAATACTCTTGCTAAAATATCTTTATGGAACCTTATCCAAGCCTCCCCTCACTATTACAACATGATGCAAAATGCATTGCAAAAAATTACTATCCCTTCTAATTTGCAAAATAATGACATAAAAGTTGTGATTCAAGGCTTGAATTCTGAAATTCTTTTCCACCAAAATGATGTCCCTCCTTTGGATGTGCAAAAAAAGGCTAAAGCTTTTGTAATCATATCTCAATACAAATGAATAGGGATCAAGCGAAACCTTGTTGACAATGGCTCTATTGTTAATGTGTGTAGTGTCAATCTCTTGGATAGGCTCCATATCGATAAATCACCATTCAACCTACCTCTTTATCTATTAGTGGATTTGACAATGTAGGAAAAAAATGGCTTGGTGTTATCTCTTTACCTCTTATAGTTGGAATGGACACATTAAACACATTGATCCATGTTACGCCACATGATGTTTCATATAATCTCATTTCAGGTAGGCCATGGTTTCATGCAATGAATGGGGTGCCTTCCACTCTTCATCGTAAGATGAAGTACATCTACAAAAAAAAACTGTACACACTTGGCACAGATCCTGATCCATTTGATGTCTTTCAAATTGAGAAAAAAAATCCAAACACTTCACCACATTAACACCCACCAAACAAGTGGAACCCGTACAAAAAAACCCTTAGATGATGATTGGGGTTCCTTAAAATTTACACCTCCTTTGCTAGGAGAATCAAAGATCACAAAGAAAGACTCTGAAAAGGGAAACATAGTCTTGTCAACACAAGACTTAGCCAATCCTTTGAAAGAATCCACCTCGACCACTCTATACAAAGAAGCAAAAAAAAATCAATCACATGATTCAGAAGAACTGAAAAAGATTTATGGAAAAGGTTATGAAATTATGAAACAACTTGGTTAGAATGGAAAATGATGTGGTGCTACCGAACAAGGTATCCACAACCCTATCAAGCCTATCATACAAACAAAAAATCATGGTCTTGGTTTTTGTCCTTCCATTGAAATCATCAATCCTTCATCCAACATCAACACTTTCCCAAACCATACTTCTAAATCACCTTCCACACTAGTACATCCTAAAATAATGGACACTAGTGATCTCCCAAGTGATCCTTTGCACTAATCAAAAAACACAAAGAAATATTTTCTTAATTCCAATGTCATCTCACAAAACACTCATTATTTATATTTTACACACTCCTCTAAAGGAGCGTACAAAATTTCATAATCTGTAGTGCCTTGCATAAGTATGACATCCTGTACTAAGCAAGACACATCTTTGTTACACGATAAAGGAACACCTTCTCCCCTTGATCAAGAGGATATGTTGTTAAGATTCCTCCAAGATTGCTTGATCTCCCTTCCTCTACAAACTCGAAAGAAATTTTTCAACAAACATTCCTTTTGTTCCTACCATTGAGTCCATGATCACTTCACTAATGAATGTAGGGAATTGAGTTGTAAAATCAAACATCTTAAGGATTTTGGGTGTTATCCCTTCTGTGGGGGCACCTACTTCCTCTAATTGATACCAATTTTTCACTCTACCTTGTATTTCACCAATACTTTCGGCTCATCCTTGTCCTGCACAAAGTGGGGGCAAGGGGTTAGGTAGCCTTCTCCCTATATGTCACTTGTCATTATCTCTTTTGACTAGTCATTAACCTTTCATAAACATATAAGAGCAAGTTGGGATTTGGATGACATGTCTTAAGTTGACTCGCTTGTGACATACTATCCCTCTTCATGACATAGCTTATTGGAAACATATGACTTGGCATAGGGATTTCTAATAAAGCTCTCATGTCTTCTTCTTCTACTCTAAAGAAATTTCTCAAAGTAATGGTGTTAGCAACCACTTTAAAGTGGGGGCATACATTGACACTTACATTTCATTTGCATGATTTTATTTTTTCTTGTGATTCCCTCTCTTGGAAACATTAGGTACAACGTTGCTCAGGATGAGACATTTGCATTTTTCCTCTCTTGCAAGCAAGATGAGACCATTTTCACTTTTCCTCTCTTGGAGACATTATGCATAATGTTCCTTAAGATGAGACCTCGCACGAACAAAGAAAAATCCCTTTGAAAAATCCTTACACCATCATTTACAAACATCATATTATTTTGTGGTGCCTTATTATAGTTATCAGGAGGTATAACTTTGCTTTGGTTAATCGGGAAGCCCAACCAGTGGCACAAATTTCCCCATATCCAACTACATGTGTGTGAGTGCATACCAACCGAGTGAATGTTTCTCACCTTTTAGACCTTCTCACCCAGTGAACAACCAAAAGTCTCATCACCCCAGAGTGAGTATACTTTTCTTTTTGGACAAACAACCTAGACCTAATCCACAACTAGCTGGACAAACGGTCGAAGCTTGATCCACCCTTTTCCTCTTTCATTCCTCTCTTCCTTTAGTTCTTTTCATTGCATGATTGTGTATCTTGTTGTGCTACAAATCATTCACCCTTGAATGTGGGTAAGTGCACCAATCTATGACACAATTTAGGTGCCAAATTGAAAAATGATAAAAAAACCCTAAAATAAGGCCTTGGGCACATGCCAAATTTGGCGTACACCAAATGACTAAAAAGCCATTTGGCGCACACCAAATGTCTTTCTAGACATAAAATTCAAAATTCAGGTTTGGAACACTCATTTTGTCTTCAATATGCGGCTTGAGAAGGAAGATTTTAGGTCTGAAACTCGCGCTCGCCAAATCTCCTCCATTCTTTGCATCCTTAGCTTTCCATTTTCCACAAGGATGTCACTAACACGTTGGAGAGGTTGAAGATTTCAAAGAGGTGTGTATTTTTATTCTATTTATTTTAAATTTGATTTGGAATGCAACTTTAAATAGATTTTTATAATAAAATTTTGTTCTAATTCTCAGGGAATGAATCTCCACCTCAAAACATTGAGAATTCATAATCACTCCCTCATCAAGAGCCTCATATACAAGAACAACCCAAAACCCCTCCATCAATTCATAGGCATCCTCAAGGAACACAAGAAAATATTCAAAATCAAATTGAAAACAATAAAAGAGACATTCAACAATTAATTGCAAGATTAACCGAGCATTCTGAAACCCAGCCTTATAGGAGAAGGATTTTTGAATCATTGAAGTCAATTTTAACTCATGTAGGAGAAATGAGTGAGCAAATGAATTTTTGGTCAACTAAGAGAGATGAGATGAGGCAATTTTATGCTAATGGTTGGTCATATGTAGATGTAAAAAAACTAAAAATTAGCAAAGCCAATTTGTGTGCCCTATTTAAAGACCCAAAAACCAATGAACCTTTGTCCCATGCATGCAAGAGGTTCCCCATCCATTGGTGCCACCATGATTTAATTAGAAACAAATTTTGGGAGTGGTGGTGGATGGTATTTGACCAACCTCCATGCAATAACCATGAGGTGCCACAACACTTTTTGAGGAAACTCTATTGCAAGTTTGTCCTCAATAAAATGCCAAACTATTTTGACATCTTAGACTTTCAAGGTAGAGGTGGGGGATCAAAACATGATAGACCTGTTGCACAACGTAATCCATAATTGGCACCGAGATCCTTGGGTAAACCCATGGTGGAGCATGTCATTGTTTCTTCCATTGTTAAGGATAGTGTAGAGGTGGGCACGATGAAGTCGATTGGCTCACTGACCCAAACCATTTTACAGTGTGCGAGTCCTCTAGTAGAGCCTGGTGTGGAGGAGACGTGTAGGCCCTGAGCTCCACACCACCATTGTGGTGCTTGTGGTTGTGTTTGCACGTATGATTATCAGGGTGCTTGTGATGCAGCTACACAGCCTATGTCAGTTACATAGGCAATGTCTTTCACAGATGATATTCTGAATGATACATTCAACATTGACACTCAGGTAAAATTTAGCAAGTTATTTTAATGTTGTTTATTAAAATATATTTTGAAATTTAAGAATAACTAAATTAATAGAATTTTGATATGATGAAATTTCAGGGTTGCACTATTCATGAGGGATGATCTATTCCTATAGACCCTTATACATTCTCGACGATGAGTCCACATGTATGCAACTAGTATTAAAGATATTATTATTGCATTTGAATAGTTGAATGCTATATTTGAATGTTTGTCTCATAGCATGCTTTGGATTTCAAACAGTTTCCTGGTGCACCTTCTTCCTCCACACCTCGTGATTCATATCCTCAAACAACGTACACTTGGGTAGCCTTTATTGATTAATAGGGTTGTAAATCTATGTTAGCTAGTTTTCATAATTTTACGTATATACAAATATAAAAAATTGATGAGAAACACAAAAATTACATTCAAGTATTCCTTGATCATGTCACATTATGTTCTCCTATATCAACATGATATCTGATATATTGTTTCATTTGCATCTGTTGACAAGAGATAGCCCTGGTGATTTTGGTGGCATGATGCACCATAGAGTTATTGCAGCAATAGCTAGTTTAGATCCATTGTGAGAGGTATGGAATAGATTAGTCGATTTGACATTATATTTTCTCTTTGATGGTATATCATAGAAAATTTTCATGATAATTTTATGTAGTTTAATTTCTATCTTCATGGTTGCTACAAGTGGTTGTCACGCCAGATCATGGACATGGTGATGCTTTAAATGTGCATGATGACTATATGTATGCAGTAAGTGATTATATTTTGTTATATGCCATTCCATAATTCAATTTCTATGTTTTAACATGTTTACTTTTAATTGTATCAGTTGAAGGTCCAAAGTGAAGAGAGGAGGAGTAGCGGGTGTGTTCAAAAGACAAGACAAGCAACAACCACTCCATCCAGCCAAAATTCAAAGGCAACACGAGATATTTTTCCTTCCCCTAGAGGGAAATGACTATGTATTAGTGTTGTTTGTTGTATGCCTATGTGGCATATTGGAACATATGTTTTGTACTATTGATATATATACGTAATATTTAATGTCCAAATGGCTCCTTTGTACTAAGCCTATATGGTTTTTTTGGATATATATACTTTTATCAATATATATCATTGTATAGCCTTTCGGATTTATGATTAAAGAAACTCTTATTTTGCTACTGCCATTCTTGAATGATGTTATCATGTATATCGTGTAAGTTCTATGCTTGAATGTTGTAGGCATGGATTTTGTTTACATCTAATCCTTAATTAATTAATGTCGAATGCTCAATAAGCCCCATCTAAAGCATATTGTATAAATAAGCTCCATTCGTGGTGGTTTGTATCCTTTGTAATTCTTCAATTACTTATGCCTCACTGATGCAGAGGCAAGGAGGCTCAAACCCAATCATTCTGACAACCTGCCTTTAAGGGGCTCCTAACAAGATTAATACAACCTATTTTGAGCAATCTACACAACCTCAAATCCCCATCAAACCAAAATATTCATTCAATACCTTACCCAATAATCCACCCTTGTAGAACACTGATGTAGAGCCAAGGTGGAGAAGACTCACAACAATGGAAATGCCAATCCTCAATCAAGAACTCTTCTTCATAATGATTCATCCTAATAGGCATCAACCCACCCTCAAGGGTCTCAACTCCTCAACCTTGCAAATGAACAACAAGACTCCACCAAGGCCCTACAAAGACCATCAACATTCATACAATGAAAATTAAATCAATTGAGAAAAATTCCTAAGTCAGATTCATCAAGGTTTCCAAAACTCACATTTCTAACTGGTTATTCTTACAGTACTCAAAACTCATTTTCAGCCAGATTTCTCCCAACCTTTCCAAAACACTAGAAAATTACAAGATGGATTGAGATACCCTTTTCAGGGCTACACAACATACCAAAGAATCAATGGTCTCTCTTTTGGACCGACATAGACTTTCAACACACCTACTTCAATTTTGGCTTAATAATTAGCCCTTTTTTCTGAAGGGACCATCCTTCCAACTTTAGGTATCTATCCAAATTCCTTGGATAGTCTTAGGTCATGGTTCCAAACCTCAAATTTTTTCATTAGTTTGTTTCTACAGAGCCTTTAACTCACAGAACCCAAGAAACCCTCCTAAACCTTCACAAAATCAAGGATTTTAAAGAAACATACAACTCTTGATCTCTCTCAACACTTCCAAAGCCCCAAAAACCCCAAAATAATTTTTTACAAACTCATCAAACCCTCACATAACCATTATAGGAATTGATTATTAAAAAACTCTCTTTGGTTCCTCACTTCCATGTTGGAAAACCCTTGTTCAGTCTTAGAACAGTCACAAAAACACCACATAATTATGACTCCTTATTAAAAAATGAGTTGAAACAATTATTATAGAATTTTTTCAATCAATCCACTAAGATACATTAGCAAACAATAGGTGTATTGATTGTTACATCACAAATTTCCCCTCAAACCCTTGATTCAACAACACTGGGACAATCACTATTTGTGTTGGTTCTCTCTACGAACAAAGAGTTAAGACAAAAAATAAAAAATAAATGAATTAGAAAACATATAGACACATCCTCTAAAATTTTTAGACCATGAAGAACCTGTATTTGCTCGTACAACACTCAAAAAAATCAAGAAAACATTATTTTTCTAGAAAATTGCTCAAAACTGTGGTGTTTATTGTGTAAAATTGCTACAAAAATTCTTCCAATATCTCATTTGAGCCTTGGTAAGGATTTTTAAAGAATTTTCCAACAACCATCTTCTCCCCAATTCCCATAACCAACCTTGGGATTAGTTGGTCCCTTAATTACATTTGTTTGTGTTAAAGTTGCTTTGTCAACATTTTACAACTTATATGATTTCTAATTGACTTCTAAGACACAAAACACCCTTTATTTGCATTATTTTTGATATCTCAAAGCTTATTAGACAAAATAAACCTAAAGACACTAACATTTCCCTATTGATGTATTCAAATAATTTTTTTTTGATGATGTGGTATAGGTGCTCCTGCACCAAACTCAAAACCCGTTCCAAGCCTAATTTCTCCCAACCTTTCCAAAACACTAGAACATTTAAAGGTGTATTAAGATACCCTTTTTAGGGTTACACAACATATTCCAAAACCAATAGTAACTCTTTTGGACCAACATGAACTTTCAATACACCTCCCTCGCTCTAAGCTTCACAATTAGGCCTAATTTCCAAAGACACCCCCTCACAAACTCACCTCCAAACCAAGGAAACTTGAAAAAATCTTAGGGATGCTCACCAAACTCAGGATTGTCCCATTTTAAGAGCCCCAAGAACTTGTTCTATTCCTCTACTCACAAACCATCCTAAATCTTCACAAAAATAAGGCTTTTAAAGAAACTCATAACTCAAAACCTCCCCTAGTCCTTCCAAGGGTCCAAACACCCCACAATACCTCTACCCTAACTTAAAAGACACTCACAATCCCATTCCTTTTAGTATTTCTCAGATTTAGTACTTGAGTTCCTTACTTTCATGGTGGAAACACCCCTGAACAACATTAGAACTTCCACCCCACTGAGTTTATTCATTCTCTCAGCCTCCAAAGTATTCATACACCAAAATAATCATGGTACAGGCCAATCCACTAAGCAACAAGGTCAGAACAATAGGTGGGTTGGCTAATGTGTCATGGTGTTGCCGTCAAAACCCCTAACATAGAAAACAGAGTAGTAACCAAGTTTTTTGATCCCACACACACCAACGGTGGATTTAAAACTTCAGAACAGATGCAAAGAGAGTAAAAACGTATGCAATAAAGTATCCAAATCCTCAAGTCATGATAGACTTGTATGGGCTTATGCAAGGCAAAGAAAATTCAGGAAAACAAAGAAAACCAGTGATCAACGTTTTCAAGTATATTTTCTTATTAGAAACTGAACAAAATCAACCCTCAACTCGGGGTATTACAAAAATATATTTGATACCACCTTCCAACTACCCCTTGAGATGATCAACCACCATAACCACCCTTTGTTAGACTTCTAAGATGGCAATTTTCCAAATTTTCTTCTAATTACCATTCATTCACAGCTTGATTTTGCAAATACCACCTAACTGACCTATTAAGCCTTTTAAATACAATTTCAAGGTATTTACATAGCATATAGAAATATAGAGAGCAAATACAATAAATATTTTAACTAATGAATTGTAAAAAATGGATTTTTGTAGTTTATATTCATGTCATTGATTACATTGCATTGCACATCTTTCAAAGTCAAAGCATTACTTCACTTTGCATAACTAATAAGTAGATGCTGATAGATGCCAAAAATTTAATTACAATATAGTTTGAACAAAGTCAACCTAAGCAGTTATGCAATTTCTTCACATTGCATAACTAATAACTAGGAGCAGCTGCCAATTGCATTTTCTTATCATGGCATTCTATGAGACCAAATTTCTTTGAGATATTTTTTCAAATAGTTCCCTACCTTGTCTATGTTACCACATTTTTCATACATGTCTACCAAAGCATCTTCTCAAATAGTTCACTGCCTTGTTGCTATGGCTAAAATCCTAAAACAAGTGATTTTGAACAAGCTATGGATGCTTCAAAAAATATATCAAAAGCATAATAGTAAGCAATAACATAGAAAAGGGAGTGAATAGTTTGAAAAAATGCATCAAAAGAATTGCTTTGAATGATAAATTTATTTGTGCTTTCACTCTTCTTTAACATTTCATATTTGCTCCTTTTTATAAAAAGAGATTAAAAAATGTAAAAAATTGTATAACAAGAGATAAAAACTATCTTTATTGAAATCGAAAGGCATTTCCGTAGCATAGAGATATAGAGAGCAAATAAAATAAAGAGTTTAACTAATGAAATATAGAAAATAGATTTTTGTAGTTTATATTCATGCATTGCACATCTTTCAAACTCAAAGCATCACTTCACATTGCATAATGAATAAGTAGATGCTGATAGATGACAAAATTTCAATTACAATATAGCTTTTTACAAAGTCAACCTAAGCAGTTATGCAATTACTTCATATTGCATAACTAATAACTAGGAGTAGCAACCAATTGCTTTATCTTGTCATGGAATTCCATGAGACCACATTTCTTTCAGGGATTTTTTCAAATAGTTCATTCCCTTGTCTATGCTACGAAATTTTTCATATATGTTTACCAAAGAATTTTATCAAATAGTTCATTGCCTTCTTGATATGGCTAAAAGCCTAAAAAAAATGCTTTTGAACAAGCTATGGATGCTTGGAAAAAATCTATGAAAGCATAATAGTAAGCAACAACATAGACAAGCCATTGAAATTTTTGAAAAAATGCCTCAAAGAAAAGTGGTCTCATGGTGATGAAATGCCATGACAAGCCATTTTGCACTTTGGACCCTTAAGGGATCGATCCGATTGAACGTAGCTTGGAGTGATTGTGCATGTTTAGGTGCAAAAGAGGACCATGCCTAGTGTAAAAATACCTATTTGGATGCGTTGGAACAGTCCATTTGGTCACACGAGCTACAAAATGAAAGTTGCACCACTTTGCAACTTTCAACTACTTGCATTTGACAACTTTTTCCCCGAGTGAAAATTCGCCAGCATAGGAAAATGCCTTCGAGATAGCAAAAAAATAAGAGAGGTTATTGTAGATGGGCCCAACGTAATCTTTTAGTATTAGACAAAAAGTTTCTAAGATTCACGGTGTTCGAGTAATAGCATGCTGAATTTTGCAGCCATTTTGCACTATGGACCCTTAAGGGATCGATCCGGTTGAACATAGCTCAAAGCAATTCCATGTGTTTAGGTGAAAAAGAGGACCATGCCTAGCGTAAAAGTACCCACCCAAAAGTGTTGGAACACTTTTCTTGGTCACACGAGCTGCAGAACGAAAGTTGCACCACTTTGCAACTTTCAACTACTTGCATTTGACAAGTCTTTCTCTGAGTGAAAATTCGCCACCACAGGAAAATGCATCTGAGATAGCAATAACTGAGAGAGGTTATTGTAGAGAGGTCCACCATGATCTTGTAGGTTTAGACAAATATTTCATAATCTCCATAGTTTACGAGTAATACCCTATCAAATATTGTTTCCCTTTTACACTTTGCACCCTTAAGAGAACGAGTCGGTTGAACCATAGTAGTTGTTTTGTTGAATGTCATACCCTAAGGTATGTTAGAGATGACCTAGGTTGCATTGATTTCTCTGAGGCATATGCTCCCCCTACCTTGTCAACCCTAAGCAATATGATTTTAGGGGTACTCTCGCTATTAGGAGTAACGTATAATGAACCATACCCAAGCCCTTGATATTTTTGTCATTTGTCTAGAAAAATGGGTTATCTTATTCCTTTTTGATGTAGACCAAGGCTACCATGTCATATGAATCCCCCATGCTCTTAATGACTTGGAAACCCTTACCACATTTATCTATTGGTAGGGTTTCTTTCTCTTTCTCATATTGGTACAACAATTTGGAGATGTCTTGCTCTATAACCTCTTTGTTTAGCTCTCCCCACTTAGAGAAAACCATGGGTTCAAATTTGATGATAGAAGATGATTTTTTCTATGTTTTATGGTTTTCCTTATGTCATAGGAGAAGATGGGAGTTTTCCTACATAAAAATACCTTTTAAGACCATAGTCTCTACAACCCTTGTCTTGTCTCGTATTTGGACCTTGATATTTGGAAAGGATTTATGTGAGGTGGATGATGAGGCTAAAGTGGATGGATCAATATAGGATGATGAATGTGAGGCAATATCATTGTTAGGCACTTGGAGTAGTTTTTGATATTTTTCTTCAAAGTTATGATAATAATGGAAAGGCCAAGGGTGAAGGGCACACAATCAACTGAGAGAGGGGATGAATTGGTAGATCTAAAAAATTACAATTGTTAGTCTATGTTCAATCCTTTAGGGTCAAAAAAACCTTTTCTTTTAAATTTTTTAAGAGGTCAGTCTCTAATTCCTTGAATGAGTCAAATTCATATGCATGAGTAGATTGTTTTGCTATGATTTAATTTAATAAAGACTGAGCTGAGACGTTAGGGTTTTGTTACCTTTTAGGTCTCTTCTACTAGTTTTTCAAGCTTTTATGGTAGTCAAATGTGCTACAAGCTTTCAAATGGAAGAATACAAAGGAGTTAATGCCAATTCTCATAGGAGTGAAGTAATGGAATATGACACTTAATTGGAAAATGATAGCAACAACATATGAAATCATCAAGAGATAACACAAATTGAAGAAACCCTAGATATTCAGATAGAGGGACCATTTAGGATTTCAAGGAAGATAATTGCTAACAGCTGATTAGGGTATTTGAAAGTCCATTAGAAGGTTTTGTGAATGAGGTTAGATAGTCTTTAGATGAATATAATATTTTCTTTTGTGGTTTTTTGGGCTAGATAATCTGGTGTTTCTTTCTAGTATTCTACACTTTCAAGGAATAAAACTAGATCCAAGGATTAATAAACCATGGTAATCATTTAGCAAGGAGGGTGAAATAGTAAATGATGTAGTTTCTATATGTGGTAATGAAGATGATGCCCTTTTTCGATATCATTTCTTTGAGGTCGGTCACTTCATTATTATGAGGGTATTGAAAAGATCCAATATAGGAGAGCTGGAATTGGATAGGAAACAAACAAATGTATAGTCAATTGACAGTGTCAAGGGAAGTGAGGTATGAAGACAATCATTTCATCAAAGGAAAATAGATTTAAAGGAAGGTTATTCATTAAGACAAGCATCATGAATGTATGAACACAAGGCAACTGTGAAGGGTCACTATACATGGCAATATGTAAATGAAAAGGATAGATTAGAAATGAGTAGTGATCACTTGTTAAGTACAGTGAGTGTATGATTATAAAGTGCTTGACAATCAAATTCATTCACCACAGTCAATGTCCTATGACTATCAAGTCTATGTCAATTAGTGTCTCAAGACTCCAAGAGCTATGGTTGTGTATGCAACAATAGGTCCTTATGAATGTGGAGTCTTCAATTAACTCTTTAAATGTAAACCATGAAGCATTACAACTAATTTTAAATGTAATATACATATTTAATTGAGGCATATACTAAGGAATATACACATTTGCATGTATTAATTTCTCATGATTTTAATATATCAAAAAATACAGTAAGTCAATGACAAATATTACAATAGTGATGGAAGAACATCTTGAAAATCTTCCCATTTTTCAATAATTGTAGCAATACATGCAGGGAAATAATCCTCCCATTTCCAACACAAATCATGAAATATATTGTACTTGAGAAAAGGACAAAAGGAGTTGCTGCCCAGTTTCATTTTTCCAATCCACCTTAGCTAGCCCAACTATTTGCATTCCAAAATGGTTCAAAACATGTACATCCCCTACTCCCTATGAAACACATGGGTAGTAGCCTCTCTGTGGTCTTGTAGTATCATAGGAATTTGGTCCACAAAAAACTTGCAAAAGCCTCTCAATCTTAGACATAGACTCACATAAAAATAATTAAAAGAGCAATAACTAAATAATGTTAGTCATACAGTTGACAAGACCTACTATCACCTTCATGCATGCTAGATAAGGAGGTTGAATGGAGGTCCTACAATGGTGATGCGGCCTTTCACTACTTTATCATCTCTCGATGACCCTATGTATAAATTTCAAATATATCACTGAGAGGCTTAACATAAAATGTGTAGCATATAAGAATCTGATAAATCTAGGAGATGGAAAAGAAAGAGAAGATTGACAACCAGAAAATGCACCAGCAACCGATGTTTCTCATACCACTGAACACTTGCACCAGAAATTTATGTTGTTCTTTTCTTATAAACTTTGACAAACTTCAGTATTACCTACAGTCACAATCAGAAAAAGATCAATGATAGTCGTAAATGCATATGACATCAAACAATAATCGTGAAAAATACTTATTGCAAGGTGTTGGTCCAAAAGAGTGATCAATAACATGGCTTTACAAATTCAATGTGCATACTTACAAATAAATCTAGGGAACCATCTGGGTCTTCTCTAGTCTTTATTGTGTTGAGTATTGCCTCATGGTCAAACTCACACACTTTCTACAAGTTCTTGTTCGCAGATCTACCCTTATATTTGATCAAATGAACGTTGGTGGCAATGACAAGGTTCAAATAGTGAAGAATTCTCTGATGCGTGTTGAAGTCCTCAAAGAACCAAACTGAAACATTCTTAACTGGATACCTTCGAAGCCATGTTCTAGTAACAACAACCAAACCTGTAGGATATTCTATGTTTTCTCCATTTATAATTGGGGACTCCAATTTATTTTTGGCCTCGATACAATGACATAGGTTGTGTATGTTAGAATGTGTAAATAGAAATGAATATAATCTAATACACCAATGAAACATTAGATTAAAGAAACTAAATTAAAGAAAGAAAAAAACAAACTCTAAACACAGACAACTTCTTCAAATTCATCCCATTGTCCTCTATCTCCAAGGATTCGTTTCAAGATGTTGGCTCTCAGTTGTTTTAAACAGCAGCTTGAGAGAATGAGATTAATGAAAATGCATGTGCATTGCTAATATGCTTTAAGCTATGTGTTATGCCTTGCATAACCTCCCCATCTTTTGTCTTGGTCAAAATGGGTCCCCCTTTGTGTTTTTTGTACTTAGTTGTTTTGGAACAAAATTTGGAGTATAGTTTTGCCAAGAATTTTGTTTTTTCTTCTTTGTTTTTTTTTCTGTCGGAAGCGGAACCGGAGCTGAATCGGGTTTTGAAAGGTCTTTTGAGGTGTATTTTTTGGTTCTAATCCTGACGGTCTTTTCTTTGCCTTTGTTTTTTCTCTTTAGCAGAAGCGGAGTAGGAGTGGGAATTGGGATGGTTCTATTCAAAATTTGCAAAATCAAATTCAATTCCGATTCCGACTCCGCTACCTTTTTAATGTTTGTTTGTCTTGGTTTTTGTGTTTTGTTTTATTAGGTTGATCTTTTACTTAACTTTTGTTTTTGTTTTTGTTTTGTTTTTAGTTATCGGATGCGGAGTTGGAATGGGAATAAGGTTTGGAAAGCTTATGATTTTAAGATCCTATTTCCATTTTGGTTCCGACCCTGCCTTTTTTGTTTTGTTTTTGTGTCGTTGACTTTTTGACGGAAGTTGCACTATAGACCAGTGTTTGTTCTCTTACAGTTCTGACTCCGCCTATATTGTGTTTTAATGCATTAATGGTGGTTGCCGATGTAGGTAGAAATTCACTTTTTTTTTTCTTTATTAAGGGTTAAAGCCGATTATTATTGTTATTATTACAAGTCTGAAAGCGCGAAGAGCAATAGCAGAGTTTGTTTTGAGCGAATTGATTGAGATAGAGAAGGGATTGTGTGCGAATTGATTCAGAAGATCAGCGTTGCTTTGTTTGCATTTAAGGTAGGTCTTTTATTTTTGTTTTTGTTGTTCGTTGTTTTATTTGTGGTTGTGTTCGTTGTGTTTTGCTTTGTATCTGTTCGCGTGTTCAATCATTGTGTTTTAAGCAATTTTATGATCTACGATGTGATTGAATGAGTAGGTTCTTGTTTTAATTTGTTTTAGTTTTTATCTTTGTTGCTTTATTTTGTTGTGTCGTTTCTTTCTATTTTTGGGCATTGTTGTTTTCATGACTTAATCGTGATCGCGTCGGGTCGTTTTCGATTTGCAGTAGATTTAGATTAGATTAAAGGTTTTTATTATGGTGTAAGTTAGATTAAGAATTTACAGTGAGGTAGATTGCCGATTTTTACAGTGAGTTGAGGTAGATTAGGTTTATGGTTTAATTTAGGGTTTCGTTGTTGGTAGAATGGTAGGGTTTTAAAACCCGTGCCCTAGTTTTATTAAGTTTGTTAATTTAGGGTTTCGTCAGTCTCTGCGATAAGTTTTAAAAGAATGGCTCCAAAATATAATTGGTCCCCACGGTCATATGAGGGTAGAGTTTGTAAGCTCCTTTGCTATGTTATGGCGACCTAGGTTTAA
Organism: Sequoiadendron giganteum; assembly: GCA_007115665.2. Lineage (NCBI taxonomy): Eukaryota > Viridiplantae > Streptophyta > Pinopsida > Cupressales > Cupressaceae > Sequoiadendron > Sequoiadendron giganteum. The sequence continues at coordinate 810,842,293 of CM021102.1, forward strand.
TCATGAAGTTATGATGAAAATGAATAAAGTTGATGATGTCATGATTAGCAATAACGGAGGCAGGATTGGAATGGGTATGGGCATGAGAGTTTGTTTTTATCGAAGATGTGAATTCCATTTCTATGTTGTTTTCGATTTTGAGTTCTAAAAAGGTTTTTGAAGTATGTGATAATTAGCGGAGGCGGGATCGGAACTGGTTTTGAGCTTAAGAATTTTTGTTTGTAAAGGTTATCAGTTCCGTTTTCATCCCGTGTTCGGCTCCACATATTGTGGAAAGTCTTTTGTTGAAGTAACGATAAACAAATCGGAGGCGGAGGCGGAATGGAAATAGAATATGAAATGAGAGGAATTTGAAGGCAAAATTTTTATTTATTTTTATTCCGATCCCGGTTCCGATAACTTCCCCGACTCCGACTCTGAGCTCGTTTGTTACTAGCTGAGGTTCCTATATTGATTTTTTTGCTCTGAGTCCGCTAGTCTTGTAAAATGATTATTTTGTGTTTCTGTCCGACTCCGACTCCGATACATATGTAACAAGTATGTTTTTAAAACAAGTTTTATAATGAATTGGAGGGGGTCTAATTAGAGGTTTTCTTGCAGGAGATTTGAGAGATGTCAGGAACATCAGGAGAGGCTGCTCGAAGGAATCAATCGGCTGGAACATCAAAGCCTGCACCAAAGATCAAGAAGGTGAAACCAGAACAGTTATCTTATACATTAAGGTATGATCATAGGAATCCGGTGGTGAAGGTGAGCAAGGTGGAATCAAACTGGTCAGATATCACAGATACCAATCTGGGCCAGTATAATTTCAAAGAATTACATGAAGAGACCTTTGCAGAAAGGGCAAACTTGATAGGGAGAACTCAAAGGATTGTTGACTCCGATCTTGCACATATCACTGTGTTTCCTTTGTCAGTTTAGTGTCCGAAGTTGATATATACAGTGGCCAGTACTTATAATCCAGCTACAAGATTATGCATGGATTCACAGAATAATGTAATTATAGATCTTACTCCGTAGATGTTCCAAAACATATTCAATGTTCCTGATCCCAAGAATTTAGTGCAGTTAACTGAGGCTGAGGCATTGGAGAAATACAGTAAGCATAAAGACTCCAATAAGTCTCATTTAAACAAAAGATGGTTAAGTACTGAGAAGAAGTCTTTGAGCAAATTGGCAGATCAGCCAAAGAGGGCAGACTTCAAGAAGGAGATATCTGATTTAATATTGATGTTGTCTAGAGTGTTTGGGAAGAGGGATGCCTTCCATTTCAAGGAATGGATGTTTCATTTTATTCAGGTGATTTTTTAGGGTGATTATCAATTTGATTGGCCCATGATTGTTTCTGATGCCATACATGATCAGCTCACAAGGGTCAGACAGACCAAATCTTTCTTCATGACTTCATATTTGGTCTATGCTGCAGCAAGATTGGGGATTTTCCCAGGATTAAATAGGGTAGGTATAATGGGAGCTTTGGATGGACAGAAGAAAGTATGGGAACACTATGATCAATTATCCCTTCAGGTTGCTGAGACTCACTTCAGAAGAGTCAATGATGTATTTTTATATGTGGTTATCAATCAGTTGAGTGGAGATGCAGGATATAGGTTAAGTCAGGAAGCTATGGCTTCCATTTTTGAATGGGGAAGTTGGTACATCCAATACCCCAAATTTACATACTTCAGATTGTTTGGGTTTGAAGGTCATCCTCATTTACTTCCAAGATGCTGCAGCAATAGAATAATGCTTATGGAATTTGTATATCAAGCCATCGGAGTTAATGCTAGATTTGGGATGAAGCACAAGATAGGAAGCCATAAGTTTCCTATGACACTGGGGGAATATAGTTGTCAACACTTGAAGGCAGCTAAGGTGGTTTGTAATGAGTTGATACAATTGAAATTGGGATTGTATACAGCTCGTAAGTATTTTGATCCGAAAAAGAAGATGTATACTTTATTACCTTCTATATTTACTAGGCACTTTAATTTGTTAGAGGATTTTTGGTGTGATAGGCAGGATGAATTTGACTTGAGGAGGAAGAATTATGAGAGATTACCAGTCTCACTTATGGTAGAGCTGGGTATTAAAGATAATATTTCTAACACTTTGGTGGATGATGGAGTGGTATTAGATCCCTCATATGAAGCTTTGAATATTGGCACCAAAAACTTAGATCCAATAGATTGGAATGAAGAAGAAATGATTGACATTAAGAAATTGGGAAGAATAGTCTTGGATAGAAGTGTGCAATGGTTGATGATGAGGACTCAATCTCCTCAGGGACCAATCCTCAAGAAAGGTAAAGGGTATAAGAGGATTAAAAGAAAGGCGCCTTCCAAGGAACCATTGGAGTTCTTTCCTCCGAATGTTGAAGAAACAGAGTTGGAGGTGGTTGATGAAGAAGAAGAGACACCCGAGGGAGATGTCCCAATTGAATCTGTTGTTCCTATGCCCGCATTGGGTGAGTCATCTACACAAGCCCCACTCACAAGAAAGAAAAGCAAAGAAGTTCAAGGAGTGCTTTATGCCATGGCTAAAGCTACTAAAGGAAAGGAAGTGGAGGAAGAGTTGGTAGAAATTGAGACAGATTCAGATGAAACTCTGTCAGAGAAGGACTTGCAAGAAAACATGCCTCTAGATCCTACTATTGAGCAGATTCTTACACAGAAGGAGCAATGGAAACAATTTGAAGATGCTACCAGAGAATCTGATGCAAGGGCTACTACGGAGAAACAAAAGGAAATAGAGGCAAAGTTGCAATTTGATGCTCTACTTCAACAGCAGCAATCGAAGGAAAAAGAAGTTGAAATAAGAACGACAGTTGATACAATGGAGGAGCAAATGAGGCAACGAGAACATGAGATCAAGGTCAAAGCTGAAAATGACAAGCTGGAATTGATACAAAAGATCCATGATCTCGAGGAGGAGAAAGCAAGAAACCGAAGGGAAAAGGAAGCCCTTGTTGCTAGATTGAAGCTTGCAGAGGAGACTCGATTGAAAGAACAAGAGGCTGAAGCTCTAAGGAAAGGAAAGGAGGCTGAAGAGCTGGTAAAGAAACAGCTAGCTGAGAAAGAAAGGGAAAAGGTAGAGAAACTCATAGCCTTGGAAGAGGAAAGATTGAGAAAAGAAGAAGGAGACAGGAAGATGCAGGAACAAAGAGATAGAGAGGAGGCTGAGAAGTTGGTGCAGTTGCATGTACTGCAGGAGCAACAAGAAAAGGCAAAGGTTGATTCTCAACCTAAGATAGATATTCAGCCATCCTCTACAGTTGCTACTTCCTCTTCCATGATGATGGCTCCTGGTGCTCCTACTTGGTTGAAATTAGATCTACAAAAAAGAGCTAGAACACCTCCTCAATCTCTCAATTGGGAGGATATGATGAAGGAGATTGAACAGGAAAGGCCTAAGAAGAGGGCTAAAGTTTTGCACTCTACCAGACTCACAGATAAAGGGGAGATAGTTGCTGAATGTGCCGTGCCTATGATTGAAAAGGAGGTAGGGGATATGCAGCTTACAGACTATCAATTGAGTACGGTTAACTTGGGAAGACCCACTAGAAATCAACAAATGAATTTGATTGATGTGGTGGCTTCAATGACAAAATCCAGAATGATCAAGGACAAACAAAAGAAAGATGAGCTTAAGGCTCAATTAGATCAGTTACATTCATTTTTGAAGAGTGTCTCCTCTCCAAGGTCACAAAAGGTTGCAGCAATTGAGACTCCTGTTTTGCTAAGCAAAAAGGAGGTTGATGATTTGATGCAAGTTAGAGGTAAGGCGGAGATGGTTGACAAGTGGATAGATAAAGTGAACCAAGAGGTAGGTGAGGTTTTGGAAAAGGGGTTTGAAACCTATAAGGAGGCGGAAGGAGTAATAAAGGAGATGCATCAATATATTGAGGCCTCCGAGAAGTTAGAAGAAGAGTACAAAGAGTATAGTGAAAAGTTGGAGAAGATAAATACATTGCCTCTAACTACTCTTTTAGAAGAATCTATACTCGAAGATGATAATAAAGATTTTGTAGAAAAGACTTCTCGTATCCTTAAGTTTAGGAATGGCTTCTTGAGCAAACATAAGGAGGAAATTCAGGGAGCAGTTAATAATTTAACTGAGCAGTTGGAGGAGTTGGAAGCGGTTATGGCTATAATAGTAGATGTGAATGTAATGGCTAAAGATGGCATGCCATTAAGTCAGGTTAGAGAGAAATGGAGGGAAAGATTCCAAGGACTCATGCAGGATGATGGAGAAGACTTGGTAATAGATCAACTTGTAGAGGTCAAGGAAGAGATAAAAGCTGCAGGAAGAGAGTTGGTCAAGGTAAAAAGCATGAAAGAATTTGCTGCAGTTGAGTTGGATCACATCAAATTTGAAGATAATTGGATTGATGGGCTAGATATGGATATTCCTCAACAGGTCTTCACAAGTTATGATGAGTTCTTAGCGGATCCAATCTCACATGCATAAAATATTGCATGCATGATATTCTTCTTCCTTGCATGATGCATGATATTCTTCTTCCCTGCATGTTGCATGCATGCAGCACTAGCAGTCTCAAGGACGTGGGATCTTCTTTTCTCCTTTGTTCTATCTTCTATTATTAGATCAAACTGAATGTGTAATGTAAGAGCTCAAGATCGAAATTGATTTGAGTTTCCAAGACAGTTGATTGTTCCTAAAAAGGTGGAAAACCTAAAATAGAAGTAAAAGTTCGAACTTCTTTTTTGTATTCTATAAATACCAGTAGGGTATTACATTGTAAGGGTCAGCTAATTGCGAATTGGATTGGCTTACCTAGTGTTAGGAGATAGAATTTTCAGAGAGCATTTTGCAGAGATACATTGTACCAGATCTTGTTTATAGTTAATAGAATTGCAGGTTTACGAAATATGGAGTTTGGCATTAAATTGTGCATTGGATAAGGTTAATGAGTTATAATCCACTTGAATGCTAGTGATTGTGCTGAAGCATGATAGTTTCTTATATGATGAAAGTCATTAGAAAAAACCAGGTTTAAAGATTATCTTGTTAAATTGTCATTGAATTAAGGTTATTAAAGTCTGTTGATCTATAGTTTTGATGATGAATGAATGTGTGTAGTTTTGGGATCTTGGAAATATTTGTGATAGGCGAATAGAGAAATTGAATTAAGCACCTAAGATGTATATGATGGTACAGTTATACTGTGGGTTGTGTCATGTTATGGTTTTTGTGATTGGTTAAGAAAAAATTCATTATTAAAAGTATATGTCTGGATAGTAGATAAATTTAATTCATACTTACTGATTTACCCCTCGGATCTATCTTTTTCTTTTATTTTAAACCCCTTGATTTACAAAAAACTGTTTTGACAAAGAGAGTCATAGCTTGAATCCTTTGTTACCAGTCCAGGCCCCTTGAATATTATAGTTGCATGAACCAATTGAGTGACATAAGACAGTTGAGAACCAACTACCAGGACCTTGGGAGTTAGGCCACTACATGTAGTCTTTCTTTTTCAGGAGAAATAGAGTAGAAATTTTCTGTTTTAATGTTGTTTGTGTCATTTTAACCATCAACACTATGAAATTGAAATGCTAATTAAATGCTAGAAATGCTAAAAATGTGACTATAATAACTACGTATGAAAATCTAGAATTCGAGGTCCTTTTCAATTCATAAGAGGGCTGTATTTATAGATTTTTGAAGGCAAAAATTCAATTGGCCAAGATCAACGGTTGAATTCAAACCTGTTAAAATGAACGGTGAGAGATCGAGAATTCGAAAAGAAGATGGAAGTTCAAAAGATAGATGGAAAAAGAAGAGACAAATGAAAGGTGTCCCCATAATTTAAATAAATATTTAATTATGTGTGGGAAATGAAAAGTTTTAATTAAATATTGAATTAAATGTAGAATATCATTTAAATTTAGAATTTAATTTGTGATAATTAATATAAATAAATTGTGAAATCTATTTAATTAATTAAGAGGAAGATAGCATTAATTAAATAAACTTATTTATTTAATTAAGCTTTAGAAGAATTGGAAAATGAACAATACAAATAAATAATTAAATTTATTTATATGTAGATGACTTAAGAATATTAATTAAATAATTCATATTTAATTAATTAACAGGTTTGGTTAACCGTGACCATTTTTAGATGTGTACATTTTGCCCCTCTTTAAAGTGATGTGTTTTACGCATTGCTTCAAAGAATTTGCCCCTAATTTTGAATTTTTTTGTGTACGTTAGAAAGTGTCAATCAAATTGAATCTAAACTAATACACCAATGGAACATTAGATTGAAGAAATTAAATTAAAGAAAGTAAATGCAAACTCTAAACCACAGTTTCTTCAAATTCATCCCATTGTCCTCTATCTCCAAGGATTCATTTCAAGATGCTTTCTCTCAGTTGTTTAAAACAACATCTTGTAGAATGGCAACTTGAGAGAATGAGATTATTAAAATTGCATATGCATTGCTACAAGATGAAGCTATGAAAATTAAAATGCTATGAATGCTAAGATGCGACTATAGTAACTACGCATGAAAATATGAGATTCAAGGTCCTTTTCCACTCATAAGAGGGTTGTATTTATAGATTTTTGAAGTTAGGAATTCGATTGGCCAAGATCAACGGTTGAATTCAAACTTGTTAGAATGAATGGTGAGAGATCGAGAATTCAAAAAAGAGGTGGAATTCTGAGAGACGGATGGAGAATGAAGAGACAATTTGAAATGTGTCTCTCATAATTAAATAAATAAATATTTAATTATGTGTGAGAGAAATGAAAAAACTTTAATTAAATATTGCAAATATTTAATTATGTGAGAAGAGAAAACGCCTTTTAATTAAATATTAAGAATATTTAATTTTGTGAGAAGAGTGGAAAATTTGGAAAATGATTTAATTAAATATTGAAAGTATTTAATTAAATGTGGAGAAAAGAATATCATTTAAATTTAGAATTTAAACTTGTGATAATTAATGTAAATAAATTATAAAATCTATTTAATTAATTAAGAGGAAGGAAAGCATTAATTAAATAAACTTTATTTATTTAATTAAATTAGAAGAATTAGAAAAATAAACCATATAAATAAATAATTAAATTTATTTATATGTAGATGACTTAAGAACATTTATTAAATAATTCCTATTTAATTAATTAAAAGGCTCAATCAATCGTGACCAATTTTAGATGTGTACATTTTGCCCCTCTTTGAAGTGATATGTTTCACACATAGCTTCAAAGAAATTGCCCCTGACTTTGAAAAATTTATTGATGATGCTATATGCCCCCTAAGGTGATGAATCGGATAAAAATGATTTTAGGAAATTTTTACTAATTTTCTATCTGATTCATTGACCGATAAAGATGATTTGATGAAAACACCTATTGAAAGATTGATATGAAGATGAAGAAATTTGATTTTTCCCCGATTGATGATGCTTTTTGATTGATAAATTTGCTTCCATGTGATATGGAAAACAAATAGTAGATTTGATTTGATTGATAAATTTGCTTCCATGCAATATGAAAAACAAATAGTAGATTTGATTTGATTGATAAATTTGCTTCCATGTGATATGAAAAACAAATAGTATTGATAAATTTGCTTTCTCGATTGAAAGTCAAATTGAGTCATGATGACTGTTAAATTTTTTTCCATGCGATATGGAAAACAAATAGTATTGATAGATTTGCTTTCCTGATTGAAAGTCAAATAGATTGAGTCGCAATGACTGTTAAATTTGTTTCCATGAGATATGAAAAACAAATAGTATTGATAGATTTTCTTTCCTGATTGAAAGTCAAATAGATTGAGTCGCAATGACTGTTAAATTTGTTTCCATGTGATATGAAAAACAAATAGAAATTGATTTGAACTTGTTTGATGTACTGATTGAATGATGATATCCATTGCTAATTGATTTGCATGATTGCTTGATGATATTGATAGTGTTGTTGATTAGGGAAGGATACATCCCAGAACAACACAAGGATAGGGAAGGATGCATCCCGATGATGATGATGATGATGATCAAGGCTTGTAGTAAGGTTAGGAACAAGACCAAAGGAATGATTAAATGATTTGTGCTAAATTGAATTGATTGATAAGATGAGATTGGAAGAAATGATTGGATGAATTGATTGAGATGAGATGTGATGGATATGATAATGAAATGAAATGATGATGTAAGTATGCAAGTGAAATGATAATGAAAATGGAAAATGATGTGAAATGAATGTGAATGATAATGAAAATGAGATGTACCAAATGTCCAGTCATACTCAACCGTTGTCTGAAAAAGATATTCAAGAATGTGGCCAACCCTCAAAAATCTATTAAAAAGTCCCTCAAAATGAAAATGAATTATGCAATCCTAAATGAAATAATGAACCATTCTCCTTGTTACCATTTCCTATTGTGTTTAGTTGTCATCATTGAGCCTTTTGATATGTTGAAAGTTAGTACAAGCATCAAAGGGTATGTTAGCACCAATGATGACCCGAGTACTGCTTTCATAATGTTTGATGTAGCAAGTTAATACAAGCATCGAGGTATAATTGAACCAAGATGACCTAAGTATTGCTTGCATAAATAGACAAAATTTAACCATTTTTCTATGCAAATTCTGAAATGTCATCAATGATACATTGTAGAGCATGTCCCATGACCAATTTGCACAATACTAATGATTAACTTACAGACAACAAGCAAAGAAAAATCATACTTCTTCCTTGTGATTCTAGTTCAGTACATCATTGAACCACTCCAAAGATATGATGCCATCAAATATCAAAAAAACAATTGTAACTTATGCTTTAAGCTTTCCATTCATTGAATTCAGATTAAGATCATCTAGTTTATTTTAAATTATCTGTCAAAATAGCCATGTAAGCTTAGTTTGATTGGAAAAGACTATTGTTTTTGACATTCTAGTGCTAGACACACGCTACTAACTACCTGCTAGAAAAGCGAACTGCCCCCTGGTGACCTTGTACTCTAACTCTTGCTAAACACAACTGTTGCAATGGATAAACCTCAAATCATCAAGCCATGATGAGATCCTTATCATTCCAAGGAGAATGATGCAATGTGAATATAATGGTGAGGTGTGTGTGCAATGTTGATGAAAAGGATGCATATGCATAATGAATCCTAATAGATGAGAGAGCCAAATAAAATCACAAACAATGCCTATTTGCCAGGTTTTCACTATTTGTTTTTATTGCAATTTTTCTTGATTTTATGATTTTTTTGCTATTACCAAGATGCCTATTTGCCAGGTTTTCATCAAGGCAATGTTTTGATTATTTTATTTTTGATTTTTTTTTTTTTCAAGACTTTTTATATTGTTTTTGATTTTTTCTTAGGTGTAGAACCTTTTCAGGTGAATGCTGTTGATCTGATCTTCAAATAGGTCCCCTTCTATTGTTGATAACTGATATGCCCCCGATTCGTAAGCTGCAACAATAACAAATGGGCCCAGCCAGTTAGGTTCAAATTTGCCTTTCTTTTCTCGATCCTGTTGATTTTGAGGGTTTTCTTTGAGAACCAAATCACCTACTTGAAAAATTTGTGGTTAGAATCTGTGATTGTAACTGCGGGACATGATTTGTTGATATCCCTTCAAGTGATTAACCGCAGTTTGACGCCGTTCATCAAGCAATTCTAGCTCTTGCAACCTTGATACTCTGTAGTCTTCGTCATTGATTAGCCCTTTGAGTGATACTCGAAGTGAAGGAATCTCAACTTCCAGTGGTAGAATAGCCTTTTCTCCATAGACAATGCATTAGGAGTAGCTCCTATCGGTGTGCGAATGCTTGTTCTGTAGGCCCATAATACTAGATTCAATTGGACATTCCAATCATGGCCCGCTTCATTCACTATTTTCTTCAAAATCTTTAGAATTGTTTTATTTGAAGCTTCAACTTGACCATTTCCCTATGGATAATAAGGTGTAGAGAACCTGTGTTGGATGTGAAATCTTTCACATAGTTCATCAACATCCTGATTTTTAAAGGGTCTACCATTATCTGTGATAATAGAATTACGAATGCCATATTTGTAAATGATATAATTCAAGATGAACGAAGAGATTTGTTTGCCCGTAACAGTTGTTAGAGGAACAAATTCAATCCACTTAGTGAAATACTCACTGGCTGTAATGATAAATTTATGTCCATTTGAAGATGATGGATGTATCTTGCCAACCAAATCTAATCCCCATTGAGCAAAAGGCCATGTTGTGGTGAAGGGTTGTAATTCCTGAGCACGAGCGTGAATGAGATTCCCATGAATCTGACATTTTGCACATTTCTTTACAAAGGCAAATGATTCTTTCTCCATGGTTGGCCAATAATATCCTAATCTTACAAGTTTCTTTGCTAAGGTTAATCCACTTGAATGTGTCCCACAAATTCCACCATGGACCTCTTGTAAGGCTTTTTCTGATTCATCGCGTTCAAGACATCTAAGGAGGGTACCATCCAGACCACGCCGGTATAAGACGTCAGCAATCAAGGTGTAACGAGATGATTGGTGAATGAAATTTCATTTTTGATTCCTAGACAAACCTAAGGGTAAAGTAGTATCCTTCAAGTAAGTGTAAATTTGGCCATATAAGGAAGAGTCAGAACTCATTAGATGGCAAATGATTTGTGTTTCAAGATTGTCATGGGCGGGAGAAAACAATTGTTCCACCAGGAAATCATACCATTTTTTATTCTCTAACAATTAGAGTAGAGAGGTGAATGTAGCCATGGCGTCTATTGCTTTGTTATCAATGCGCGAAATCTGTATGAACTAGATATTAACAAAGTATTTCTTGAGATCTTCCACCATTTTTTTGTAAGGTATCAACTTGTCATCTTTAGTGTGGTATTCATCATTGATTTGATTTATGACAAGTTGCGAATCGCCAAAAACTTGAAGTTCTGTGATTTTCCAATCTACCGCAATTCTCATACCGATTATCAATGCCTCATATTCAGCTATGTTTTTTGTGCAAGGAAACATTAGCCGATAAGATTTTGGGATTGCATGTCCTTGAGGTGTAAGAAAAAGAATTCCTACTCCTGAACCAAGTTGAGTGTAAGAACCATCAAAGTAGAGTGACCATGACTGTTGGATATCTGCTACGAAAATTTTAGAATCAGGAAAATCAACATGTATTCAGTGTTCTACTGGCATTGGTGCTTTTGCTAATTGATCTGCAATTACTTGTCCCTTTATATATTTTTGATCCATAAACTGAATATCGAACTCACTTAAGATCATAACCCATTTAGCTAGCCTTCCAGTTAAGGTCACCTTACTTAAAATATATTTGAGTGGGTCAATCTTAGCCACAAGTTTTACCGTATGAGTTAGCATGTAGTGTCGTAACTTTTGAGAAGTGAACACCACTACTAAACAAGCTTTTTCAATGAAGGTATAATTTAGCTCATGCCTTGTTAAGGTTCAGCTGATGTAATAAATGGCTTGTTCTTTTCTTGAATAATCTTCCTCTGCCAATAGTGCTCCTAAAGATACTTCCGTGGCAACAATATATAATATGAGAGATGCACCTTGTATTGGTGGAGTTAATACTGGTGGATTCATGAGATACTGCTTTATTTGATTAAAGGCTGCTTCACATTTGTGCTCCCACTTGAAAGGAACATTCTTATGCAAGAGATGTGTAAATGGTAAACTTTTATCTGCTAGTTGAGCAATGAATCTTCGAATGGATTGTAATTGTCCCTGTAAAGAGCGTAGTTGACTGATATTCCTTGGTGGTGGAATATCAAGAATTGCTTGTACCTTAGCCGGATCCACTTCAATTCCCTTTTCTGACACAATGTATCCTAGTAGCTTTCCAGATTTCACTCCAAAGACACATTTCTTGGGATTAAGTCTTACTTTGAATTGTTCTATTCTTTTGAAAATTTTAGATAAGATGTCAATGTTTCCTTCTCTAGTGTTAGACTTGGAAAGAAGATCATCAACATAATCTTCCATGAATGTATGCATCATATCATGAAAAATTGTTGTCATTGCTCATTGGTATGTAGCTCCTGCATTTTTAAATCCAAAGGGCATTACATTCCAGCAATAGGTACCCCAAGGACATGTAAATATTGTTTTATCTTGATCTTCTGGTGCAATCTTTATCTAGTTGTATCTTGAGAATCCATCCATCAATGAGTACATTGCATGTCCAACCGTTAAATCCACAATCATATCAATGTTTGGTAAGGGAAAGTCATCTTTAGGACATGCTTTGTTCAAATCCCTAAAATCTGTGCAAATTCTGATCCTTTCATCTGGTTTTGAAATAGGCACAATATTGGAGATCCATTATGCATAATCTATAGACCGGATGAACCCAACATCTAAAAGCTTCTTTAATTCCTCTTTAACCAACAACACGACATGCGGATGCATTTTTTTGAGTTTTTGTTTTACAGGTTTTTCCCCTAGCGTAATAGATAGATGACGTATGATGAGATCTGGATCCAATCTAGGCATATCTGCGTAGGACCATGCAAAACTGATTTGATTATCTTTGAGAAATTCTATGAATTTAGGTACTTCTTCATCTATCAGAGATGCAGCTAATTGCAAAACTTTAGGCTTTTCTGTAGTACCTATATTGAGTGCCTCTATTGGTTCAATTAGAATGGAAGATCTTTCTTGATAATACTCCGAAAGAGTGTCAAGTTTCCCATCCTGTGGCACCTTTGAAAGGTTTTCACCATTGGATACACCTTTTTATTTTCTCTTTTCTTGATCTAACACTACCTTTGTTAGGTTTTCACCATTAGATCTTTCTTTTATTTTTCTTTTTTCTTGACTTAATATTGCCTTTGTTAGGTTTTCACCATTAGGTCTTTCTTTTATATTATTTATTTCGTAGTTGAGAAACTTGGCACTTTCCTATCGAAAACTCTGATTTGGTGATTCCCTGGTGGAACTTGTTTTGGGATGGGATGAACAAAGAAAATTTATTATGGTTTCATCATTTGGAAAATTTGGAACATCAATGGGTGCAATTTGTTCCCAATCAATGAGTTCGAGATGAACGAAAGGTAATGGATCATTAGGATGAGTAAGGTCATTGGCCATTAGGGTCATGATGTTATTGTCAACATTATTATGGGAGAAGTCTAGGATGGTATCTTCCTCAAAATAATCTATCTCGCTTTGAATCGAATTGGTCTCACTAGAGTCATTATTGCTTTGTATGATGTATTCAAATGGAGGTCTTGAGCTTTCTCCTTGTAAGAATGTAGGTGATAATTTTCGTATGACATCCACCCTTTTCTCTAAGATGAAAGTATCATCTGAGAACTCATCCCATTCATATCCATTTGAGTCTGTTTCAGAATTATCTGCTTGAATTATCAAAATTGATTCAACTATTTCCTCGTTAGATGGCCTTTGTGTTACTTTTTCATTAGTATCTTCACCATACCCTAGTCCAGTCTTATCTTTTGGGTGCATTGTTTTTAATTGGACAGGTTCAATAATACCTTCTTTTCTTTTACCTAGAGGGCCATTTCCTTCATAACCCATATGTTGCATGATAGCATAACCCTTTCCATATTGTTGTGTGGGTATCTTGATATGCTGTACGGATTCTTCTTCATCTTTATAGAGCCAATCAAGAATAGCTCTATCTTCCCCTTCAGTTTCTTTGATAAACATCCCATTAAACTTGGTGATGGGGGTTGAAGTTGAGGCTAAAATGCTGCAGCTTGCGGTGTAGATGTTGACAGCTGACCATGAGATCTTGGTGATAAGGGTAGATTAGAGAGAGATAAACAATATTCTCCCACCCCATTGTCTCTTAATTTTAACTTGGTGCCGAAATTGCTTATCTTTTCTTGAACTTGTTCTTTGTTTTTGGAGGTAGAGATGGCCAAAGCCTCTCTATTATCTGGGACAAATGTGTCCTGAGTTGCTCTTAGGTTAGAACAAGTTTGACTGCTATTGTGATTAGTGGGTATCGTTACTTCGTGTCCATCATATGGAAACTTCAAGCATTGATGATAAGTAGACAGGACAACTTGCATGTCATGGATCCATGGACGACCCAATAGTATAATATAAGTTAGATCCCGATTGAGAACTTGGCAAAAGGTATTCTTCACAATAGGTCCCACTCTGATTGGTAACATGAGACCTTTGGAAGTCCTTTCCTCATCATCATAAGATTTGATTGTAATTTTCCTCCGTGGATCTATAGAGTCTGCTGAATATCCCAAAGCTAGGACCAATTTCAAAGTACAAATGTTTAATTCGGCTCCCCCATCTATAAGGACACGTCTAATGCGGACTTTGTGAACCATGAATTCTAAATAGAGTGATGAATTATGCAGATGGGTTATGGAAGAATCATCTCTTTCAGAAAAAGATAAACATGATCAAGAGATACAGTTGTATCGATGAGAGCCTTTTCCAGGATGTCCTTATGTGCAGGTGATAACTTCAAAAGCTCCAAGATAGAGATTTGGGCTGAATTTTTTCGTAATTGCTCAACCAAATTATATTGACTTGGAGGGGGAATTACTGCTTTAGATGAGCCACCTTTGACAATGATCTTGGCTTGTCCCCTTGTCGTAACATTGACCTCTCGATATTCTGGCTTACCTTTGATTCAAATAGCATTTATTTGAGGGTCATCGGTATAGATATGATTGATAATAATGTCCTGAATGTTATTAACATTCTTGCCCTTGTCACTTGAGGATTCCCCTTTGTGATAATTAGGGAGCGGATTTTTGAATGCTTGATGATTATTATTGATATTATGTCCCTCAACTATGATGGTATGGTTATCAATCAAATCTTGAACAATATTCTTTAACCCTTGGGAACTGTTTGTCTTATGACCTTTGCACCTATGATAATCACAGAAGTGTGAGTCATTCCAGGATGGTGGTTTAACTCGAGGCTCATAATCTCTTTGTGGTGGCAATGTAATAGTGTTTTAATTCAATAATTCTTTCAGAATGGATTCCAAAGATTGGCCCAAGGGGGTGAAACTCCGTCAACTTGAAAAATATGATGGTCTAGGTGTATTCGAATTTTGATTATTGCCAAAATTATTTCCACGAGCATTATTTGTGTTTCCTTGATTAGAAACATTGCCATGGGTGCTAGAATTTCCAGCATTATTGTTATGTTGAACACTTGACACATTAAGAATGGTGGGCTTCGTATTCACATTGTTAGCAGCTACTACCCCATTATTTACAATATTTTTATTTCGAGTCCAAAATCGTGACTTGTCATTGTTGTTATTATGATTGTTGTTGTTGTTGTATGAATTTGAACCCTCTTTATCAACTTTTAGAACTCCACTCTTGATCAATGCACCTTCAATAGTGATTGCATTTTCAATCATTTCTTCAAATGATGGAGGACAATGAAGGTTTTGTCTGTAACTCATTTCTTGATTAAGACTATCGATGAAGGTCTCCATCTTTTCCTTTTCAGGAATAGGATGAGAGTATCTAGCAAACATTCTTCTCCATCTCTGCAAAAATTTAGTGAAAGATTCCCCTACTTTTTGTTTTATTTTACAAATATCAAGCATGGTTACCTGGTATTGAATGTTGTAAGAGTATTGTGATATGAACTTATTTATCAACTCTTCAAAGGTATTGATGGGGGGAGTGATTTTTGAAAGCCACTCCATGGATTGTACACCCAGACTTTGTGGAAATAATCGCATTAAGTAGATGTCTTCCTGAGCAAATTCTAAGCTCATACTTCGGAAATCCCTTACATGCTCAATGGGGTCAGTTTTCCCATTATACCTATCAAACTTAGGGATTTCACAATGTTCTGGAAAAGAATCATTTGAAGATTTCTATCAAATGGATAAGGACATATTTCTTCCAAAACATACTTTTTTGGGGCTCCCCCTTGCATTTCTTTTATTTGCCCTTGTAATTCTTTGATCTGTTAAGTAAGGGCACTAAAATCGTTAAGAGGAGTTTTAGGATTTTCTTTAATCCCTTCCGTGTCAAAATCGACAGGTACCCTGGCTCCTTGAATAGCTAAAGAAAGGAAGTATCTTTCCTTGTTTCTTTCTAAAATATTTTCAATAAGAGTATGGAATTGAGGATCCTGTTCTACTTCTTGAAGCTTTTTTTCCGTTAATTCCTCAGTATTTGAAATGTTAAAGGGGTTTTTCTCCCTCTCACTATTATCACCCATTTTGCTCACTATACTTTCCTCTTTTTCTATGTGCTTTCGAGACCTCATAGTGATAGGCATAAGCTTTACTCAAATCCTACTAACTTTGATCAAATGAATGAAATAGTGCAATAGTGATGAAAGTCAGGATAGAATGAAGATTCTATGACTTAAAATATTTTTAATCTTTAGCTTGTGATTCCTTGATTGAAAGGATGAAAATCCTGTTTGCGGGAATTAAACCAAAGATTGAAAAATAAAGGTGATTTTTCACTTTGTGAAGTTTGATCTTAGATTTGTAGATAGATGAATTTAATAGATGCCTAATGTGTTTGAGTTCTCTATTGCAGAATTTGATTTGGATGAGTAGCGTACATGATAGCAAGTTGGGAAATATAAGAAGGATGAATATGCTGACTATGGTTATGCCTTTGAGAAACAACTCTTCTTTGAAATAAAGCTCTTGAGTATAAAAGTTCTACATCATAATCGTCAGTGAAACCTCTAATATAGTCGTGATATCGATGAATGAAGGTTTTGTGTTCAAGCAGGAACTTTCGACTTTGATATAGAAATTTCCTCCTCTTCAACACTTTCTTATAACTAAGAAAATTCTTGGGCTTTTTGATCTTTATTTCTAAGGACCTCTTGGAAAATGTTGTAGATTTCCAAACTCTGAGCATGGGAAAGACTAGACTTAGAAAACTTTATTTCTAAAAGTCAAAAAATCACCTAGGCTCAGAAAACAAATGCACCAAAATAGAGCATAGATGCGCTGAAAGAGAGCACAGATGTGCTAAAACAGAGCACAAATGCACTGAAACAAGGCACAAATGTGTTGAAACAGAGACTAAATGCGCCAAAATAGAGCACATATGGGCCGAAACAGAGACTGAATGAGCTAAAACAGAGAGCGAATGCGCTAAAACAAAGACCGAATGCGCTAAAATAGAGATCGAATGCACTAAAACAGCTTTGAGACCGACATGTTTTGACAGTTTGATAAAAATTTCTTGTTTTGGATGATCTTAATCTGATTTAAATGTGAAAAACACAGCATAGAAGCAAACAGTTGTTCTGTTAATCCTAAAATCTAAACAAAGAGTGTATGTTCTTGAGATTTCCATAGGTTTTTTAACAAGATAAACACTTTAGTTAGACTCACTCTTAATTTGTCAAATAGGTCATCCTAGTAATCACAACCCACAACTTAAAATCACGTCGACTCACATAGCCTTGTCACCCCCTAGAGGGAGCCTGTGTTTTTGTCTTTTCCAAGTGCGTACTCAAAGTGACGGAAGTGGATACTGAATCCCTTGAGCAAAAAATTTGTGGTGACTATATGGTGAGTGTCTTGGGGGCAGATTCTTCCCTCCCCTTGCACCATGATTAAAATGATGTTTGGATACTGACGTGGTTGGCTTTCTACACTATGGTTCATAGTAAGGGTATCCGTTCAATGTGGCAAATAGATATACTCCCTTGAGAGACCTCCCAACCTTTAGAACAAAGGTTTTGGGGATGGTTATCCTATGCACTACTATCAAGTTGGATTTTCATCAACAACTTGCTTTTGATTAAAGTGGGTTGGAAACCTTGGCTTTAGGTGTTCCCACTTAGGTCATTCGTCTTGGGTGAGTACTTTTTCCCACAAGAGTAGGCCTTCTATAGGATGTAATAAAGCATTAAATTGCAGAAAATAAAAGGTAAGTTTGGTATTTTGATCACCCAGTTAAGGGGAGAGCATAGACCTATTACCCACAATCACAACAAACAAAATAATAGTTCAATTTTAAATCCCAAATTGACAAATTTTCTATTCTAAGTGAAGATGTTGCTTCACTACAAACATGGAGTTCATTTTAACCAAAAGAAAATTATGTTTGGTGAGTATCCTAGGATTGGTTCATTCTGTTAAAAATAGCATCAAAAAAATCCTATCCGCGGATTGCATCAGAATCAAAATTTTAAATTTTTACAACTGTATGCGCCAAAACAGAAGATGTATGCACCAAAATAGGTTATGTATGCACTAGGACAGGTAATGTATGTGCCGAAAGATCTCGTAGATGTGCTGAAACAGTCATTGTATGCACCAAAACAGGTTATGAATGCACCGAAAGATTTCACAGGGATGCGTCGAAACAGTCGTTGTATGCGCTGAAAGAGTTCATGTATGCATTGGAATAGGTCATGTATGCGCCGAATTGAGACTCGTATGTGCTAAAACGTGATTTTGTGTTCGTCACTTGCCAGAAAAATCTACAAAAATAGAAATTAAATGTGGGGCTTGGCCCCACGCTGGGTGCCAAAAATGTGTACGTTAGAAAGTGTCAATCAAATTGAATCTAAACTAATACACCAATGAAACATTAGATTGAAGAAATTAAATTAAAGAAAGTAAATGCAAACTCTAAACCATAGTTTCTTCAAATTCGTCCCATTGTCCTCTATCTCCAAGGATTCGTTTCAAGATGCTTGCTCTCAGTTGTTTAAAATAGCAGCTTGTAGAATGGTAGCTTGAGAGAATGAGATTATTAAAATTGCATATGCATTGCTACAAGATGAAGCTATGAAAATTAAAATGCTATGAATGCTAAGATGTAACTATAGTAACTACGCATGAAAATATGAGATTAAAGGTCCTTTTCCACTCATAAGAGGGCTGTATTTATAGATTTTTGAAGGTAGGAATTCGATTGGCCAAGATCGACGGTTGAATTCAAACCTGTTAGAATGTACGGTGAAAGATCGAGAATTCGAAAAATAGGTGGAATTCTGAGAGACGGATGGAGAATGAAGAGACAATTTGAAAGGTGTCTCTCATAATTAAATAAATAAATATTTAATTATGTGTGAGAGAAATGAAAAGACTTTAATTAAATATTGCAAATATTTAATTATGTGAGAAGAGAAAAAGCCTTTTAATTAAATATTAAGAATATTTAATTTTGTGAGAAGAGTGGGAAATTTGGAAAATGATTTAATTAAATATTGAAAGTATTTAATTAAATGTGGAGAGAAGAATATCATTTAAATTTAGAATTTAAACTTGTGATAATTAATGTAAATAAATTGTAAAATCTATTTAATTAATTAAGAGGAAGGAAAGCATTAATTAAATAAACTTTATTTATTTAATTAAATTAGAAGAATTAGAAAAATGAACAATATAAATAAATAATTAAATTTATTTATATGTAGATGACTTAAGAACATTAATTAAATAATTCATATTTAATTAATTAACAGGTTCAATCAACCGTGCCCAATTTTAGATGTGTACAAATTTAACTGATGATGTTATATGCCCCCTCGAGAGATAAATCGCGTGATGAAAATGATGATGAGGATGATTTGGAAGATTTTCAGATGATTTCGGAGAAAATTTTGGCGATTTAGCTCTCGAAATAGCACTTTGCATAGTAAAAATAAAAATAATTTGCCACTTTTACCCCTTTAAAAGGTGAAAAAAGATAAGAAGTCATTTTTATTTGAACAGTAACCTTTGAGAATTTTGGAGCTCTGAGAGAGATATTAGCAATGCCGATCCCTTATGAGCACCACAGATTTGAGTGAGGCCGCCGTCATCAGATACCACCTGCGTTGGACCTCAGTTAAGTCGATGAAAACCTCTATGTGAAATTTTTAATGATTTTCGAATGCTTTTTTAAATTTTTTTAATTTTTCAAATTCTATTTTAGTGCATACAAGCTTTATTTTAGCGCATGGATTAGATAAATCGATGCATCCAAAGTGGTGCATAGGTGCAAAAGAGTCACGCATAGGTGCAAAAGAGTCACGCATAGGTGAATTAGCGCATAGGATAGATCAAATGGAGCATTCCTGAAACTTGTCTGTGTATGATGGTAGATTAGAGCATAGGCTAGATTAGCGCATTTTCTTGATAAAATAGCGCATTCATGAAATCACGCATCCATAAACTGTTTTAGCGCATCCATGTTTTTAACGCATCGATTGACTGTTTTGGTGCATCCATAGATTTTTGCTGAATTTCAATTTTTGAAGAAAAATTGATGCATGCTTGACAATTGTTGCTAGATTAGACAACATATTTAATGCTTTTGAATATCATCAATGATTAGATTTGATAAATTTGTCTTCATGCTTGAAGAATAAATAGGTCTGATAAATTTTCTTCCATGCAATATGAAAATAAATAGAAATAATAGATTTGCTTTCCCGATTGAAAGTCAAATAGATATTGAGTCATGATGACTGTTAAATTTGTTTCCATGCGATATGAAAAAAAATTAGTAGAAATGATTGATAAATTTTCTTCCATGCGATATGTAAAGCAAATAGAAATTGATTTGAACTTGCTTGATGTATTGATTGATTGATGATATCCATTGCTGATTGATTTGCATGATTGCTTGATGATGTTGTAAAGGAGGAATTTAACCTCCTCCAGATCAGAGAGAGATTTCCTTAGACATGGGAGATGATTCCTCAACCGTCCCATGAATATTTAGGAGTGATAGATTAGTGTGGTTTGAGAGCTCTGTTGAGTATCCTATAGTATCGGGTCAATAGGGCACTGTTGACTGATTTAGCGGAGAGATGGCACAGTGAGCACAACACCTTCCATTTGCCAACGAGAGAGATCACGGTGACTCCAGAGGATGTTTGTAGGATTCTGGGTATTCTTGTGGTTGGAGAGCTTGTGATTTATGATCACAAGGAGATCAGAGGGATAGATGCACTAAGACGGGTTTTCCAGGATCCACATGTCTCTAGATATGAGATTCCCTAGAAGGAGATGATGGAGAGATATGCCCCATTTCCTTCGGTTTTAGTAGGTATGATCGGTGGTTTCCTTTGTCTTGATCGTAGGGAAAAGGTACTATCAGTTGGGTGGGGTAGGATTCTAGAGGACATGCTTCTCCACCATACCAGATATGCATGGGGGTCATGCATGCTTGCCCATCTGTACCATGATCTTCATCAGGTCATGTACATAGATGGGAAGAGTCTCTTCTGTGGAGTGACTCTATTACAGATATTCGCATAGGAGCACTTTGCGATTACACACCCCATCATCTGGAGAGATCACCCCATTGGATTTCCATATATTTATGCATATACAGGGCCCCTTGTCTAGCCGAGGTTGGGAAAATTAGAGTACTGGTGACATGTACTTGATGATTTAGGTACTATCATTTGACGACCGTATGTGGATTGTGACCCATGGGAGGCTGATGATATAGAGCTACCATATATGACCAGATCCAGATACCTACTTGGGTGGACCCCTTTTATCATTGAGCAATTTTTGGTGATGAGAGTGCTGAGATAGCTAGGGTTGGTTCAAATGATGCTGCAGGGTGTGGCACATTATTCCAGATGTCGAGAGGATGTACCAGAGTGGGGTCCATTTGTGACCATTGAGGCAGCTAGAGTAGAGTACTTTGAGTTACAGCTAGCTCAGTGGGCCATGCATCCAGAGGTTACTAATGCAAGGATGACGGATGATTATGTCGCCTATTTATACACACATCCCTTCCCGAGATTTACCAGTCTAGAGGATCCTACCCCATTGATGGGAGGGTCAGTTACACAAGCGAGGTGACAACAGCCCTAGGGACCTTTAGCAACAGGGCAGCCACAAGGTCAAGCACAGGTACCAACACAGGGAGGGGTACAGGTAGATCAGGCTGAGGATATTAGTGAGGTGGCTATGGATGTGGATGATGAGAGCTCAAAGGATGAGGAGATGGATGAGGATTTAGATGACTCAGATAGTGGGGATGATAGGGGTGGTGGCAGACAAAGATTTTTCTTTGATGTTCCTTTCAGCATGAGGCCATGAACATCCAGAGTGGTGAGTCAACCTAGTACTTTGGCTCCATGGATTACAATCAGGGCTCCATCATAGGGACAGGTGGATGCTTTGCATGTAGAGGTTCAAAATCTTCGAATTCAATTAGCATAGGCACAGGTGACCATTAGTTAGCTGCAGGAATAGATCACATAGCCACTACCTTCTGACCCACAGATAGCTCAGCTTGCAGCCAAGAGAGACAATTTCAGAGAGATGCATACATGTTGAGGGGGTAGCCGAGAGATTTCTGAGATTAGTTGAGCGAACCTCTATTGGAGAGGTTGTAGCAGAGGGGTTAGAGACTACTCGGGAGGCCAAGTACTACAGGATGAGGTATTTTGAGGTAGTGCCACCTGAGTGTCGGACAACATTTACACAGTCAGGTACTTGGACCCAGACCCATTCACGTAATCACTCCAAGAGTGCGACTAGGAGTGTGGGTCAATCAGTCAAATGAGAGATCAGAGCTTCTAGGAGCAGAGATCCATCGAGACCTACTACCTCTGGAGGTAGCAACAGTCATTTTCCATGGCCAGATGCCCCTCAATAATGAGCATTTTGTACACATTTATGCCATTGTATTCAATATATCTTTTTGAAACATTTCATATCCTTGTATTTCTGGATATTTGTTTTGATGAGATTTATGAGATGTAGTGGTTATTTGATTAAGCACATGTTATGGATGCATGTTTTTATTTTTATATGCTATGTCATGTATGATGATGCAATAATGACATGATATAAACTAAATGATTTTTTCTTCATGATGTATGTAATGAATGTATGATGTAGGATGTAAATTATTTAGATGAAATGAGAGGATATGATTTATGATGTAAGATGAATGACAATAATGATGAAATGGAAATGCACTTATGATATATGATGTAAATGAACATGATTTAATGATGATGTGAAAAGAATGAAATGGATGTAATTTTATTTATGAATGTGTGTTAAATATGCAAATGTATATGAATGATTAATGAATGATTAAAATAACGACCATGCATATGATATGTAATGATGGATAATGGTCATGATGAATAAAATGAGATGATAATGAATATGATCATGAAACGATGATGTAAGTATGCAAGTGCAATGATAATGATAATAGAAAATGATGTAATCTGAATGTGAATGATAATGATAATGAGATGTACCAAATGTCTAGTCATGATCCACCATTGTCTGAAAAAGATATTCAAGAATGTGACCAACCCTCAAAAATCTATTTAAAAGGCCCTCGAAATGCAAATGAATTATGCAGTCCTAATAATGAATTATGCAATCCTAAATGAAATAATGAATCATTCTCCTTGTTTCCATTTCTTGCCGTGTTTATTTGTCATCATTGAGCCTTTTGATATGTTGAAAGTTAGTACAAGCATCAAAGGGTATGTTAGCACCAATGATGACTTGAGAACTACTTCCATAATGTTTGGTGTAGCAAGTTAATACAAGCATCGAGGTATAATTGAACCAAGATGACCTGAGTATTACTTGCATAAATAGACAAAAGTTAACCATTTTCCTATGTCAATTCTAAAATGTCATCAATGATACGTTGTAGAGCATGTCCCATGACAAATTTGCACAATACTAAGGATTAACTTATAGAAAGCAAGCAAAGAAAAATCACATTTCTTCCTCGTGATTCTAGTTCAATACATCATTGAACCACTCCAAAGATATGATGTCATCAAATATCAAAACAACAATTGCAACTTATGATTTTAAGTTTTTCATTCATTTTATTCAGATTAAAATCATCCAATTTGTTTTAATCATCTATCAAAATAGTCATGTAAGCTCATTTTAATTGGACAAGAATGTTGTTTCTGATATCCTGATTCTAGACAAATGCTACCGTTTTGCCTATTAGAAAAGCCTCAAGAAGCAAACTGCCCCCTAGTGACCTTGTACTCTGACTCTTGCTAGACACAACTATTGCGATGGATAACCCTTGAATCATCAAGCCATGATGAAATCCTTGTCGTTCCAAGGAGATGGTGCAATGCGAATGCGATGGTGAGGTGTGTGTGTGATGCCGATGAAAAGATGGATATGTAGAATGAATCCTAATAGATGAGAGAGCCAAATAAAATAAAAAACAATGTCCATTTGCCAGGTTTTCACCATTTGTTTTTATTGCACTTTTTCTTGATTTCATGATTTTTTTGTTATTACCAAGACGCCTGTTTGCCAGGTTTTCATCAAGGAAAATTATTATTTTATTTTTTATTTTTTATTTTTTTAAGGATTTTTTATATTGTTTTTGATATTTTCTCAGGTTTAGAACCTCTTCAGATGAATGCTATTAGTTGGATCTTTGAATAGATCCCCTTCTACTGTTGACAACATATATGCCCCCGATCCATATGCTGCAACAATAACGAATGAGCCCATCCAATTAGGTTTGAACTTGCCTTTCTTTTCCCAATCCTGTTGATTTCGAGGGTTTTCTTTGAGAACCAAGTCACTAACCTAAAAATTTTGTGGTTTGACTCTGTGATTGTAGCTATGGGACATAATTTGTTGATATCCCTTTAGGTGATTAACTACAATTTGACGTCATTCATCAAGCAATTCTAGCTCTTGCAATCTTGATACTTGATAATCTTCATCAGTGATTAACCTTTTGAGTGATACTCGAAGTGAAGGAATCTCAACTTCCAGTGGTAGAATAGCTTCTACTCCATAGACCAAAGCATAAGGAGTAGCTCCTGTGGGTGTGGGAATGCTTGTTCTGTAGGTCCATAATGCTGGATTCAATAGGACATGCCAATCATGATGTGCTTCATTCACTGTTTTCTTCAAAATATTTAGAATTATTTTATTTGAAGCTTCGGCTTGACCATTCCCTTGTGGATAATAAGGTGTAGAGAACCTGTGTTGGATGTGAAATCTTTCAAATAGTTCATCAACATCCCGAGTTTTAAAGGGTCTACCATTGTCTGTGATAATTGAGTTGGGAATGCCACATCTACAAATGATATAATTTAAGATGAATGAAGAGATTTATTTTCCCGTAACAGTTGTCAAAGGAACAACTTCAATCCACTTAGTGAAATAATTAGTGGCTGTAATGATAAATTTATGTCCATTTGAAGATGATGGGTGTATCTTGCCAACCAGATCACTTCCCCACTGAGTGAAAGGCCATGTTGTGGTGAAGAGTTGTAATTCCTGAGCAAGATCATGAATGAGATTCCCATGAATCTGACATTTTGTACATTTCTTCACAAAGATGAATGATTCCTTCTCCATGGTTGGCCAATAGTACCCTAATCTTATGAGTTTCTTTGCTAAGGTTAGTCCACTTGAATGTGTCCCACAAATTTCACCATGGACCTCCTGTAAGGCCTTTTCCGATTCATTGTGTTCAATACATCTAAGGAGGGTACCATCCAGACCACGTCGGTATAAGATGTCAGCAATTAAGGTGTAATTGGATGATTGACGAATGAAATGTATTTTATGATTCCTAGACAAGTCTAAGAGTAAAGTAGTATCTTTTAGGTAAGTGTAAATTTGGCCATATAAGGAAGAGTCAGAACTCATCAGATGGAAAATGATTTGAGTTTCAGGATTATCATGAGTGGGAGAAAACAATTATTCCACCAGGAAATTGTACCATTTTTTATTCTCTGTCAACTGGATTAGAGAGGTGATTGTAGCCATAGCCTCTGCTGCTTCATTATCAATGCGTAGAATCTGTATGAACTTGATATTAACAAAATATTTCTTGAGATCTTCAACCATTCTTTTGTAAGGTATCAACTTGTTATCTTTAGTGTGATATTCGTCATTGATTTGGTTTATAGCAAGTTGTGAATCACCAAAAACTTGAAGTTCTGCAATTTTCCAGTCTACTGCAATTCTTATGCCGATTATCAATGCCTCATACTAAGCTATGTTGTTTGTGCAAGGAAACATTAGCCGGTAAGATTTTGGGATTGTATGTCCTTGAGGTGTAATAAAAATAATTCCCACTCCTGAACCATGTTGAGTGTAAGAACCATCAAAGTAGAGTGACCACGACTGCTGGATATCTACTGTGAACACGTCGGCATCAGGAAAATCAACATGTATTGGGTGTTCTGCTGGTATTGGTGCCTCTACTAATTGATCTGCAATTACTTGTCCCTTTCTAGCTTTTCTATCCACATAATGAATATCAAATTCTCTTACGATCATAACCCATTTAGCCAACCTGCCAGTTAAGGTTGCCTTACTTAGAAGATATTTGAGTGGGTCAATCTTAGCCACAAGCTTTACTGTATGAGTTAGCATGTAGTGTCACAATTTTTGAGAAATGAACACCACTGCTAAACAATATTTTTCAATGAAGGTATAATTTTTCTCGTGACTTGTTAAGGTTCGGATGATTTAATAAATGGCTCATTCTTTTCCCGAGTTGTCTTCTTGTGCCAATAACACTCCTAAAGACACTTTTCTGGCAGCAATATATAATATGAGAGGTGCACCCTGTATTGGTGGAATCAACACTGGTGGATTCATGAGATACTGCTTTATTTGATCAAATGCTTCTTCACATTTGTACTCCCACTTGAATGGAACATTCTTGTGTAAGAGATGTGTAAACAGTAAACTTTTATCTGCCAGTTGAGCAATGAATCTTCGAATGGATTGTAACTGTCCTTGCAAAGAGCATAGTTGAATAATATTCCTTGGTGGTGGCATATCAAGAATTGCTTGTACCTTAGCTGGATCCACTTCAATTCCCTTTTCTGACATAATGTATCCTAATAAATT
Organism: Sequoiadendron giganteum; assembly: GCA_007115665.2. Classification (NCBI taxonomy): domain Eukaryota; kingdom Viridiplantae; phylum Streptophyta; class Pinopsida; order Cupressales; family Cupressaceae; genus Sequoiadendron; species Sequoiadendron giganteum. The sequence continues at coordinate 810,869,115 of CM021102.1, forward strand.
TCTAGATTTCACTCCAAAGACACATTTCTTTGGATTAAGTCTTACTTTAAATTGTTCCATTCTTTTGAAAATTTTAGATAAGATATTGATGTGACCTTCTCTAGTTTTACAATTGGCAAGAAGATCATCAACATAATCCTCCATGAATGTATGCATCATATCATGAAAAATTGTTGTCATTGCTCATTGGTATGTAGCTCCTATAGTTTTCAATCCAAATGGCATTACATTCCAGCAATAGGTACCCCAAGGACATGTGAATGCTATTTTATCTTGATCTTCTGGTACAATATTTATCTGGTTCTATCCTGAAAATCCATCCATCAATGAGTACATTGCATGTCCAATAGTTAATCAACGATCATATCAATGTTTGGTAAGGGGAAGTCATCTTTAGGACATGCTTTGTTCAAATCCCTGAAATATATGCAAATTCTAATCCTTCCATCTGGCTTTGAAACATGCACGATATTGGAGATCCATTCAGCATAGTCCATGGACTAGATGAATCCAATGTCTAAAATTTTCTTTAATTCCTCTTTAACCAATAATGCAACACGTGGATGCATTTTTCTGAGTTTCTGTTTTACAGGCTTTGCCCCCGGTGTAATAGATAGATGATGCATGATGAGATTTGGATCCAATCCAGGCAGATCTATGTAGGACCATCTAAAAGTGATTTGATTATCTTTGAGAAATTCGGTGAATCTAGGTACTTCTTCATCTATCAGAGATGCAACCAATTGCAAAACTTTAGGCTTTTCTGTAGTACCTATATTGAGTGCCTCTGTTGGTTCGATTAGAATTGAAGATCTTTCTTGATAATGCTCTGGAAGAGTGTCAAGTTTCCCATCCTCTGGTGCCTCTGAAAGGTTTTCACCTTTGGATACACTTTTTATTTTTCTCTTTTCTTGATCTAATACTGCCTTTGTTAGGTTTTCACCATTAGATCTTCCCTTCATTTTTCTTTTTTCTTGATCTAATACTGCCTTTGTTAGGTTTTCACCATTAGATCTTTCTTTTATATTATTATTTCATAGCTGAGAAACTTGGCACTTTCCTGTCGAAAAATCTGATCTTGTGATTTGCCGGTGGAACTTGTTCCGGGATGGGATGAACAAAGAAAGTTTATTATGGTTTCATCATTTGGAAAATTTGGAACATCAATGGGTGCAATTTGTTCCCAATCAATGAGTTCAGGATGAACCAAAGGTAATGGATCATTAGGATGAGTAAGGTAATTGGCCGTTAGGGTCATGATGTTATTGTCAACATCATTATGGGAGAATTCTAAGATGGTATCTTCCTCAAAAAGATTTATCTCACTTTGAATCGAATTGGGCTCACTAGAGTCATGATCGCTTTGTAAGATGTAATCAAGCAGAGGTCTTGAGCTTTCCCCTTGTAAGAATGCAGGTGAGAATTTGTGTATGACATCCACCCTTTTCTTTGAGATGAAAGTATCGCCTGAGAAGTCATCCCATTCATATTCATTTGAGTCTGTTTCAGAATTATCTGCTTGGTTCTAAAATTGATTCAGCTAACTCATCATCAGATGGCCTTTGTGTTACTTTTTCCTTAGTATCTTCACCATATCCTAACACAGTCTTATCTTTTGGGTGCATTGTTTTTAATTAGACAGGTTCAACAATACCCTTTTTCCTTTTACCTAGAGGGCCATTTCCTTCATAACCCATTTGTTAAATGATAGCATAACTCTTTCCATATTGTTATGTGGGTAACTTGATATGCTGTATGGATTCTTCTTCATCTTTATAGAGACAATCAAGTATAGCTCTATCTTCTACTTTAGTTTCTTTGATAAATATCCCATTAAACTTGGTGATGGGGGTTGATGTTGAGGCTAAAACTACTACAGCCTATTGTGTAGATGTTGATGGCTGACCATGGGATCTTGGGGATAGGGGTAGATTAGAGAGATAAAGAATATTCTGCCACCCCATTATCTTTCAATTTTAACTTGGTGCCAAAATTTCTTATCATTTCTTGTGCTTGTTCTTTCTATTTGGAGGTAGAGATGGCCAAGGCCTCTCTATTATGTGGGATGAGTGTGTCCTAAGTTGCTCTTAGGTTAGAACAAGTTTGAATGCTAATGTGATCAGTGGGTATTGTCACTTCCTATCCATCATATGGAAACTTCAAACATTGATGATAAATAGATGGAACAACTTGCATGTCATGGATCCATGGGCGACCCAATAGTATGTTATAGGTTAGATCCCAATTGAGAACCTAACAAAAGGTATTCTTCACAATAGGTCCCACTCTGATTGGAAGCATGATGAGACCTTTGGACGTCCTTTCCTCATCATCATAGGCCTTGATTGTAATTTTCCTCCATGGATCTATAGAGTCTGCTGAATATCCCAAAGCTAGGACCAATTTTAAAGTAAAATTTTTTAATCCGGCCCCCCCATCTATGAGAACATGTCTAATGTAGGCTTTGTGAACCATGACTTCTAAATAAAGTGATGAATTATGCGGATGGGTTATAGATGAATCATCTTTTTTTCAGAAAAAAGATAAACATGTGTAGGAGGACAAGTGTCCCACCATGGCTTGAAATTTATTGATATCCAGATTAGAGGATATAGTTGTATCAAAAAGGGCCTTTTCCAGAATGTCCTTATGTGTAGGCAATAACTTTAAAAGTTCCAAGATAGAAATTTGGGCTGATGTTTTTCACAGTTGATCAACCAAATTATATTGAATTGGAGGGGGAATTTTTGCTTTAGATGAGCTGCCTTTGACAATGATTTTGGCTTGTCCCCTTGTCGTAGCATTGACCTCTCGATATTCTTTCTTACCTTTGATTCAGATAGCATTGATTTGATGATCGTTAGTATAGATATGATTGATAATGATTTCATGGATGTTATTAACATTCTTGCCCTTGTCACTCAAGGATTCCCCTTTTTGATAATTAGGGAGTAGATTCTTGAATGCTTGATGGTCATTATTGACATTATGTCCCTCAACTGTGATGGTATGATTATCAATCAAATTATGAATAATATTATTTAATGCTTGGCAATCGTTTGTCTTATGACCTTTACACCTATGATAATCATAGAAGTGTGAGTCATTCCACGATGGTGGTTTAACTCAAGGCTCATAGTCTCTTTTTGGTGGAAATGTAATAGTGTTTTGATTCAATAATTCTTTGAGAATGGATTCCAAAGATTGGCCTAGGGGAGTGAAACTCCGTCAACTTGAAAAATATGATGATCTGGGCATGTTTGAGTTTTGATTATTGCCAAAATTATTTCCATGATTGTTAGTTGTGTTTCCTTGATTGGAAACATTGCCTTGGGTGCTAGAATTTCCAGCAGGGTTGCTACGTTGAACACCTGACACATTAAAGACAGTAGGCTTTGTATTCACGTTATTAGCACCTACTACCCCATCATTCACAACATTTTTATTTCGAGTCCAAAATTGTGACTTGTAATTATTGTGATTATGGTTGTTGTTGTTGTTGTTGTTGTTGTACGAATTTGAACTCTCTTTATCGATTTTTAGAACTCCACTCTTGATCAACACACCTTTGATAGTAATTGCATTTTCAATCAATTTTTCAAATGATTGAGGACAGTGAAGGTTTAGTCTTCGATGAAGATCTCCATCTTTTCCTTTTCAAGAATAGGATGAGAGTATCTAGAAAACACCCTTCTCCACCTTTGCAAAAATGTAGTGAAAGATTCCCCTACTTTTTGTTTTACCTTACAAAGATCAAGCATGGTTATCTGGTGTTGGATATTGTAAGAATATTGTGATATAAACTTATTTATCAACTCTTCAAAGGTTTTGATGGGGGGAGTGATCTTTGAAAGCCACTCCATGGATTGTCCACCCAGACTTTATGGAAACAACTACATTAAGTAGGTATCTTCATGAGCAAATTCTAAGCTCATATTTTGGAAATCCCTTACATGCTCAATGGGGTCAGTTTTCCCATTATACCTATCAAACTTAGGGATTTCACAATGTTTTGGAAAAGGAATCATTCGAAGACTTCTATTGAATGGATAAGGACATATTTCCTCCAAAACATACTTCTTTGTTGCTCCCCCTTGCATTTATTTTATTTTCCAATGTAATTCCTTGATTTGTTGAGTAAGGGCACTAAAATCATTAAGGAGAGTTTCAGGATTTTCTTTAATCCCTTCTGTGTCAAAATCGGCAAGTAACTTAGCTCCTTGATTAGCTAAAGAAAGAAAGTATCTTTCCTTGTTTCGTTCTAAAATACTTTCAATAAGAGTATGGAATTGAGGATCCTACTCTGCTTCTTGAAGTTTTTCTTTCGTTAACTCTTAAGTATTTGAATTGTTAAAGAGGTTTTCCTCCCTCTCACTATTATCACCCATTTTGCTCATTGTACTTTCCTCTTTTTCTATGTGCTTTTGAGATCTCTTGATAATAGGCATAAGATTTCCTCAAATTCTACTAGCTTTGATCAAAGGAATGAAATAGTACAATGGTGATGGATATGAAAGTCAAGATAGAATGAAGATTCTATGACTTAAAAGATTTTTAGTCTTTAGATCGTGATTCCCTAATTGAAAGGATGAAAATCCTGTTTGCAGGAATTAAACCAAAGATCGAAAATAAAGATTATTTTGCACTTTATGAAGTTTGATCTTAGTTTTGTAGAAAGATGAATTTAATGAATGCCTAATGTGCTTGAGTTCTCTATTACAAAATTTGATTTGGACAAGTAGCGTACGTGATTGTAGGTTCAGGAATATAAGAAGAATGAATACACTAACTGTGGTTATGCCTTTGAGAAAGGGCTCTTCTTTGAAAGAAAGCTCTTGAGTATAAAGGTTCTACAACATAATCATTAGTGAAACCTCTAATATAGTCATGATATCGATGAATAAAGGTTATGTGTTCAAGCAGGACCTTTTGACTTTGATATAGAAATTTCCTCTTCTTCAATATCTTCTTATAACTAAGAGATTTCTTGGGATTTATAATCTTTCTTTCTAGGGACTTCTTAGCAAAGGTTGTAGACTTCCAAACTTTGATCATGGGAAAGACTAGACCAATAAGACTTGATTTCTAAATATCAGAAAATTACTTAGGCTCAGAAAATAGATGTGCCAAAACAGAGGCTAAATGCGCCAAAACAAAGCACAGCTGCACTGAAATAGAGCAAAAATACGTCGAAACAGTGCATGGATGCACCGAAACAGAGCACAAATGCACTGAAATAAAATATAGATGCATCAAAACAAAGCATAAATGCATCGAAATAGAGCAGCAATGCGCCGAAATAGAGCGTCAATGCGCCAAAACAGGGGAGAAATGCTCCAAAACAGAGCCGGGATGTGCTAAATTACCTTTGAGACCAACATGTTTTGACATTTTGATAAAAAAAAAATCATTTTGGATGATCTTAATCTGATTTAAATGTGAAAAACACAACATAGAGAAGCAGACAATTGTTTTGTTAATCCTAAAATAAGAGTGTATGTTCTTGAGATTTCCATAGGTTTTAAACAAGATATGCACTTCACTCAGACTCACTCTTAATTTTTCAAATAGGTCATCATAGTAATCACAACCCAAAGCTTAAAATAGCGTTGAGTCAGACAACCCTGTCACCCCCTAGGGGACGCACATGTTTTTGTCTTTTCCAGGTGCATACTCAAGGTGATGGAGGTGGATACCAAATCCCCTAAGCAAACAATCCTTGGCAACTATATGGTGAGTGTCTTGGGGATAGATTCTTCCCTCCCCTTGCCCCGTGATTAAGATGATGTTTGGATACTGACACGGCTAACTTTCTACACTATGGTTTTTAGTAAGGATATCCATTCAGTGTAGCAAATAGATATACTCCCTTGAGAGACCTCCCAAAATTTAGAATAAAGGTTTTGGGGATGATTATCCTGCGTAGTACTGTCAAGTTGGATTTTCATCAACAACTTGCTTTTGATTAAAGTGGGTTGGAAAATTTGGCTTTAGGTGTTCCCACTTAGGTCGTTCCTCTTAGGTGAGTACTTTTTCCCACAAGAACAGGCCTTCTAATGGATGTAATAAAGCATTAAATTGCAAAAAATAAAAGGTAAGTCTGGTGTTCTGATCACCTTGTTAAGGGAAGAGCATAAACAAATTACCCACAATCACAACAAACAACAATGGTTCAATTTTAAATCCCCAATTGACAATTCTCTACATTAAGTGAAGATGTTGCTTCACCAAAAACATGGGATACATTTTAACCAAAATAAAATTTATGTTTGGTGACTATCCTAGGATTGGTTAATTCAAATTTAAATGTCTACCCTGGGATTGCTTCATTCCATTAAAAATAAGATTTGAAAAATCCTGTTCGCGGATGGCATCAGAATCAGAATTAAAAATTTTTACAACTGTATGCGTCGGAATAGGTCGTCTATGCACTGAAATAGGCCATGGACACATCGAAAGATCTCATAGGAATGCACCGAAATAGAGTGTCTATGCACCGAAATAGGCCATGGATGCACCGAAAGATCTCATCAATGCACTAAAACAGTCTTCGTATGCACCAAACCAAGACTCGTATGCGCCAAAATGTGATTTTAGTCCATCACCTGCCAGAAAAATCTGCAAAACGAAATATTAAATGCGGGGCTTGGCCCCACGATGGGCACCAAAAATATGTATGTTAGAATGTGTAAATCAAAATGAATGTAATCTAATACACCAATGAAACATTAGATTAAAGAAACTAAATTAAAGAAAGCAAAATGCAAACTCTAAACACAGACAAGTTCTTCAAATTTGTCCCATTGTCTTCTATCTCCAAGGATTCGTTTCAAGATGCTGGCTCTCAGTTGTTTTAAACAACAGCTTGTAGAATGACAGCTTGAGAGAATGAGATTAATGAAAATTCATGTGCATTGGTAATATGCTTTAAGCTATGAAATTGAAATGCTAATTAAATGCTAGAAATGCTAAAAATGCGACTATAATAACTACGCATGAAAATCTAGAATTCGAGGTCCTTTTCAACTCATAAGAAGGCTGTATTTATAGATTTTTGAAGGCAAAAATTCAATTGGCCAAAATCGACGGTTGAGTTCAAACCTATTAAAATGAACGGTGAGAGATTGAGAATTCGAAAAGAAGATGGAAGTTTAAGAGACAGATGGAAAAATGAAGAGACAAATGAAAGGTGTCCCCATAATTTAAATAAATATTTAATTATGTGTGGGAAATGAAAAGCTTTAATTGAATATTGAAAATATTTAATTATGTGAGAAGAGAAAAAAAATTTTAATTAAATATTTGAAAATATTTAATTATTGAGAAGAGTGAAGAATTTAGAAAGTGTTTTAATTAAATATTGAAAATATTTAATTAAATGTAGAATATCATTTAAATTTAGAATTTAAATTTGTGATAATTAATATAAATAAATTGTGAGATCTATTTAATTAATTAAGAGGAAGATAGCATTAATTAAATAAACTTATTTATTTAATTAAGCTTTAGAAGAATTGGAAAATGAACAATACAAATAAATAATTAAATTTATTTATATGTAGATGACTTAAGAATATTAATTAAATAATTCATATTTAATTAATTAATAGGTTTAGTTAACCGTGACCATTTTTAGATGTGTACACAGGTAATAATATGTACCCTCTTCATTGTCTTCATCTACAATCACAACATAAAAATTCCTTGCATTGATATGTTCATCTTGTTAGATTTATTTATTGAGCAACATAATAAAACTTGTAAGTAAGATATATTACCTGGTTCTAGTAGGTTTGATACATGATCATAGTCAATGGATGATTGCATCTTCATGATTTGTAGAGTCGTTGGGAGTTGATAAGTGTCAAGTGGGGTTAGACTTCTTACAAAACATTCGTCAACCCACTCTGTTGACTCGCAATCTTTCCATGATTGAAGTGTACATGCATAAAAAAAGCATGCCATCTTCCTTGTATGGATAGTCCATGTACTTGCATTGGAGCTTCTAAAAGAGTGTAGCTCATTCAATCCTGTTAGTGTACAACAATCCTCATATTTTGCAATGTTGGTATCATCTACTAAATGAAAAAATCTATGAACTAAAGAATTACCTTCACTACCTAGAACCATTGAACCATTGCACCATTGGAAAATTGATCTTGCATCTATCAACTTTACACTATTTGTGTACTCTAACTCTTCTCATGCTAGGGCTCTTTTGATACATGCACTTGCTCCATCATGCTCCCCCTTTCCATGTCGGGCCTTTGAGAAGTTCCACATATGCTGAACACCACTAATCCTATGCATCCTAATCAACCAGTAAATTTTTTTGGCATTCTTGAATTGTGATGTGCAATTATCTGACCATATGATATGATGACTAAATGATATGCCCCTGCTAGCTAGATTGACATAGAACATATGAAAGAAACCTTGAACAAACTCTGTAGACTGTGTGCAATCATCATTGATGTAAAAGTGATACTCCCTTAATAATTTCCTATTTTCCTCTATAATATCATTTGCATGAATGAATGCTATATGTACAAATATAGAAACCTACACAAAGTTGTAGTACTATGATTGCACCTCCTTTTGTGATTGTAGTTTGTAGTTCTTAGCGAAGTTGACAACTAAAATAATATGACAAAGTGGAAATGTGTCCTTGCATAACTTGAACTGTGAGTCCAACCATTGTGCTTTGTGTGTATGACTTGCATAATCATAAACCACCCGATCATGAAAAATACCCATAAAATGATACACTGGAATCTTATCACTGATCAATTCACACTTCTTTACTTCTTTCCCATCTTTTAGATTGTATGCCACTGTCTTATATTTTCCAAATTCCACAATTTTGTCTCCAATTATGTGTGTACTAGCCATGTGTTGACAAATTCGAAAATGTTGCATGCCACCACAATGATCACATGTGCCATCCAAACATGATTGTTCATAAAAAAATTGACCATCCTCTCTTTCACATAAAATGGAAGACAAAAATTTCCTTGATTTAGGTGGAGGCATTATGTTACATTCCTGCAAAACATTGTCAGTATGCATATCTACACATATACGTCGATAAACATCATAATGGTTAGAAAACTCAATATGAAACCTACAACAACAAGTAGTGTGTGTTTGATTTATTTTTTCATAAAAAGGCTTTAGCATTTCAAAATACCTTTGACATATTTTAATTTTAGGAAACTTTTGTACAAAATCAGCAAAAAATTGGGTTTGAGTTGTATCCAAATAATGCATTAGATGTGGCTCATGGTTTTTACTACCAATTCTCCTTCTTAAAACATCTCTTTTATTAGGATAGGTCCTTGTGTTATTCTTCCAATAATTCATAATTAAAGATCTCAAGCCTTGAGCAATTCTTGTGTCTTTTCGTGGCACTCTACCTGAAAATGCTCATAACTCATTGCTATTTGGATCCTCCACTCTTTCACACCTTCCTTTGGCTCTCATTAGAGATGATCTACTTATTTTCAAAGACTTACTTACCTTTTTAAGGTTCACCTTGTTCCTTGTTTGACTGCTTAACAGTATTGTTGTCATCACACGTCGTGTGGCACAACTATACTTTGTGCATGAGGTGGAACCCACACTCTCGTATGCACTCATCAAGTTATTTACAATGGAATTTTCACTTGAGTCATTCAAAAATCTTAGCCCAAGAGACTTCATGGTGGGCCTAAATTTGAGTTGCCTCATCATTTCAAAAAATAGTTGGAATCTTCCACCCTCACTTAGCTTCACAAAAAGAAAACTCCATATCCTTTCTGCATATCATTGACATGCATGTTTTGGAATCTTATTAGGCATCCATTTCAAAACATTGGAATCAATATCAATAAAAAATGTAGGTTTTCTATGCAAAAATCTAGGAGGAGTTCTCAAATGTAAATTTGTGTTAATATTGGGAAGGTCAACAACATCGGGGATAGATCGTGTACCTTCAATTGAAGGTGAAATTGATGACATACCTTGATATTGACATATAAATGATGTTGTACCTCCAACTTGAGTTATCGTTTGTGGAGTTCCTTCAAATAGAGATGTGTTTGCTAATGTAATTTAAAAACGCAATGTTTTTGATTGTGTGTCTTCAATTGGAGATGTGATTTCTGATGTACCTGGAAAACCAGATGTTGTTGTCAACGTGTCTTCAACTGGAGATGTGCATTGAGCTTCACCTATGGTTGATGATGTGCCCCCAAATTCTATATCCATTCCTATCCTTCCATGAACTTTCCTCATTAGTGCCCTTTGTTTTTCCAATTTGACATCTCTCTTAGATTGCATGGGAATTTGGGGCTATATGGGCTGCAATTCCTTTGCTTCACAAGCTACATTTTTTGATTCTCTTCTCCTTTCATTTTTAACTGCACATTCTTCTGGTGTTAGAGGCTTCAGTCATTTCCTCGACATGACCTTGAATGCTACATGTCCACAAACACACATAGAATGTAACAATGAGAATTTTCCTAGGGGTAGCAAATCAAATGCAAAACATAAAACCTAAAGTAATAATGAACTGCAAAGGAATAGATGAAACAATCTCACCAGATATCTTCATCCTCCATGACTGACCTCAATTATACCTTCTCAACTTGCTGAAATATGTTTTTGCCCTCAAATTTATGATGAGCAAGCCAATGGAAATGACAAGTCCTACGAAAACATTGAAGGATTTTGAACAACTAAATGCAATACTATGCCCTACTGCAACTAGTAAGCATCTAAAATGTCTAAACTATGTCAAATGAAAACTAAATATGCCTATGACAAATGAAGAAGTATGCAAGAAGTATGAAATTGCAAGAACATTGAAGCTACAAGATATCATATTTCAAGATATGAAATTGCAAGATATGAAATTGCAAGATGTGAAATTGCAAGATTGTCAAATTGCAAGATGTAAAATTCCAAGATATACCAAAATGAAACCAAAATTGCCATTTTATAGAAAATACAATTCTGTGTGAGTGGCCAAGATTAAAAGTTAGCAAGTTTTCTAGAATCAATGGACAAGATTCAATATAACAACCCACAATTAGGGTTATGGCAACATTAGGACAGATTCAAAATGAATGGACAAGATTGATTTTTAGAAAATCAAATCAATGGATGACAATACATGTAATAAGAGATTTTGGGCGCACAAAACGAAGTTGCTGGAGAATCAAATAATAATTTAAAATTTTTTGATTCAAGAGGTGATGTTGAATTTTTGAATTAAAAATTAATTTAATTCAAAAGTGGTGGGGTCATGTGATAGTAAATAATTTTAATTTAAATTATTTACTCAAAGAGGGAAATTAGAAAGTGGGACTTATTTTAAATAAATATATTTTATTTAAAATGAGCACAGTAAAAGAGGAGAAATTAAATAATAAAATTATTTAATATAGGTGGTGGGACTTATTTTAAATAAATAAATTTTATTTAAAATGAGCACATCAAAAAGTTATTTAATTTAGGTGGAAATTATCTAATAAAGATATTATTTAATTATAGAAGAATGTGACAAAGGGAACCTTTTAAGTTAAATATAAATGATTTAATTCAAAAACCAGGAGAGTGGACCAAATTAAATAAATAAAATTTATTTAATTTAGGAGAGGAGAGGCTAATGAATAATTAAATAATTAAACATAATTATTTAATTATAGTGGAAAGTGGACAAAACTAAAGAAATAAGAATTTATTTAATTTTAGAAAGAAGAGGACTTGCTTAGTGACATAATTAAATAAATAAATAAAACTATTTATTTAATAATTTCAAAGACATAATGGACAAAATAATTAAATAAATTAAGAAATTTATTTAATTGTAAGAAGACATTAGATAATTAGTGACACATTAAAGAAATAATTAAAATTTATTTATTTAATAATCATGAAGAATAAACAAATATGAATTAATTAAATAATTATGAATTATTTAATTAATAGTCGAAAGTGAGTCAAGGACATAATTAAAATGTCTTAATTATGCTAAAAAGATGAAACTAGAGCTTGTAGGCCTAGGTCATTTTTATGTGTCTACAAGAACAAAAGTAAGTAATGTATTTTACAAAAAAATTGATGCAGAGAGGGGTGGAAACCATTCAATACACCAAATCAATGAGAATCACAAACCTAGGGTATAAATTGATGTCACCTAAATGAAAACTAGAGACTCTTGTGTTTATTTTTCTCAAAAGCAAATTTTTGATTGTCAACAAAGTCATGAAGAATATGGATTCAAAGAAGGGTTTGTGATGCTATATCTTATCATTATTCACTATTTCTTTGGCAATGAGGTAATCTAGAAAGACAATAAGTATTCTCAACTATGTCAACTCACTTGAATTTATCTAAGCACATGTGATGAAGCTGAATTTTTTATGGAACAAAAAAATCAATAGACACTTGCATTAACATTGATGAAAGCTATTAGGTTTTCCAAGTTAGATGAAAATAAAAGTTTTCCAAATTAGTTGAAAAAAGAATGAAATACAGTGAATTCCACTAGCCATGCTGGAAATGGACTACTATAAGCAATGCAAATAGAATTCATAAGTAAATTTATGTTAAGTAAATACCATGTTTTTATTTCTTTTGTTCTTCAAACTCATAAAAATTGAACTTTTTTATGCAAATTTAAAAATTGAACTTTTTAATGCAAATCCCATCTAATTCAATGTTGAATTCTAAGTACAATTGTTATGATTAATAAAATCATTAAGGAAATTTAGTTTACATTGTCAAAAACAAACAAATATACTAAATACAAAAACTTCAATTTACCAAAATGAATATATTACCTTAGATAATGTAAAATGATGTAGAAAATTCAAAATATCTTCTTCTACGTTGTCTACCATGCAGATTGGTGGTAAATAGGTGATGGATCAAGCATATATTGGTACAATATGAAGTCAATTATAGAAAAACAGGCATTTTTGACTTAGATAAAGCATTGAACCAAACAAAAACAAGAGAATGTGGGCCTCAATCATGGGGTCAACCCTTATTTTTACCGTATCAAGGTAAAACCCATTTGGCGCTCACCAAATATGTTCCTCTGAAAAGGAGAGACTTCAGAGAGAGGGAGAGACACAAAGTGGGAGAGAGATAGAGGGAGTGAGAAGAGAGAGGGAGTGGGAGAGAGAGAGAGGGGGAGGGAGAGGGCATGGGAGGGAGAAACCTAAGATAGAGAGGCTAGGAGGGAGAAACCTGAGAGAATGAGAGGGAGTCAAAGTGGAGAGAGGGAGTGGGAAGGAGAGACCTAAGAAAGTAGGGTGGGAGGTAAGTGAGGCCTGCCAGAGAGGGATTGTGAGATAAGTGAGGCCTAATCCCTCAACCCCTATACCTTGTCAACCCTCAAACCTTAACCCTCAAACTTTAAACCCTAATCCCTCAAACCCTATACCCTCTTAATCCCTCAACCCTCAATACTTAACCCTCAACCCTTAACCCTTCACTAATCTCTCAACCCCCATACCCTCTTAATCCCTCAACCCCTCAACCTTGCACCATTAAACCCTAATCCCTCAACCCCCATACCCTCTTAATCCCTCAACCCTCAACCTCCAACCCTTAAACCCTAATTCCTCAACCTCCATATCCTCTTAATCGCTCAACCCTCAACCCTTAACCCCTAATCTCTCAATCCCTATACCCTCTTAATCCCTCAACCCTCAAACCTCAACCCCTAAACCCTAATCCATCAACCCCCATACCCTCTTAATCCCTCAACCCTCAACCCTTAACCCTTAAACCCTAATCCCTCAACCCCCATACCTTCCTAATCCATAAACCCTCAACCCTCAACCCTTAAACCATAATCCCTCAACTCCCATATCCTCTTAATCCCTCAACCCTCAACCCTTAACCTCTAATCCTTCAACCCCTATACCCTCTTAATCCCTCAACCCTCAACCCTTAAACCCTAATTCATAAACCCCCATACCCTCTTAATCCCTCAACCCTCAACCCTCAACCCTAACCCTTAAAAACTAATCCCTCAACCCCCATAGCTTCTTAATCCCTCAACCCTCAACTCTCAACCCTTAAACCCTAATCCCTCAACCCTCAACCCTTCAACCCTAATCCTATGACCCCTATACCCTCTTAATCCCTCAACCCTCAACCTGTAACCCTTAACCCTTAACCCTCTATAATATTAATCCCTCAACCCTTAACCCTTACCCCTTAACCCTTAAATGTTAATCCATCAACCCCCATACCCTCTTAATCCCTAAACCCTCAACCCTCAACCCTTCAAACCTAATCCCTCAACCCCTCTACAATCTTAATCCCTCAACCCTCAACCTTCAACCCTTCAACTCTAATCCCTCGACCCCCATACCCTCTTAATCCATCAACCCTCAACCCTTCAACCATAATCCCTCGACCCATATACCCTCTTAATCCCTCAACCCTTAAACCCTTAAAGCTTAATCCCTCAAACCCCATACCCTCTTAATCCCTCAACCCTCAACCCTCAACCCTTAAACCCTAATCCATCAACCCCCATACCATCTTAATCCCTCAACCCTCAACCCTCAACCCTTAAACCCAAATCCCTCAACCCCCATACCCTCTTAATCCCTCAACCCTCAACCCTTCAATCCTAATCCTTTGACCCCCATACCCTCTTAATCCCTCAACCCTTCAACTCTAATCCCTTGACTCCTATACCCTCTTAATCCCTCAACCCCCATACCCTCAACCCTTAAACCCTAATCCCTCAACCCCATACCCTCTTAATACATCAACCCTCAAACCTTCAACCCTAATCCCTTGACCCCTATACCCTCTTAATCCCTCAATCTTCAACCCTTAACCCCTAATCCTCAGCCTATAGCCAATAGCAATCCTGAACCCCCATGCCCTCTTAATCCCTCAACCCCCAACTCTCAACCCTCAACCCTCAACCCTTAAACCCTAATCCCTCAACCCCCATACCCTCTTAATCCCTCAACTCTCAACTCTCAACCCTTAAACCCTAATCGCTCAACCCCCATACCCTCTTAGTCCATCAACCCTCAACCCTCAACCCCTAATCTCTCAACCCTCAACCCTCAGCCATCAGACAAGCCCTAATCCCTCAACCTCTACAATCTTAATCCTCAACCCTTTGAACCCTAATCCCTCGACCCCCATACCCTCTTAATCCCTCAACCCTCAACCCTTCAACCCTAATCCCTTGACCCCTATACCCTCTTAATCCCTCAACCCCCATACCCTCAACCCTTAAACCCTAATCCCTCAATCCACATACCCTCTTAATCCCTCAACCCTTAAAACCCTAATCCCTCAACCCCATACCCTCTTAATCCCTCAACCCTCAACCCTTAAACCCTAATCCCTCAATCCCCATACCCTCTTAATCCTCGAACCCTCAACTCTTCAACCCTAATCCCTCGACCCCCATATCCTCTTAATCCCTCAACCCTCAACCCTAATCCCTCGACCCCTATACCCTCTTAATCCCTCAACCCCCACACCCTCTTTAGATATGATGTATAAATGATTGGAAAAATCAGTTGCAGAGGGGGGGGGAGGGGGGGTGTGGTAGTTAGATAGTAGGAGTTAGATTTTTATCGAGAAGGGACTGAAATGTTAATAATAACATACTTTTTTGAAGCAGAGGAATGGATGAGATTATTTTGAATTTTTGAAACCTTCCAGTTTGTAATTCTTGTGTTGCAATAATATATATTTCTTATCTAATTATCTCCAACTTGAAGTCCTTTGATCATTTAAATCAATATATCAAGCATATGTTTGATTCATTTGTGTGTTTTTTATTTGATGGTATGTGCAAGATAGAATTAAATTCCTTCAAGTAAGTCACAGTGATAGAGGATTTATTTTGGATTGTTGAAGTAGAATTTGATAAGAAAACATTCCAACCTTATTTATGCAAGTCATAAATAAATTAAATTATATGCCAATCATTAGATTTCATTTTCAAAGTGCCTAAAATTTTTAATTAAGACAGAGGGGGAAATACATTCAATTCTTAATATTCTTGACTCCATTGCCCATGTGGATAGAAGGCACTGATCTACCACAACCCAGAGATGAGTTCATAAACAAACATTTTATTCAAAATCCTTTCATTTGTGCAGTAGGAGGAGTATTTGTAGTAATTTTATTTTTCCACTTCCCTTTTGCATTGTGGATAGATTGATCAAACAAGAAATACATTTAAATCTACAACATAAACATAGGTGCACCCACCTAGGTTTTTGTAGAGCCTGAAGAGAAGAAGGTACAATTGCATCAATTGGCCTTGTACATTGGCCAAAAGTGTTGTGAGAGCTCGGCAACCTCTCATGGTTCAAACCCATATTTTTGAGAACCAACACCCTCTTAATCCCTCAACCCTTAACCCTCAACCCTCAACCCTTAAACCCTAATCCCTCAACCCCTATACCCTCTTAATCCATCAACCCCCAACCCTCAACCCTCAACCCTCATGCCTCAACTCTTCAACCCTAATACCTCAACCCCCATACCCTCTTAATACCTCAACCCTTCAACCAAAATCCCTTGACCCCTATACCCTCTTAAACCCTCAACCCCCATACCCTCAACCCTTAAACCCTAATCCCTCAACCCTATACCCTCTTAATCCCTCAACCCTCAACCCTTCAACCCTAATCCCGTGACCCCTATACCCTCTTAATCCATCAACCCTCAACCCTCAACCCTTAATCCCCCAGCCCCTATACCCTCTTAATCCCTCAACCCCGATACCCTCTTAATCCCTCAACCCTCAACCCTCAACCCTCAAACCTCAACCCTTAAACCCTAATCCCTCAACCCCTATACCCTCTTAATCATAGGCCTACTCTATTTTATTTGATAAATAATGCATGGGTGTTGTGAAGCAATAAAATTTTATCAAGATGGCAGAAGCAGATAGAATACAATAATCAATAAGAGAGTTGAAGGAATTGAGGCAACAAAGGCTGAAATTGGACTAACATATGCTACAACTGAGCCGACAATTTCCTTAATTAGGAGTGAGAATATATCACCAAACAGGCCATCATATAGTGAGAATGAAGACACAAGTGCCAAGAGATCTTGGAAACCACAAATACAACATGATGTAATTGAGAACTTTGGGGATAAAGGTAATGTATTCTATTCACATCAAAACACTTTTGATGAGTATTTTCAAATTCAAGAAAAAAAGAAAAGTCTTGTGGATGCCTTTTTTGACATAATGACGTATAAGGAAGAATTTATGAGTTCTTTGTACAATAGGATGGTAGAAATTTGTACGCAATTACCTCATCATCATAGACCTACAAGATCCAAGTTTGTTGAACAAATTCTAAGAGCATCAAAGCCTAAATCAATTTATTGGCCAAAATCATCAAAGCAACAAATAAATTTAATGATTCCATGCTTGGGAAAATGTACATGGATATTGATTTGGAAGATGATATAAACACACCATCTGGAAAGTACATCATAAATGTTTTAGGAGATGAAATTGAAGAAGATATCATGCCTTCCAGAAATGAAGACAAGGGGAATATCTCTTGCATAACAGATTATGATAGTGTATGTTATGAGGGATCCATTGAATACTCAAATTGCAAGGATGAAGTTATGGATGTTGATCTACAACAGGTTGATTATCAAGAGGTTGGAGACATAGTTGAAGATATGGAAGCAGAGACCTGTTCACTCAGCAGTGAGCAAGTTTTAGATTTACTGACTCTTGAGTACCAAAAGTATGCACATAAAGATGATTCTAGAGTTTTTGTTCCAGCCTATATATGCTTTGATAGTGAAGATACTATGTGCAACAATTCATATGACTCCATGAGAATTTATCACAGTGATGAAATATTCATAGATGATCATCAATCTATTTGTGTCCAAGGGGAGGTATGTGATTTAAATTATCTTTGCCTGCAAGTGAAAGATGTTGGTTTGCATGATGATGAGTGTTCAACATTTGTTGATTCAAGTATGTGTGAGGATGACTATATGGATCAGAGGTATGTGTCAATGCCAACTGGTGATAGAAAAGAAATAGAAAATAATTTTGATTTGATTGTTTCAAAAGATGTTGATGAGACAAAATTTTTTGGTTGCCATAAGGAGTATTCAGATTTTCAGGTCCCAGTGCAGTTGCAGGCACATTCAACAACATATGATAGTGAGCATTCCTATGAATGTTTTGTTGAATTTGGGTACAATTTGTATATTGAAGATGACAAATATTTTTCATATGATATTAAGAATACTGAAATGTAGAATGATGAGATGAATATGAATTAGATTGAATACAATGATTTTTTGAAGGTTTTCAATGATAGTGCATATTGTAGGGTAGGTGGAATGGATAGTTTCAAAATAAATCTGATGAGCTCTATTCAGAACAAAGTTTATGACAGAGGAAAGTGTAGGTTTTTCTTTTTGAGGTGGCCTCAGGCCATCCCTAATGGTTTAATTTTCTAAACCAAAGTAGGTACATAGAATTAAGGATTGCCATTGCATGGACAATTTTTAGCAATGCCTCTTTAAAAATTATCTTCCATGCACAGTAGTTTAGGGTTTTCCACTTCTCCATTCGCTCCATTTTCATATTATTCATCTATTAATTCCCTCCATTTTCCATCGCCTTCATTTTTCATGGCTTTGCTTGGTTTTCTCTACCAAAGATACTCTGGATTCTTGCAGTGGTTTCCAAAATCACTCATCCCCAACATGAGCCACTGTTAGAACCCAAAATTTCCATAAAAATTCATAGGGTTTTCCTATTATTTTCCATAAATTTCCATGAAAACCCTAAGGTATTTTATTGTTTCACTATCTTTCCCATAAAATTCATTAAACTCCCTCACATCTTCCCCCCATTTAATTCCATTGTATTTCATTACCTTTCAAAAAAAAAATTCATTCACCGCTTTTTATAAAGCTAAAATACCTTACTCTGCTGTTTTAATATTTACTTTTTATGTCTTAAAGCTTTACTGCAGCCTCTAATCAATGGGATCACGGTATGGAGGTAGCGGTTCGATAGAAGGTATAAAGTGCTTACCGCCACATTGCACACAGTCAAAACATTGACCTTGGTATAGCGGTGGGATGCAAGTGACAATGGAGGTAGCGGTCAGAAGAGACACCATGGCGTGTGTTGGAATAAGTGGACTAATTAAATAGAAAATTAACACACCAAGGAGATATTATATCAAAGAAAACTAATCTAGAAAGCATAAACGCAAACTCTAAAACAACAGCTTATTCAAATTCGTCCCATTGTCCTCTATCTCTCAAGAATTTGATTAAAGATGTTGGCTCTTAGTTGTGCAAACAACTTTGTTGAAATGATCACTTAAGAGAATGAGATTTAATGAAAGTGCATATGCATGACTAAAAGATTAAGCTATGAATTTGAAATGCTATGATGCTAAAATGCTTGATGAAACTGAAATGTGACAATAATAACTATGTATGAAAATCTAGAATTCGAGGTCCTTTTCAACTCACAAGAGGGCTGTATTTATAGAGTTTTGAAGGCAAGGATCCAATTGGCTCAGATCAATGGTTGAGTTCAAACCTATTAAAATGAACGGTGAGAGATCGAGAATTTGAAAAGAAGATGGAAGTTTAAGAGATAGATGGAAAATGAAGAGACAAATGAAAGATGTGTCCATAATTAAAATTAGGTAACATTTAATTATGTGTGGGAAATGAAAAGATTTTAATTAAATATTGAAAATATTTAATTATGTGAGAAGAGTGAAGAATTTAGAAAATGTTTTAATTAAACATTGAAAATATTTAATTAAATGTGAAATGAAGAATAACATTTAAATTTAGAATTTAAAATTGTGATAATTAATATATATAAATTGTGAAATCTATTTAATTAATTAAGAGGAAGATTGCATTAATTAAATAGACTTATTTATTTAATTAAACTAGAAGAATTGAAAAAATGAACAATATAAATAAATAATTAAATTTATTTATATGTAGATGACTTAAGAATATTAATTAAATAATCCATATTTAATTAATTAACAGATTTGGTTAACTATGACCATTTTTAGATGTGTACATTTTTCCCCTCTTTGAAGTGATGTGTTTTATGCATTGCTTCAAAGAATTTTGCCCTAGATTTTTAGGAATTACCATTGCTATATGCCCCCTCGAGAGATAGATCGCATGATAAAAGAATCCACATGATTTTCAGAGGAGAAATCGTGATTTAGCTCTCGAAATAATGCTTTGCCTTACCAAAAAAATTGAATATTTTCACACTTTTACCCCTTAAAAGGTGAAAAGGGTGAAAAGTCATTGCCATTTGAATAGTAACCTTTGGTAAATTTCAGAGCTCTAAGAGAGATATTCACGATGCAAATCCATTATAAGCACCACAAATTCTAGCGAGCCTGCCGGTATTAGAGACCAGCTACGTATGGACCTCCGGTAAGTGAACCTGATCCTCTTCGTAATTTTTTTGATGATTTTATGTATTTTTTTGCAATTTTTAGCATTTCAGTTTCGCACATATGAGTCATAGTTTAGCGCATACGGTAGATAAATTCGCACATCCAAGGTAGCGCATAGATGTGAAATAGTTGTGCATAGAGTAGAATGGCACATAGGGTACCTGTAATAGCGCACACAAAAATGTTGCCCGCGTAGGATGCTAGGATTGGTGCATAGGATTACTGTGATAGCGTGTTTGCGTGATAGAATAGAACATAGATGAAATAGCACATAGAAATTCTGTCTTGTCGCATATAGTAGATAGAGTCACACATTGATGGAGCTGTGCATGGCAGCTCTATTTTAGCGCATCCAGGGTTAAAGTTGCACATACAGGGTTTAGTAGATTGATGGCCTGTTTTGGCGCATCCAGGGATTTTTCTCGAATTTGAAATTTTGAAGAACCATTGATAAAGTTCTTGATGAGTGTTGCTAAATTAGACAATTGATTTTATGCTTTTTAATAACATCAATGATAGAGTAGCTTGATTTGATAAATTTGTCTTCGTGCTTGAAGAACAAATAGGTCTGATAAATTTGCTTCCATGAGATATGTAAAAAAATAGAAATGATAGATTTGCTTTCCTGATTGAAAGTCAAATAGATAGATATTGAGTCATCTTGAATGTTAAATTTGTTTCCATGCAATATGAAAAACAAGTAGTAGAAATGATTGATAAATTTGCTTCCATGCGATATGTAAAGCAATAGAAATTGATTGAACTTGCTTGATGTATTGATTGATTGATATATCCATTGTTGATTGATTTGTATGATTGCTTGATGATGTTGTAAAGGAGGAATTTAACCTCCTCCAGATCAGAGAGATATTTCCTCAGACGTGGGAGATGATTTCGTGACTGTCGCAGGATGATTTAGGAGTTATAGATCAATGTGGTTTGAGAGCTCTGTTGAGTATCCCGCGGTATCGGGTCAATAGAGCACTGCTGATTGCTTTGGCCGAGAGGTGGCACAACGAGCATTATACCTTCCATTTGCCAACATGAGAGATTACAATGATGCCAGAGGATGTATACAGGATTCTGGGTATTCCTGTAGTTGGAGAGCTTGTGATCTATGATCACAAGGAGATCGAAGGGACCAATGCACTTAGGCGAGTCTTCCAAGATCCTCATGTCTTTGGATATGAGCTTCCCTAGAAGGAGATGGTGGAGAGATATGCCCCACTGCCTTCGCTTTTAGCAGGTATGATCGATGATTTCCTTTGTCCTAATCGTAGGGCAAAGGGACTATCAGTTGGCTAGGGCAGGATCTTGGAGGATATGATTCTTCACCAAACCATATATGCATGGGGATCATGCATGTTTTCCCATCTGTACCATGATCTTCATCAGGTCATGTATAACGATGGGAAGAGTCTCTCATGCGGAGTGAATCTTCTATAGATATTTGCATGGGAGCATTTTGCGATTACATGTCCCATTGTTTGGAGGGATCGTCCTCTTGGGTTCCCATACGTCTATGCATACACATGGCCGCTTGTCCAGCCGAGGCTGAGCAAGTTGGAGTATTGGCGGCGTGTGTTAGATGACTTAGATATAGTCATCTAGAGACCATATGTAGATTTCGATCCATGGGAGATAGATGATTTAGAGTTTCCCTATGTTACAAGATCCAAATATCTGATTGGGCGAACTCCTTATATTATTGAGCGGTTTCTTGTGATGAGAATCTTTAGACAACTTGGGCTAGTTTAGATGATGCCACAAGGTGTGGCACATTATGCCAGATGCCAGGAGGATATATTAGAGTGGGGTCCTAGTGTGACCATAGAGGCAGCCCGAGCAGAGTATTTTGAGTTACAACCAGCTCAGTGGGCCATGCATCTGGAGGTTACAGATGTAGGGATGACAGATGAGTATGCAACATATTTTTATACACATCCCTTTTTAAGGTTTACTAGTCCAGAGGAGCCCACCCCATTAATGGGAGGACCAGTGTCTCAGTGAGCGTGAGAGCAAGCATAGGCAGTAGTAGGGTAACTAGCAGGAGAGGCTCCGATAGGGGTGGAGGATGTTTCGGCCATGGACATTGATGAGGGGGGAGATGAGGAGGATGATTTAGCTAGTGAGGAGGATAGCACTGATGATAGAAGAGGCGACGGAGGTGGTGGGTGCAAAGGACATAGATATTTCCTTGATGTGCCCTTCAGGACGAGGCCATAGACCTCGAGAGTAGTGGATCAACCAAATACTTCGGCTCCATAGATTATTATCAGGGCTCCGTCATAGGGACAAATTGATGCTTTGCAGGCATAGGTTCAGAATCTTTGGAGTCAGTTAGCACAGGCTCAGTGAACGATCAATTAGCTATAGGAACAAATTGCACAACCACCAACTCCTGATCCACAAGTAGCACAGCTTATGGCCAAGAGGGACAACTTTAGAGAGAGATGTGTATAGGCTGAGGGGGTAGCCGAGAGACTTCATAGGTCAGTGGACAAACTGATGCTTTGCAGGCATAGGTTCAGAATCTTTGGAGTCAGTTAGCACAGGCTCAGCGAACGATCAATTAGCTGTAGGAACAAATTACACAACCACCAGCTCCTGATCCACAAGTAGCACAGCTTATGGCCGAGAGGGACAACTTTAGAGAGAGATGTGTATAGGCCTTGGGGGTAGCCGAGAGACTTCATAGGTCAATGGAGAGCACCTCAATTGGAGAGGTTTTTGTAGAGGGACTAGAGACTGCTCGGGAGGCCGAGTATCACAAGATGAGGTATTTCAAGGCAGTACCACCTGAGAGGAGGATTGCCTTCACACAATTGGGTACTTGTACTCGAACCCATTCTTTCAACCATTCCAGGACTGCCACCAGGAGTGTGGGTCAGCCCATCAGATGAGAGATCAGAGCCTCTGGGAGCAAAGATCCATCGAGACCTACTACCTCAGGAGGCAACAATAGCCATGTGCCCCGACCAGATGCTCCTCAGTGAGGGACATTTTGTACATATTTATGCCATTATATTTGATATATCTTTTTGAAACATTCGATATCCTTGTATTGGACATTTGTTTTGATGAGATTTATGACATTTAGTGGTGATTTGATTATGTTTGCGTTATGGATGATTTATGCTCATGTGATGGATGCATGTTTATTTCTATATGCTATGTTATGCATGATTTTTGTGATGTATGATGATGTAAATGATTTTCTTTTATTTCATGCCGGATGTGTTGTGATGAAATGTTTCTGATATGATAATATATGATGGAATCTAAAGTGATTTTGCTTTTATAATGTATGTAATGGATGCAAGATGTAAGATGTAATGGTGAATGTTTTTTAATGATGTGGAAATGATATGATGTAATGATTAAAATGGAAATGGATAAACAATATGATTTATCTAATGAATTCCAAGACACGGATAATGATGTAATGTGATAATTATGATAATGCCATAATTGGTGAACTAATAATGCATGATGTAATAGAAATGAACATGATATCCTAAATGATGAAAATAAATGAAATGGGTGCGACCTTACTATGTATATGATATGGTGTGTATGCAAGTGGAAATATTAATGTGATGAAGT
The DNA here is from genome assembly GCA_007115665.2 of Sequoiadendron giganteum. Classification (NCBI taxonomy): domain Eukaryota; kingdom Viridiplantae; phylum Streptophyta; class Pinopsida; order Cupressales; family Cupressaceae; genus Sequoiadendron; species Sequoiadendron giganteum. The sequence continues at coordinate 810,893,219 of CM021102.1, forward strand.
GATAATATGAGATGAATTATGAATGGATTATGCAATTAATATGAATATGATGATCTAATAATAAAATGATCATGTAAAAATGTGAATGCACGAATAATGATAATGAATGATGGTGAAATGACGTGAATGATAATGAAATGAGATGAAAAAAATGTCCATTCATACTCAACCGTTGTTTGAAAAGATATTCAAGAATGTGGCCAACCCTAAAAAATCTATTTAAAAAGCCCTCAAAATGCAAATGAACTATGCAGTCCTAAAATGTAATAATGAATTATGCAATCCTAAATGTAATAATGAACCATTCTCCTTGTTGTCATTTCATGTTGTGTTTAGTTTTCATCATTGAGCCTTTTGATATGTTGAAAGTTATTACAAGCATCAAAGGGTATGTTAGCACCAATGATGACTTGAGTACTAATTTCATAATGTTTGATATAGCAAGTTAATACAAGAATTGAGGTATAATTGAACCAAGATGACCTGAGTATTTCTTGCATAAACAGACAAAATTTAATCATTTTCCTATGCAAATTCTGAAATGTCATCAATGATACGTTGTAGAGCATGTACCATGACCAATTAGCACCATACTAATGATTACCTTACAGACAACAAGCAAAAGAATCATACTTCTTCCTTGTGATTCTAGTTTAATACATCATGGAACCACTCCAAAGGTATGATGTCATCAAATATCAAAACAACAAAATTTGCAACTTAAGATTTTAAGTTTGTCATTCATTTTATTCAGATTAAGATCATCCAATTTGTTTTAATCACCTATCAAAATAGTCATGTAAGCTCACTTTAATTGGACAAGATTGTTGTTTCTGATATTTTGATTCTAGACACATGCTACCGTTTTGCCTAGTAGAAAATCTCCAAGAAGCGAACTGCCCCCTAGTGACCTTGTACTTTGACTCCTGCTAGACACAACTACTACGATGGATAACCCTCGAATCATCAAGCCATGATGAGATCCTTGTCGCTTCAGGGAGATGATGTGATGTGAATGCGATGGCGAGGTGTGTGCATGATGTCGATGATAAGATGGATATGCAAAGTGAATCCTAATAGATGAGAGAGCCAAATAAAATCACAAACAATGCCTGTTTGCCAGGTTTTCACCATTTGTTTTTATTGCACTTTTTCTTGATTTTTTGATTTTTTTTGCTATTACCAAGACACTTGTTTGCTAGGTTTTCATCAAGGCAATTTAAATAAAAAAATAAAAAATTTCAGGACTTTTTATATTGTTTTTGATATTTTCTCAGGCATAGAACCTCTTCAGATGAATGTTGTTGGTTGGATCTTCAAACAGATCCCCTTTTGTTATTGACAATTGATATGCCCTTGATCCATATGTTGCAATGATAATGAAGGGGCCCAACCAATTAGGTTCGAACTTGCCTTTCTTTTCCCTATCCTATTGATTGCGAGGGTTTTCTTTGAGAACCAAATCACCTACCTAAAAAGTTCATAATTTGACTCTGTGATTGTAGTATGGGACATAACTTGTTGATATCCCTTCAACTGATTAACTACAGTTTGACACCATTCATCAAGGAGTTCTAGCTCTTGCAATCTTGATACTCGATAATCTTCATCATTGATTAACCCTTCAAGTGATACTCAAAGTGAAGGAATCTCAACTTTCAGTGGTAGAATAGCTTTTTCTCCATAGACCAAAGCATAAGGAGTAGCTCTTGTCGGTGTGCAAATGCTTGTTCTATATGCCCATAATGATGGATTCAATTGGACATGCCAATCATGACCGGCTTCATTCACTGTATTCTTCAAAATCTTGAGAATTGTTTTATTTGAAGCTTCCGCTTGACCATTCCCTTGTGGATAGTAAGGTGTAGAGAATCTATGTTGGATGTGAAATCTTTCACATAGCTCATCTACATCCCAATTTTTAAAGGGTCTTCCATTGTCTGTGATAATGGAGTTGGGAATACCATATTGGCAGATGATATAGTTCAAAATGAATGAAGATATTTGTTTGCTAGTAACAGTTGTGAGGGGAACAACTTCAATCCACTTAGTGAAATACTCGATGGCTGTAATGATGAATTTATGTCCATTTGAAGAGGATCGGTGTATCTTACCAACTAGATCCAATCCCCACTGAGCAAAAGGCCACGTTGTGGTGAAAGGTTGTAATTCCTACACAGGAGCGTGAATGAGATTTCCGTGAATCTAACATTTTGCACATTTCTTCACAAAGATGAATGATTCCTTCTCCATGGTCAACCAGTAGTACCCTAATCTTACAAGTTTCTTTGCTAAGGTTAGTCCACTTGAATGTGTCCCACAAATTCCACCATGGACCTCTTGTAAGGCCTTTTTTAATTCATCGTGTTCAAGACATCTAAGGAGGGTACCATTAAAACCACGCTGGTATAAGATGTCAGAAATTAAGGTGTAGCAGGATGATTGACAGATGAAATTTATTTTTTGATTCCTAGACAAGTCTAAGGGTAAAGTAGTATCTTTTAGGTAAGTGTAAATTTTGCCATATAAGGGAGAGTCAAAACTCTTCAAATGGAAAATGATTTGAGTTTCAGGATTTTCATGGGCGGGAGAAAACAATTTTTCCACCAAGAAATTGTATCACTTTTGATTCTCTGTCAACTGGAGTAGAGAGGCAATTGTAGCCATAACATCTGCTGCTTTATTATCAATGCATAGAATCTGTATAAACTTGATATTAACAAAGTATTTCTTGAGATATTCCACCATTACTTTGTAAGGTATCAACTTGTCATATTTAGTGTGATATTCATCATTGATTTGATTTATAACAAGTTGTGAATCACCAAAAACTTGAAGTTCTATGATTTTCCAGTCTACTGCAATTCTTATGCCGATTATCAATGCCTCATACTCAGCTATGTTGTTTGTACAAGGAAACATTAGCCAATAAGATTTTGGGATTGTATGTCCTTTAGGTGTAATAAAAATAATTCCTGCTCCTGATCCATGTTGAGTGTAAGAACCATCAAAGTAGAGTGACCATGACTATTGGATATCTACTATGAAAATGTCAGAATCAGGAAAATCAACGTGTATTTAGTGTTCTGCTGGCATTGGTGCTTCTGCTAATTGATCTACAATTACTTGTCCCTTTATATCTTTTTGATCCACATAATGAATATCAAATTCTCTTAGGATCATAACCCATTTAGCCAACCTACCAATTAAGGTTGCCTTACTTAGAAGATATTTGAGTAGGTCAATCTTAGCCACAAGATTTACTGTATGAGTTAGCATGTAGTGTCGTAACTTTTGAGAAGTGAACACCACTGCTAAAAAATATTTTTCAATGAAGGTATAATTTAGCTCGTGACTTGTTAGGGTTTAGCTGATGTAATAAATGGCTCATTCTTTTCTTGAGTTGTCTTCTTGTGCCAATAATGCTCCTATAGACAGTTTTGTGGCAACAATATATAATATGAGAGGTGCACCTTGTATTGGTGGAATCAATACCGGTGGATTCATGAGATACTGCTTTATCTGATCAAATGTTGCTTCACATTTGTACTCCCACTTGAATGGAACATTCTTTTGTAAGAGATGTGTAAATGGTAAACTTTTATCTGCTAGTTGAGCAATGAATCTTCAAATGGATTGTAACTATCCCTGCAAAGAGCGTAGTTGACTAATATTCCTTGGTGGTGGCATATCAATAATTTATTGTACCTTAGCTGGATCCACTTCAACTCCCTTTTCCAATATAATGTATCCTAATAACTTTCCAAATATCACTCCAAAGACACATTTCTTTGGATTAAGTCTTACTTTGAATTGTTCCATTCTTTTGAAAATTTTAGATAAGATATCGATGTGTCCTTCTCTAGTGTTAGACTCGGCAAGAAGATCATCAACATAATCCTCCATGAATGTATGCATCATATCATGAAAAATTGTTGTCATTGCTCGTTGGTATGTAGCTCCTACATTTTTCAATCCAAATAGAATTATGTTCCAGCAATAGGTACCCCAAGGACATGTGAATTTTGTTTTATCTTGATCTTCTGGTGCAATCTTTATCTAGTTCTATCCTGAAAATCCATCCATCAATGAGTACATTGTATGTCTAGCAGTCAAATGAACAATCATGTTTATGTTTGGCAAGGGGAAGTCATCTTTGGGACATGCTTTGTTCAAATCCCTGAAATCTATACAAATTCTAATCCTCTCGTTTGGCTTTTAAATAGGTACGATATTGGAGATCCATTCTGCATAGTCTATAGATCGAATGAATCCAATGTCTAAAATTTTCTTTAATTCCTCTTTAACCAACAATGCAACATGTGGATGCATTTTTCTGAGTTTCTGTTTTACAGGCTTTTCCCTCGGCATGATAGACAAATGATGCATGATGAGGTTCAGATCCAATCCAGGTATATCCACATAGGATCATGCAAAACTGATTTGATTTTTCTTGAGAAATTCTGTGAATCTAGGTACTTCTGCATGTGTCAGAGATGTAGAAAGTTGCAAAACCTTGGGTTGTTCTATGGTACCTATATTAAGTGCTTCTGTTGGTTCAATTAGAATGGAAGATCTTTCCTGATAATGCTCCGGAAGAGTGTTAAGTTTCCCATCCTCTGGCACCTTTGAAAGGTTTTCACCATTGGATACACTTTTTATTTTTCTCTTTTCTTGATCTAATACTGCCTTTGTTAGGTTTTCACCATTAGATATTTCTTTTATTTTTCTCTTTTCTTGATCTAATTATGCCTTTGTTAGGTTTTCACCATTAGATCTTTCTTTTATATTATTTATTTCATAGCTGAGAAACTTGGCACTTTCCTATCAAAAAATCTGATCTTGTGATTCCCTGGTGGAACTTGTTTCTAGTTGGGATCAAGAAAGAAAGTTTATGATGGTTTCGTCATTAGGAAAAGTTGGGACATCAATGGGTGTGATTTGTTCCCAATCAATGAGTTCAAGATAGACCAAAGGTAATGGATCATTAGGATGAGTAAGATAATTGGCCATTAGGGTCATGATGTTATTGTCAACGTCATTATGGGGGAGGTCTAGGATGTCATCCTCCTTAGAATGATCTATCTCACTTTGAATCGAATTGGTCTCACTAGAGTCATGATCACTTGTACTACGTAATCAGGCAGAGGCCTTGAGCTTTCCCCTCGTAAGAATGCAGGTGAGAATTTGTATATGACATCCACACTTTTCTCATAGATATATGTATTGTCAGATAAGTTTTCCCATTCATATTCATTGGAGTCTGTGTCAGAATTGTCCGCTTGAATTCTTAGAATTGTTTCAGCTAACTCCTCATTTGATGGCCTTTGTGTTACTTCTTCCTTAGTACCTTCACCATATCCTAACCCAGTCTTATATTTTGGGTGCATTGTTTTTAGTTGGACAGGTTCAACAATACCCTCTTTCCTTTTACCTAGAGGGTCATTTCCTTCATAACCCATTTCTTGCATGATAGCATAACTTTTTCCATATTGTTTTGTGGGTAACTTGATATGTTGTACAGATTCTTCTCCATCTTTATAGAGCCAATCGAGAATAGCTCTATCTTCTACTTCAATTTATTTGATAAATATCCCATCAAACTTGGTCATGGGGGCTGAAGTTGAGGCTAAAACTACTGCAGCCTATTGTGTAGATGTTGACGGTTGACCATGGGATCTTGGGGATAGGGGTAGATTAGAGAGAGATAAAGAATATTCTCCCACCCCATTATCTTTCAATTGTAACTTGGTGCCAAAATTGCTTATCATTTCTTGTGCTTGTTCTTTGTATTTGAAGATAGAGATGGCTAAGGCCTCTCTATTACATGGGATGAGTGTGTCATGAGTTGCTCTTAGGTTAGAACAAGTTTGACTGCTAATGTGATCATTGAGTATCGTTACTTCTTATCCATCATATGGAAAATTCAAACATTGATGATAAGTAGACAGAACAACTTGCATGTCATGGATCCATGGATGACCTAATAGTATGTTATAGGTTAGAACCCAATCGAGAACCTGACAAAATTTATTCTTCACAACAGGTACCACTCTGATTGGTAGCATGATGAGACCTTTGGAAGTCCTTTCCTCATCATCATAGGCCTTGATTGTAATTTTCCTCCGTGGATCTATAGAGTCTACTAATTATCCCAAAGCTAGGACCAATTTCAAAGTACAAATGTTTAATCTGGCTCCCCCATCTATGAGGACACGTCTAATGCGGGCTTTGTGAACCATGACTTCTAAATAGAGTGATGAATTATTTGGATGGGTTATGGCTGAGTCATCTTTTTCAGTAAAGGATAAACATGTGGATGAGGAAAAGTGTCCCACCATGGCTTGAAATTTGTCAATATCCAAATTGGGGATACAGTTGTTTCAACAAGGGCCTTTTCCAGAATGTCCTTATGTGTAGGTGACAACTTTAAAAGTTCCAAGATAGAAATTTGGGTTGATTTTTTTTCATAGTTGATCAACCAAATTGTATTGACTTGGAGGGGGAATTTCTGCTTTAGATGAGCTAGCTTTGACAATTATTTTGGCTTGTCCCCTTGTTGTAGCATCGAGCTCTCGATGTTCTTGTCTACCTTTGATTTGGATAGCATTGATTTGAGGATCGTCAGTATAGATATGATTGATAATGACGTCGTTGATGTTATTAACATTCTTGCCCTTGTCACCTCAGGATTCTCCTTTTTGATAGTTAGAGAGGGGATCCTTGAATGTTTGATGGTCATTATTGGCATTATGTCCCTCAACCATGATGGTATGGTTATCAATAAAATCCTGAACAATATTCTTTAACCCTTGGCAATTGTTTGTCTTATGAGCTTTGCACATATGATAATCATAGAAGTGTGAGTCATTCCACTATGGCAGTTTAACTCGAGGCTCATAGTCTCTTCGTGGTGGAAATGTAATAGAATTTTCATTCAATAATTATTTGAGAATGGATTCCAAAGATTGGCCCAAGGGAGTGAAACTCCGTCTACTTGAAAAATATGACGATCTAGGCACATTTGAATTTTGATTAATGCCAAAATTGTTTCCATGATTATTAGTTGCGTTTCTTTGATTTGAAACATTACCTTGGTTATTATAATTTCTAGCATTGTTGCTATGTTGAACACCTGACACGTTAAGGATGGTAGGCTTTGTATTCATGTTGTTAGCATCTATTACCCCATCATTCACAACATTTTTATTTCGAGTCCAAAATCGTGACTTGTCATTATTGTGATTATGGTTGTTGTTGTTGTTGTTGTATGAATTTGAACCCTCTTTATCGATTTTTAGAACTTCACGCTTGATCAACGCACCTTCAAGTAATTGCATTTTCAATCAATTTTTCAAATGATTGAGGATAGTGAAGGTTTCTTCTATAACTCATTTCTTGATTAAGAATATCAATGAAGATCTCCATCTTTTCTTTTTCAGGAACAGGACGAGAGTATCTAGCAAATACCCTTCTCCACCTTTGCAAAAACGTAGTGAAAGATTCCCCTACTTTTTGTTTTACCTTACAAAGATCAAGCATGATTATCTGGTGTTGGATTTTGTAAGAGTACTGTGATATAAACTTATTTATTAACTCTTCAAATTTTTTGATGGGGGGAGTGATCTTTGAAAGCCACTCCATGGATTTTCCACCTAGACTTCATGGAAAAAACTACATTAAGTAGGTATCGTCATGAGCAAATTCTAAGCTCGTATTTCGGAAGTCCCTTACATGCTCAATGGGGTCAGTTTTCCCATTATACCTATCAAACTTAGGGATTTCACAATGTTTTGGAAAAGGAATCATTCAAATACTCTTATTGAATGGATAAGGACATATTTCATCCAAAACATACTTCTTCGTTGTACCCCCTTGCATCTCTTTTATTTGCCCTTGTAATTCCTTTATCTATTGAGTAAGGGCACCAAAATCATTGAGAGAAATTTTAGGATCCTCTTTAATCCCTTCTATGTCAAAATAAACAAGTAACTTAGCTCCTTGATTAGCTAATGGAAGGAAATATCTTTCCTTTTTTTCTTTCTAAAATCCTTTCCATAAGAGTATCGAATTGGGGATCCTATTCTGCCTCTTGAAGCTTTTCTTCTATTATCTCTTCAGTATTTGAACCACGCCAAGGAATTTATTCCCTCTCTATTATCACCCATTCCACTTACTATGATTTTGTCTTTCTTTATGTGCTTTTGAGATCCCGTGACAGCAGGCATAAACGTTACTCAAATTCTACTAACCTTGATCAAAGGGATGAAATTCTTTATGTGCTTTTGAGATCCTGTGACAGCAGGCATAAACGTTACTCAAATTCTACTAACCTTGATCAAAGGGATGAAATAGTGCAATGGTTATGGATATGAAAGGATAGAATGAAGATTCTATGACTTAAAGGATTTTTAATCTTTAGCTCGTGATTCCCTGATTGAAAGGATGAAAATCCTCTTTGCGGGAATTAAACCAAAGATAAAAAATAAAGATAATTTGGCACCACGCGAGGTTTGATCGAAGCTTTGTAAAAAAATATTTGAAAGATGCCTAATGTGTTTGAGCTCTCTATTGCAAAATTTGATTGGGATGAGTAGCATAAGTAATTCCAGGTTGGGGGATATAAGAAGAATGAATACGCTGACTATGGTTGTGCCTTTGAGAAAGGGCTCTTCTTTGAAAGAAAGCTCTTGAGTACAAAGGTTCTACTATATAATCATCAGTGAAACCTCTAATATAGTTGTGATATTGGTGAATAAATGTTTTGTGTTCAAGCAAGACCTTCTGACTTTGGTATAGAAATTTCTTCTTCTTCAATATCTTATTATAATTGAGAGACTTCTTGGGCTTTCTAATCTTTCTTTCTAGATACTTTTTAGCGAAGCTTGCAGAATTCCAAACTCTAAGCATGGGAAAGATTAGACTGAAAAGACTTGATTACTGAATGTTAGAAAATCACCTAGGCTTGGAAAACAAATGCACCAAAATAGAGACTGAATGCGCCAAAACATAATTCCTATGTGCCAAAACAATTACTGGATGCACCGAAACAGAGCATGGATGCACCGAAATAGAGCATAGATGCATTGAAACAATGCACAAATGCACTGAAACAGAGCAACAATGCATCGAAACAGAGCGGCAATGTGTCAAAACAGAGCAGCAATGCGCCGAAGGAAATAATCAATGCACTGAAATAGAGCGGAAATGTGCCGAAACATACCCAAAATGCACTAAATTAACTGCTAGACCTCTAAGATAGACATCTTTGGATAGTTTTGATATTTTTGGATGATCTTAATCTGATTTAAATGTGAAAAGCACAGCATAGAGAAGCAAACCGTTGTTTTGTTAATCCTAAAATATAAACAAAGAGTGTATGTTCTTGAGATTTTCACAAGTTTTGAACAAGATAAGTAATTCAGTCAGACTCACTCTTAATTTGTCAAATAGGTCATCATAGTAACCACAACCCACAACTTAAAATCATGTCGTCTCACACAGCCATGTCACCCCCTAGAGGGCGCCCGTGTTTTTGTCTTTTCTAGGTGTATACTCAGAGTTACGGAAGTGGATACCAAATCCCTTGAGCAAACAATCCGTGGTGACTATATGGTGAGTGTCTTGGGGGTAGATTCTTCCCTCCCCTTGCACCGTGATTAAGATGATTTTTGGATACTGACTCGGCTGGCTTTCTACACTATGGTTCATAGTCAAGGTTTCTGTTCGACGCGGCAACAGATAAAATCCCTCAGGAGACCTCCCAATCTTTAGAACAAAGACTTTAGGGATGGTTATCTCTGCACACTGCTATCAAATTGCAGACTTTCCTTGAATTCACTTTTGATTATAGTGGGTTGGAAAACCTAGCTCTGGTTGTTCCCACTTAGGTCATTCCTGTAGGGTGAGTAATTTTTCCCACTACGGTAGGCCTTCTAAAGGATGTAAGAAATTGTAAACATTGCATGAAAAATGAAAAGGCAGTCTGGTATTTTGGTCACCCAGTTAAGGGGAGAGCATAGACCTATTGCCACAAACAAAGCAAACAATGTTCTTTTTATAGCACCAAATGACAATGAATTAATCTAAGTGAAGATTTTGCTTCACAATAGGCATGGAGTTAATTTTAATTGCAAGAATAGCATGTGGTGACTATCCTAGGATTGGTAAATTCCAAATTTTAAATTTCTATCCTAGGGGTGGTCCATTTCCTTAAAAACTGAAAATAAGAATTTTGTCCGCGGATGGCGTTAGAATTAAAATTTATGTTTTAAAAATTCCCTACGTGTGCTAGCACAGACCCCCAGATGCGCTAAAAGATCACCATGGGATGCACCGAAATAGTACCTAAATACGCTGAAATAGTGTCTATATGCGCCAAAAGAAAAATCATGTGCCGAAACAGTGTCTGTATGTGCCGAAAGAAAGATCGTATGCGTCAAAGCGCAATTCCAGTCCGTCACCTATCAGAAAAATCTGCAAATAAAAGATTAAAATGGGGGGATGCCCCAGAGTGGGCACCAAAAATGTGTGTTGGAATAAGTGGACTAATTAAATAGAAAATTAACACACCAAGGAGACATTATATTAAAGAAAAATAATCTAGAAAGCATAAACGCAAACTCTAAAACAACAACTTCTTCAAATTCGTCCCATTGTCCTCTATCTCTCAGGAATTTGATTAAAGATGATGGCTCTTAGTTGTGAAAACAACAGCTTTGTTGAAATGATCACTTAAGAGAATGCGATTTAATGAAAGTGCATATGGATGACTAAAAGATTAAGCTATGAAATTGAAATGCTATGATGCTAAAATGCTTGACAAAACTGAAATGCGACTATAATAACTACATATGAAAATCTAGAATTTGAGGTCCTTTCCAACTCACAAGAGGGTTGTATTTATAGATTTTTGAAGGAAAGGATCCAATTGGCTTGGATCAACAGTTGAGCTCAAACCTATTAAAATGAACGGTGAGAGATCGAAAATTTGAAAAGAAGATGGAAGTTTAAGAGATAGATGGAAAATGAAGGGACAAATGAAAGATGTGTCCATAATTAAAAATAGGTAATATTTAATTATGTGTGGGAAATGAAAAGCTTTTAATTAAATATTGAAAATATTTAATTATGTGAGAAGAGTGAAAAATTTAGAAAATGTTTTAATTAAACATTGAAAATATTTAATTAAATGTGAAATGAAGAATATCATTTAAATTTAGAATTTAAACTTGTGATAATTAATATAAATAAATTGTGAAATCTATTTAATTAATTAAGAGGAAGATAGCATTAATTAAAAAAAATTATTTATTTAATTAAACTAGAAGAATTGGAAAAATGAACAATATAAATAAATAATTAAATTTATTTATATGTAGATGACTTAAGAATATTAATTAAATAATCCATATTTAATTAATTAACAAATTTAGTTAACCGTGAGCATTTTTAGATGTGTACACATGGTACCATGGTCGTTAAAATAGTGACCACGATGACTACGGTAACAATCAGGGAGTGAATGGGCAGTGGTCGACGGACAGTCACCACGCAACCGCAAATGGTCATCGAGGAGTCCACGATAGCACAATAGGAATAGATGCAACCAGTGATGGAGACTTGAATGACGGAGACAAAGGTGGTAAGTTAATGGTGAAGCAGTTACTGTGATACCACAACTATCTTGAGGGATGACCATAGTAGCGCGATAACAGTCGGGAGAAGACCTTGACGGTTAAGACCGCCATACCACCGGGTAGAAAGATAACGACTGCAATATAGAGGTAAACACAATAAAGGCCGCATGGAAATAAAATATAAGGAGTGGATAAAGTGAAATAAATGAGGGAAAGGATATAAAATAGAAAAATCAAAAGCACGACTATAGTTAAAATATTTTATTTTTTGGAAGGCAACTTAATCAAATATTTTAGTTTCTATAAATGGAATGTAAATAGTTTTACCAGAATAGTGAAGGGTCGTAACTCTTTAGATATGATGTATAAATGATTGGAAAAATCAGTTGCAGAGGGTGGGCGGCGGTAGTTAGACAGTAGGAGTTAGATTTTTATCGAGAAGGGACTGAAATGTTAATAATAACATACTTTTTTGAAGCAGAGGAATGGATGAGATTATTTTGAATTTTTGAAACCTTCCAGTTTGTAATTCTTGTGTTGCAATAATATATATTTCTTATCTAATTATCTCCAACTTGAAATCCTTTGATCATTTAAATCAATATATCAAGCATATGTTTGATTCATTTGTGTGTTTTTTATTTGATGGTATTTGCAAGCTAGAATTAAATTCCTTCAAGTAAGTCACAGTGATTGAGGATTTATTTTGGATTATTGAAGTAGAATTTGATAAGAAAACATTCCAACCTTATTTATGCAAGTCATAAATAAATTAAATTATATGCCAATCATTAGATTTCATTTTCAAAGTGCCTAAAATTTTTAATTAAGACAGAGGGGGAAATACATTCAATTCTTAATATTCTTGACTCCATTGCCCATGTGGATAGAAGGCACTGATCTACCACAACCCAAAGATGAGTTCATAAACAAAATTTTTATTCAAAATCCTTTCATTTGTGTAGTAGGAGGAGTATTTGTAGTAATTTTATTTTTCCACTTCCCTTTTGCATTGTGGATAGATTGATCAAACAAGAAATACATTTAAATCTGCAACATAAACATAGGTGCACCCACCTAGGTTTTTGTAGAGCCTGAAGAGAAGAAGGTACAATTGCATCAATTGGCCTTGTACATTGGTCAAAAGCATTGTGAGAGCTCAGCAACCTCTCGTGGTTCAAACCCATATTTTTGAGAACCAACACCCTCTTAGTCCCTCAACCCTTAACCCTTAACCCCTCTACAATCTTAATCCCTCAACCCTTAACCCTCAACCCTCAACCCTTAAACCCTAATCCCTCAACCCCTATACCCTCTTAATCCATCAACCCCTAACCCTCAACCCTCAACCCTCATCCCTCAACCCTTAAACCCTAATCCCTCAACCCCTCTACAATCTTAATCCCTCAACCCTTAACCCTTGAACACTAATCCCTTAACCACCATACCCTCTTAATCCCTCAACCCTCAACCCTTAACCATTAAACCCTAATCCCTCAATCCCCATACCCTCTTAACCCCTCAACCCTCAACCATTAACCCCTAATCCCTCAACCCCTATACCCTCTTAATCCCTCAACCCTCAACCCTTAAACCCTAATCCCTTAACCCCCATACCGTCTTAATCCCTCAACCCTCAACCCTCAACCCTTAACCCCTAATCCCTCAACCCTCAACCCTTAAACCCTAATCCCTCAACCCCTCAATACTCAACCCTTAAACCCTAACCAGTCAACCCCTCTATAATATTAATCCCTCAACCCTTAACCCTTACCCCTCAAACGTTAAACCCTAATCCCTCAACCCCTATACCCTCTTAATCCCTCAACCCTCAAACCTTAACCCTTAAACCCTAATCCCTCAACCACCATACCCTCTTAATACCTCAACCCTCAACCCTTCAACCCTAATCCCTCAACCCCTATACCCTCTTAATCCATCAACCCCTCAACCCTTAACCCTTAAACCCTAATCCATCAACCCCTGTACCCCCTTAATCCCTCAACCCCTCTACAATCTTAATCCCTCAACCCTCAACCCTCAACATTTAAACCCTAATCCCTCAACCCCTTTACCCTCTTAATACCTCAACCCCCAACCCTCAACCCTTAAAACCTAATCCTTACACCCCTATACCCTCTTAATCCCTCCCTCAACCCTCAACCCTTAATCCTTAAACCCTAATCCCTCAATCCCCATACCCTCTTAATCCCTCAACCGTTAACCCTTAAACCCTAATACCTCAACCCCTATACCCTCTTAATCCATCAACCCTCAACCCTTAACCTTAATCCCTCAACCCCTATACCCTCTAAATCCATCAACCCCTCAAACCTTAAACCCTAATCCCTGAACCCCTATACCATATTAATCCCTCAACCCAACCCTCAACCCTAATCCCCCAACCCTTATACCCTATTAATCCCTAATCCATCAATCCCAACCCCCATAACCTCTTAATCCCTCAATCCTCAACCTTTAAACCATAATACCTCAACCCCTATACCCTCTTAATCCCTCAACCTTCAACCCTTAAGCCTTATACCCTAATCCATCAACCCCCATACCCTCTTAATCCCTAAACCCTCAACCCTTAACCTTTAATCCCTAAACCCTCTACTTGAGAGAGAGAGGGAGAGGTGGTGGGAGGGAGAGGGAGAGAGAGTGAGAGAGGGAGGGAGTCACTATGAGAGGGAGAGGGTATAGGAGGGGGACACTTGAAAAAGAGAGAGAGGAAGATGGGGTAGGAGAAAGATACTTGAGAGAGAAAGATGGAGATAGGGTGGGAAGGAGAGACATTAGAGAGAGGGAGAGAGATAGAGGGAGTGAGAGGGAGGGAGAGGGAGAGGGAGAGGGAGTGGGAGAGAGAGAGAGACATAGAGACACAAAGAGAGAGTGAGAGAGAGTGAGAGAGATGGAGGGAAAGGGTGTGGGAGGGAGAAACCTTAGAGAGAGGGAGAGGGAGAGAGGTTGGGAGGGAGACACCCAAGAGAGGAGAGGGAGAAAAAGTTGGAGATAGGGGGTGGGAAGGAGATACCTAAGAGATTAGGAGAGATAGAGGGTGAGAGATAGAGGGATGGGAGAGATAAAAGGAGTGAGAGAGAGAGACTTGAGAGATGGAGAGGGAGTACTCGGGATAGAGGGATTCGAGAGAGATGTAGGGGGTGGGGGGAGATACATGAGATAGAGGGAGAGAGAGAGTGGGAGGGGGTGGGAGGGAGATATTTGAGAGAGAGGGAGAGAGAGAGGAAGAGAGATAGAGGGAGTGAGAGAGAGAGAGAGGATGTGGGAGAGAGATAGAGGGAGTGAGTGAGAGAGACAAAGAGAGGCTTGAAAGAGGGAGAGGGGGTAGAAGGGAGAGACTTGAGAGAAAAAGAGAGACAAAGAGTGGGTGGGAGGGAGAGACTTGAGAGAGAGGGTGAGAGAGTGGGAGAGAGATAGAGAGCATGAGAGAGAGAGGGAATTGAGAGAGAGAGGGAGAGGTGTTGGGAGGTAGATACTTGAGAGAGATGGAGAGGTAGACAAAGAAATATAGAGGGAGTGAGACAGGGAGGGAGTGGAAGAGAGATAGAGCGAGTGACTGTGAGAGGGAGGCAGGGTAAGAGGGGGAGACTTGACAAAGAGAGAGAGGGAGAGGGGGTAGGACAAAGATATTTGAGAGAGAGAGAGGGAGAGGGGATGGGAGGGAGAGACCTAAGAGAGAGGGAGAGATACAAAGTGGGAGAGAGTGAGAGAGGGGGATGGAGATACCTGAGAGAGAGTGAGAGAGAGGGAGAGAGATAGAGTGAGTGAGAGAGAGGGAATGGGAGAGAGATACAGGGAGTGAGTGAGTGACATACCTAAGAGAGGGAGAGGGGGTAGGAGGGAGAGACTTGAGAGAGAGACAAAGAGAGAAAGATAACCTAAGAGAGGGAGATGGAGTGAGAGATAAAAAAACCAAAGAGGGAGAGAGAGGGAGAGTGAGAAAGGGGGTTGGAGTGAGATAGATTTATTTAGGTACCTATGTGGGAGGGAAAGAGACCTAAAATAGGGGACTGGACTAAGAGAGTATTCTAGGCCATGTGGGAGGGAGTGAGACCTAAGAGATAGAGACTTCAAAGGGATAAAGAGTTATCCAGTTACGGTAAAAAGTTAGAGAAGGCATGAAAGGTAAAATCTCAACTATCCATCTACGATCATAAACTATGCACTCTAAGCATTATCCATGTTGTTCACCAAAGAGGGGAAATTCTACTTTTTTGCAAAGTAGGCCATGTGGCACTTGCCAAATGACTCATCAGATTTGGTGCATACCAAATTTGGCACATGCCAAATGTGATGAGTCATTTTGCGAGTGCTAAATGGCCTTCTTTGGACATGTTATTTAATAGGATTTGCAAAATTTTATCATATTCTCCTTCGTGCTCCCCGTCTCATTTGCACGTTTTTCAATGCATGTTTATAAAAAAATTGTGATAATGTTAACCTCTCTCTTAGCTATCTAAATATAAAATTCTTTTTTTATTTTAATTTAGTTATGGTTTTGATCCATGGCTTCTATTGTAAATGCCTTCATTTTTGGTCAAAAACCAACATGTGCTAGGTTTAGGATAGATTTTTACACGTTCATCAGAATGTGAAACAAATTACATTTTTTGAAACTAGACTCCATTCTACACATGATGAAAAAAATCAATTTTTGATTAGTTTGCAAAAAAATTGAGGGGGAGCACACTCAAATTTTAGTTTTTCAGGATGTGTCCACTTTGAAAATTCATAGAATATTATATATTCATTAAAAAAATTATCCGAAAGAAGGAGGATAAACTACATGGTGCTAGGTAATTTCTCACCATTGGTATTTTTGAAATTCTAAAAAAAAGTTAATGAAAAAGGGGGGAGCCCTCAGGCACTATGCTATTTTTTTTTGATAAAAACAAGACCTCCCCTATTGAGACCCTTAATCTTCATTAATTTCAAAAAACATAGTACCTTAGAAACTAGACTCAAAACACTTCAAATTTTGTTCTTTCCACATCTTAAAATTTTGAGCGTAACTATCTTCATTTTCTCGTGCAAATCAGATTTTTCTGATTTTAGAAAAAAAGTGGCATCTTAAGAGCCAAAATTGTGTCACAGATTGGTGCACTTACCCATGTGTCCTTTTGCACTGATCTCAAGTTGAATTAGAGTCATGAATCCTAGGGGCTTTATCGCCTTCTTCATATTTTTCATTCTTCACCACCTCCATTGGGCTACTTTAGTGTGAGTTTGAAGCAAGTTCATCCTCTCACTAAAGGTGGGGGCTAAATGTGTCACCAAAAAGTGTAGCCTTGACACTTTTCACTTATTTGGGCCTTTTCCTAAGGATTTTGGACCCATTTTTCCCCCTTTCCAAGCCTTGTTTCAAAGTGTTATAAGTTGTTGTAACACATCTTGACACTTTCCTAGGCTTGTCATCACTAAATTAACCCTTTCTTATGGTATAATGACCCCTTAATGCTCTTACACATCCAACTTAAGTGTGTTTTAGAGGAAAATACCGAAAAAAATGTTAATCACATTTTAATACTCAACAACTAGTAAAAATTTCCTAAGTGGACTAGGTCACCACCTTGGGCAACTTAGTCCTATGTGGCATAAAAATCAGAATTAACTCCAAATTCTTGTGGGATATTGTCTCCTAAACCCTAAGGTTAGTGTGTAATGAGATATTTTTGGGGAATTAGGGTATAACATGTATAAATAAGGGTTTTTCCCCACATTTTTAATCTCCCACAACCCATTTTCAAGCCATCTATATTCTCAAGAAAGCTAGGGTTTCTACATTGCAAGTCATGAAGACATATTTTTGAAGCATTCAAGGGCTGAAAATCCAACCATTGCTACAAAAATCCAAGATCTCTCATCATGGAAAGGTACTAACTCTATTTATTTCATGCTTCATTACATCTACATATTGATTTGGTTTAATTACTCAAAAGGGGTTTGACCAAGGAAAACCCCAATCGCTTTCATCCAAGATTTCTCTTCCTCCTTTTGTGTGTTTGCAGATTTAGGTACTTTGCAGGTTTGGAATCATTGAAGAATGGATTGAAAGCTTGTTGAGGACAGCTCCTTGTTGACTAGGGAAAATCATCAAGTAGAAGTCTCTTATAGTGCTGCAAACTAGGGTTTCAAAACCAGATACTTGGAGAAGTAGAAAGTGTAGACCGAGGGGTCCAGATTCCACTTTCAGACTTATAGAAAAGTGAAAGTGGAAAAAGTCACCATTAGTGGTGACTTAGTCCCACTGTACATTTTTTTAGAGTTTTTAGAAGATTTGAATACCCTTTTGGCCGAAACGGGTTCCCGTGTAGTTTTCCAGATCTGGGACTAAGTTGGGCAACTTGGCAAAAGTGTCCCAAAAGGCCTAAATTCCAGATTCAACAATATTTCTAGTCTCTTTTCTAGTTTGCAACTCATTTCTAGGTGTACACTTCCATTTTTACAATTTCCTGTTTAGTTTAGTTTATATTTCTAGGTCATTTTGTATATGTTTGCATATCATTATGTGTTTTCAAACATAGTTGCATTCTCTAAGATTTACATTAATAGTTAATTTATTTTATTATTTCTTAGCATTTAGGGAATTCCATATGCAACACTTTAAGCCCCTAATATTGAATGTAACCCCAAAAATAACTAAGCACAAAAGAGGCATTGTACCAACCAGCTCTTAGGTGGAAAACCCTAGGGGCCTATTGAGGAATTCTCTTTTCCTTAGTTCATTTTTTGGTGGTTCATCCTATTTGGAGTTTTCAACCCTAGAACAACGAATGCATTGCTATTTGTGATGGCATCTCTATGTAAAAAAATTCAAATAGCGACATTGGATTCTTTGAAAATGCTAAATCGACCATGGTGTCACCATTTGCATAAGTGTTGCCCTAAGAAATTTTGACACTGGCAAACCCTAATTAAAAATCAAGCAAAGCGTCACTTTCGAAAAAAGTGCCACTATTTGAAAATGTAAACCCTAAACCCAAATCGTTAAATATGTGGCCATTTGCACTAGTGATGTTGTTTGACTTTTTAGTGTCGCTGACTCATAGTTTCCACATCTCTATATAGAGACATTGGGGAATTTGACTCTTTAAAGCGTAATAAATGCATGAAAAAATCAAATTTCAAAGTTGGGTTTGGATTACATATCGGTGGTCCTACACCTAGAGGTCTCTGGTACACACATAATCACTGAGAAATGTGTCGGGGAGGCACTCGTTGCACCATTTTGTAGAAGGGTCAGAGCTCAAAAGACTAAATTTTTTAAAGTGTGAATGCATAAAATGAATGGAAAGTGACTCCTCCAAGCCTATTTAAGCATGAAAATTAGGGTTTTTTTCCTCGATTTAGCCATCAAACTAGGGTTTTGCTCCCCTATCACCATTTTTCCCAACCAAAGCTTATTTCACATCTTTTTTCCATGGTTTATCCATATTTTCACTATCCTAGAGCCTTTTTGGACCCTTCGAACAACTTATTATCTATTTTTGGGAGATCACCCAAAAATCCAAATTTTCATTTGATCTCTCAAGGGGGTAGTACACTAGCATAATTATTCTCATTGGGGCAGCAGTGGGGCATCTAAAAAAATCATATTTTTTTCGAATTTTGATCTTGCCAGGGTTATTCTTTGAACCAACACAACAGGTACCTTGCTTCAAAGAGGGGCAAAATGTAGACACTCAAAATATCTTGATCGATATCATGCACTTGATGTTGATTAACTGACACCAATTATTCCTTAATCATTTCCACACTAATCAATTAATTGAATAATGTTTATTTAATTAATTAAATTTCCTCCTAAAATTAGATAATGAACTTTATTAGATTATTTCATCATCTCCAATCCTAATGTTCTTCCTTTAACTAAATAAACCAATTTATTTAATTAAAGTCCTAATGTTCTTCCATCCTCTCATTTGATTTAAATAAACCCAAGAATTTAAATTAAATGTCACAAATCAACTAATTTCACCTAAGTTAATTAATCCTAAATTAATTAAGTCCTAACACTAATCCCCCATTCCTCTAGCTTTTAACTCCACCCTAGGGTAAGTCAACCTTGGTCAACTAACCAAGCTACACATGTAAATCAATTTATTTGATTTAATAATTACCCTATTTTATTTCAAAATGGCATATTATTCGAATATTCCACCCACTTGAATTTTCCCTCCCAAAGGACTTTTGTCCTCTTTTATGAGCCACCTTAGCATTAAAGACTCTTACATGTCCTATTTTTTGAGCCACCTTTGCACTAAAGGCTCTTACACCTCCTCTTACACAAGCCACCTCTTGGAATTCATTCCTCTTACAAATCCCATCTCCCAATATGTTCTCACACATGTGTGAGCACATCTCCTCTAAGATTCATTAGCATGTTGAAAAGTGGCACAATGCCATTGGTCCAATTTTTAATCCCATATTCTCCCCATTCTTCAATATTCAAACCTTCTTCCCTATAAATAGAGGCCTTCTCTATTGAAAGAGGATCCACAATCTCATGCAAGGTTACTATCCACAATATCATCCACAAGTTAGATTATCATAGGCATAAAATTCATCATCCATAGCTAGGTTATTTACAGTTTGCATCAAGAATCACACATTTCATCCAAGATATTATCAAGGGATTGGAAAAGGGCTTCTTTCCACATCAAAGGAGCACCAATCCTTGTATGGGATGCCGGTTTGAGCATTAGAATAGTGGTTCATTAGTAACTTATTTGATATTTTGCTTTGTTTTCATGTTCTCATGTTTAAATAATTTCATAGGGAATGCATTTACACTTGTTTATTGACTAATAATTATTTGTTTGTTCACATTTAAGCAGGTCTAAGAAAAGATCTCGTACCATCCAATACCCTACCTATGGGGTTGAGGTGAGTGATGCCCACCTAAAATAAAATAAAATGCTAGTTGGCATGTTGAGGACACCTTGATACTAAGAGGGAGGGGGTGAATCAATATCCTCAAAACTTAAACCCTTCAACACAATGCAATTTTAGATTTCTAACCATATCAACAAACTTTAAATGAATAAAAAACTCTTAATCTAATAAAAAATGAAAGATAAAGAAATAAACAAACATGCACAGGATAACACCATATATACATGGAAAACCCAAAAAGGGAAAAACCATGATGAAAAGTATCACAATATATAAGATTGCAATTTTTTTTAAGGCTCATTGCCTAAGGAAGCACATTGCCCCCTAAAGGAGTTTCACACTAAGGTGCATAGCCTTAGGGAAAAATACAAAGGACTTGTAGGCTAAGGTGTAAAACCTTAGGGAGAGATACAAGGACCTTCCAGGGAGACTCACTATCTCCAAGTAGGATACATGGAGTTTTGGATTTACAACATATGTCAACAATACACTCTGGTGGTTGAGATGTTGAAGCACATTTGACATGTATCTTCACAACTCACATTGCTTAATGCATAATTCCATACAAAATATTAACTTACAACATTGTTCCTCACCCATTCCATATTATAACTGAATTTTTCTTTCATTTATATCCTCCGCAAGAAAGGAAAACATAAAATTAGGCTGGCTAGAACAAGAGACAAACAATAATCTCAATAAGTCAGCCAAAAAACATAATTGTGGTGAAATAAGTCCTATCTAAGAGATGGAGAGGACCTAAAGAAAATTATTAAATCTTCCAATGTGATCCCAAACATAAAAAAAACTAGTCCACAACATCCCAAGTCGGTAATATGGAAACATGTAAAAGAAACGTGTCACATTACCTGTCAGTTCAAAAATACATCTTCCAAAAAAATTTACCCTATATGGTTATCAAAAAGATAGGGTAGGACCCAAACACAACCTTAATTTTTGGAAAACCCCCAAACACATAACACAAGCAAGATAATACACCCTATCGACCATACAACCACAAATTACCCATAAAGCCAAGTCAAAAATAGGGGAACACTAAAGAGATCAACCATTTATGTGTGGAACATAGAGAGACATTCCATGAATATTCAACAAAACTTCCATATAATTATTTATCACTATCATGCCAAAAATAATTGGCACAAACCAAACATAAACAATACTTCATCCCATAAGCCCATTAGACACACTCATGCGATAGATCTTTTAAAATTTTTTTTGCAGTAAACGTAATTATATGGAAGATGAACTGAGACACTGGAATAACACTAGAAGTATATCCAAAAATTCATAAGAATAGAAAAAATAATGCAAAAAAGTGTAGAGAATTTTCTAAACCAGTCTTGATAGGCAGCCAAATTGCCAACCCACTGTAATTACTAGAGACTTTCTCAGCAACATTGGTGACTTGAAATGATAAGAGTGTAGCATCTATAGATCATATAGACTTAATCAAAAATTTTAAGACTATATATAAATTTGAGGAATGCAGAGAATTATCACAATCAGTCTTGAAAGAAACTTCTTGCAGAAAAAAACTTTACCAACATCCAAAGATCAAAACTTCCTTGTAGCAACACATAATTCCTCAAGAAAAATAGGAGAGAGAATCCAACACACTAAAGACCATTAGCAACATATCCCCAACATCAAAATTAATTCTAATCCTCATCTTAATATATCATCATGGTATCACATCTACTAACAACAAACACACACAAGACATGACATCCAACCATGAACATCAACAACATCACTGTTAGCACATCATCAAAGTATACCATCAACATAAAAATGTAAGAATCAATGAAAACCCAAACTGAGTGTTGACATCAATGACAAACCAAACTGAGTGTTGACATCAATGAAAAAGCAAACTGAGTGTTGATATCAATAAAAACCTTAGGAAACATATGTGCAACAATCTCACCCTTTGGCATACACACACCTGCTTATTCCCCCCCTTTTACATCAAGGACAAAGGGAAAAATTCTTTATTTAAATAATTATCACATTCCCAAAAAATATAATTCTCCTTGAAACAATTATATATGCTCCCCCTATCAGTAACAACCAGCCAACTACCTACTCTCCTAGGAGATAGCTCACATCAATCCAAGAGAAAAGGATATGACATGAATTTCTCCCCCTAGATAGATGCACGATCTATGTATCTAGTTTGAAGGAGGGGAAATAACCCCTAACTTCTATTTGAGATACTCAAAATTATCCTTTGAAAGTACCTTGGTGAAGATGTCTGTAGTCTAATCCTTAGTAGGAACATAATCCAATCGAACTTCTTGTTTTATAGTCTTCTCTCTTAGAAAGTGATATTGGATAGAAATATGTTTGATTCTTAAATGCATCACCAAATTCTTGTAGATGTGTATTGCACTAGTATTATAATACAATATGGGAATTAGTTCATCATACACTAGCTTTATATCCTTCAAAGTCTACTTCATCCAAAGCACTTGGGTGAAACAATATACCTAGCTTCTGTTGTGGATAAAGAAAATGTTGTGCCTATAGCACACATGCCGCATTCAGAATGGGGACACTCTCTTTTTTCTCGTGTCAGGTCATTTCTGTATTGCCTCATTTTGGGTGCCCATTTTTTTTTTTTAGTTCTAAATAGTCTATGAGCCTTGAAGAAGTCATCTTAAATTGATCATGGTTTTCGTCGCCTCAAATTTTTCTAAGTTCTTGGTCTTCACGGGATCCCACCACCTATTGAGTTGGCATATTTTAGCTCATGTCTATGGGTCCCTTTGGGCACAGCCTACTGGGCCACCCCTCTCAGACTTTTTCTGCCCCAACGTCATTCCAAATGAATTTCATGTGGTGGCAATTGTCTTGCTTCCACCCACCTATTAGAACCTAGGGACCCGTTGCCATCCATCCTCCTGTCAGACTCCACCCTCGTCACGACCGCTTTTGAAAACTTGACCGATCAGTGACTCCAAGTACCACCATACAAACATTAATTTAGGGAATTAAATGCTAAAATCCATTATAAATAGCCTATTCGACTTGTCATTTTCATGGAATTATTTCGCAAGAGTTGTGTTAGAACCCTCTACGATCGCCACCTTCACACCCAATGAGTGCCGCCACTAATCAAACAAGTTCACCAAAAAATCCTTTACCTATTTAATTGGGTTCTTGAGGTATGTTTTCTTCCTCACACCCCATGTTAATTTTTCTTTCATTTCTTGATAAGATTAATAAATTTGAAGAAATAAAACCAAAAAAATAAGTAGAGGGAATTAACATGCACAAAACCCACAAGATAAAATCCTAATAAACCTCAAAAATCATTCGCATGACACTCACAAAACTTGGTCCTCCCGATGCCATTCTTTAAGCCAGAGTGTTCATGTTCTCCAAACCCACAAGCTCCCATTTCCATTGTCATCAAAAAAAAGTTGATTGAGGCCTATACGGTGAACCCCTCATTTGGGTCCGCCCTTGTGGGAAGACCCCATCATTTTCACCCTGGTCCATGGGTTTGCTAATTGTCAGGGTGTCAGAGGCCCATTTGGGTCCATTCCCATGGGGCTCCGTCCTCGAGGTGCCACCCAAAATCTAACAACACAAATGACCTTCTTGTCCCTGCATTCTGACCTTCAGACCCCACCTTGTTGGTTGCCCATTCAACACCAATTCTCCAAGTGACTAAGTTGGGCTTGGTGTGGGTTCCTCCTAGCAGACTTCCACTTCTAGAATTTTGTTTGGGGCTCGCCCTATTGAAATTTCCTTTGTGGCCCATCCTCCTACCATTTAGATCCCATGTCCATTCCTGACATTCGAATTTAGTAACAAGTTTACGAGGGTAGGATCCACCATGCCTCTCAGGTCTGATTTCGCAGGCGTCCATCCACTCTCGACCATTGTCTCCTGGTCGTTCCAAATGACCATTTGATGACGTCCATCCCCCCATTGGGTCCTGCCCCAAGGAATGTCATCTATGATAACCATGT
The DNA here is from genome assembly GCA_007115665.2 of Sequoiadendron giganteum. NCBI lineage: Eukaryota > Viridiplantae > Streptophyta > Pinopsida > Cupressales > Cupressaceae > Sequoiadendron > Sequoiadendron giganteum. The sequence continues at coordinate 810,917,781 of CM021102.1, forward strand.
TCCAAAATGACTAAGTTTTAAGCTCTATGGGCTAGGTCTTGTGGACCTCCATCCTCGGGAGTCTGCTTGACATCTTTTGTCCCCACAATCCTTCAGCCCCCATCTTCCCGTACCATGGAATCCGATGTTCCATTCACTGAACTAAAGAAAATGAATGAAGTAAGGGATGGTAAGCCTTGGCCCTCCATGGGCCAGGTGCTATAAAAATCCATCTGTGAGCCGCCATGCTCTCTTCACCATCCCAAATTGACAACTGCTTTTGTTATCCCACAACTCGGACCCCAACCTCACCCTGGTTGCAAAATTGTTAAATGGTAAAAATAGACCAATGGACTTGCCTCCATCCAATCCTAATTTCATGGGCTTTCTTCATCAGAACTTCGTCCGACCTCCACCATTTATAATGAAAATCACCTGACAGCCTTCCGAATCTTCAGACCCAAAGCACCTAAATGACAAATCAGTGATGTTGCAATCCTCCAAAGCTCTAGGTCTTGTTCATCAAAACTCTGCCCTAGGAATGATGACCTTCTAGGGCTATCCTAATGGAAAACACTAAATGACCAAGTCTCCTCTTCGTTCTGAATGATTGAATGAAAATTCAAACACCCTCCACTCATCAAACCGACTTCGACCCACATGTCAAAATAATGCATTCTCCTTAATGGACCCTTCAAATTAATCAAACATGAAGGAAGGTTAGGACAGGTAGGCCACCATGCCTTGAAATTCATCCCTCATGTAGCTCCCCAAAACTACCAACATTCTAGGGAGGTCCGACCCTTTGGGCATGAATTGTTCATAATCCCTTCTGCAAAATAATAATGATATGTTAGAATTTTTAAATGATGATTTATCCTATCTAATGCCATGCTACAGAGATTTGGGATAACACTTCCATGTTTTCATGATTGATTGTGCTCACCTCCCTTTTTCCTGTAGGATATATGGAATCAAGTGCAAGACCCTCGAGGGTAGTTGTAGAGAAAGATAAAGTGAAGAAGGTTGCAAAAGAACCTCAAGGAAACAAAGAAAAAGACCAGATGAAGTACAAGTTCCAAGGGGAACCACTTAACTCCAAGGTCCTCACTATGTGGAAGGATATCTCATATACAAAACTAGGACAAATAGACATAGATAAGTTTAAGAAAAGGGCCAGGCTCATTCCTAAAACAAAGAATTCCAAAAAGATTAGAAGTGGTAGATTGGAAAAGGCTATAGGATTCATGCCATCCCTGATTGATCCCGAACTAGTGATGGCTCTTAGGGAAGCATACTTGGAGGAAACTAGAATGATAGTGGATAGGCTGGAAACATATTGGCTGACTTATCTGCCAAATCAATAGGAAAAAAATTCATATCCCTACCTTCACACAGATGGAAAAGATGCCTAAGGAGTATGGCCAACTGATGTGGGATGAAGATCCCCTTAAACACATAAATATTATCAATCAACATTGGTTAAAGGACAAGAGGGGAATTTTTCAAAGATTTCCATGACTTGGAAACTATTCTAAGTAGTGTTATGGACCTCCCAATCATGGCTTACTTCTAGGAATAGATGTTGTACTTTATTGAGGAGATCATCTAGGCAAATGCTAAATTCTAGTAGGTAGGAATGATTAGTAACTACTTGCATGAGAAATTTTTGGTAGTGAATAAAACATAAAATTTGTATGTGACATCATATCTTGTGTACTTTCTTGCTATCCATGCCCAATAGAGGGGTCTATGTGTAAAACCAAATCCAAATCCACATACAGAATTGAAAGTATATGAAAAGTACCCTCAATTGTAGTATAGAAATTTCAAGAAGGATTACTGTAGGGATAATGATGCCTTCACAAGTTATATCATCTGATTTCTTGAGGGTGACCCTTAGAGGAGAGTCTCGCATAGTGCCCATGCTTTCATCTACCGATTTTCTTTCTTGTTCATTCAATTTCTGAAGTTTACTTATATCTAAGCTGATGATTCTCTAACAAACCATACAAGTCACCCCATTATCCAAATTACCAGATAATATTACTTGAAATTTCATGAAAACTACGACAAGCACAGACTCTCTTGAGTAGAAAAAATAAGGTGAAGATTCCTTACCCTCTTTCCTTCAATGAGGGGCAGTATGAACTCCACACCTCTAATTGTGTAGATCACTCAAAAAAGGAGCTCTCTTAGTACAACTCAAGTTCCATACTACCCCACCACAGATGGATCCTTATGGAAAATTAAAGAAGATGGTCACGGTTGAATATGCCCACCTACATAATGTCAAAGAATTTTGGGCCAATTGCAAGGATGACAAGGAGGTTTGTATGCGACATTACATGCACATGACAACCTACTTCATGAAAGTGGTCAAGTTTGTTCCCAGTACCTAAATAGGTGATTGAAGAGGAAAGCACAATAATCGACCCGAGATATGACTCCATCGCCAACTTGCGACTACCAAAAATAGATTGGAATGAAGAGGAGGTCAATTACCTTGATATTATCACAAATCCAATGGAGGCAAGAACCAAGCATTGGGTTGATGGAAAAATTGCATAATTAAATCAACAAGGAGTAGAGCTAAAATTTGTAGAACTTGAGCATCTACACGAAGGTGAAATTGATAGTACCATCACTTATGCTATCTTGACTAGGGAAAAATCAACATCTAACCCAACTACAAGATCAAAGAAAATAGAGGAAACTGAGCATCAACCCCAATCTAAAGAATCATCTAGAAAGGCCACGAAGGTTGGCACTCTGAAGAAGTCAAGGAAGTCAAGCAATTTCATTGGAATGCCCACTATTCAAGAGGAACCAATCCATGAGGGAGAGGAATAATCAAAACCCCCACTTGTAGCATCATCCACTCTTGCTGCAACCATCCCCGTTGCCACCACCATAGTTGCCTCCTCTCCACCTGTGGTGGATATCTCTGTTCACCTTGCCTCTACCTCTCCCATAGCACAAGTCATAATGGTAGACTCTTCCTCTGCCACTACATCAACACTTTGTTCCTCATCCATTTCCCCATCATTTTCTCTCTTGACAACTATTGCAGTACCTATAATGCCTATTCTCGACCTTCCGAAAGCATTTACGAAATATATGAAAAATGTTCCATCAGAGCTTTCTAGAATGTTCACAAAACCCATAGTGTAGGTTGCCCTTGCTCATGCACTAGCTAGTCTCCCTATCCCTCCTCCTCCTTATGAGCCTTCCTTAATGGAAGGTACAATGCAAATTTCAAAAGAGTTGGACAAGAAACAAAGGGAGGTAGCCAAGGGATTGGAAGAAGAGACAGATGATTATCATAGGAATCTTGAATTCGAGCTTCTTATAATTGATGAGGTAATCTAAGAATCCTTTGAGGGAGATGAAAAGGAGTCAATAACAAGGATTATTGAGGATATATTTGATCATGACCTAGAAGAGGAGTTGGCCCAACAACTCAAGGATGTTGAAAGGGAAGAGGATAAAGAGCTTCCCATCATTGAAGAAAAGGGTGCTGATTTAAAAATGAGAGATGCCTAGTCTCCAACTGAAGAACATGATCAAGGTCCTAAACTAGATGAAGATATGCCCCTTGCTAAAGAGAAAAGGGAGGAAGAGAGAGAAAATGATGAGGAGAGTAAGCCCAAGGAGGAGGTTGAAATAAGAAGGAGCCCATAAGTAGACAATCATGAGGAATACAGGCTTGAATAGGAAGAGGACATAAGGACTTTCGATAAAGAGGACAACACCTAGAAGCATGAGGCTACTAAATCCCTAGGGAAAGTAATGATAGTTATACATGATTCAGATGAGGAAGAAGGGGATAGACTAGAGAAAGAGGCCTCAGGAAAGAAAACATTACAAATGTAGCACATTCATGAGGAAGAGGGTGATAACGAATCACAAAAAGAGGAGACTTAATTGCCCAAATGGCTCAGAAAGAAGTTGGAGAAGAAATCTCCATTGCAAATGGATCCTAAGGCAAGGTTGGAGGTGATCTTGGCTCAAGCACATGTTAGAACAAAGAAGAATGAAAAGAAGCCAAAGGTTAGATCTCAATTGACCATGGACACCTTAGAAACAAGGAAAACACAAATTACCACCCCCATAATAGGTGAGAAAGGAGTGAGCTATAATATTGCTACCATTTACCTTGGGATAACGACACAGGAAGAGAAGAATGATCATCTCTAGGGATCCATCACCACCATTGTGAATCAAATAAACAAAGACAAGACCTCTAAGGAGGAGCTGAAGGTATAGGTGGTGAATTTAATTGTATACGTTCAACAATAGTCCTTGGCGAATGAGCTCCCAACCACATCAACGGCTCCCCCATTGCTACTATCTAGGGATCATATCAACAAAATGGAAAAGAGAAAGAATTGGACTAAGGCCATGAAATATTTTTTCGGACAAGTCCTCTATAATGGGAATATGGGCATCAAGCATTCATTTAGAATAAAAAATAAGTTCATGGAAGTACTTAAGGTATTGGAGGGCACAAGGAAGTTTTGAATTGATTATCCTAGCTTGTACAAGATCATGTACCCCAAACTTGAGGCTATCCTCAAGATACTAGACAAATTTTGGGAAAAAGAGCAAAATCTGGTGAAGGATGAACTATGGCTTGTGGAAACATGGAAACTAGGCCTAGATAACTGTAAGGAGGTGCTAGAATAGGTGTTCCATGAGGTAGAAATGGAAATTCATTGGGCTAATGAAGTCTGGAAAAAGTTAAAATAATATATGGAGTTGTTGATAGATCTCGATGTGCCCGCAAGCGAGCTAGATGTGGGTAAGTTAGAACCATACTTCCAAAAGAAGTTGGAATTCGAGACAATAGACACATTAACAAAAAATTTTATGGGATTTGTTACATGAGTCTTCTCTCAGTATGAATAGGTAATAAAGAACATGCCCAAGTATGACAAGGACTAGGATACCCTCACCAAAAATTTGAAAAGACTAAACTTCTAGGTGATCCAATCTGATATTATGGAGTCGAACAAGCTTCATATACTGATCTTGAAGTTCATAAAATATGCCACTATTAAGGAAAAAGAGGGTTGTCTTGTTATTGATGATGATTTCCTTAAAAGGTAGCTACAACAAAAGGTAAAAAACCAATCTGCTAGAGGACAAGATGCTATAATGCTGCCATATGAGGATAAAATAAGGAAACAAAAAGAATGTAACTTTAAATTGTAAAATATTTGGGGGTAGGTGAAACCCTAGTGTAAAGTGAATCCTTGCCACACAATGCAAATTAATCTTGGCCACTCATTTTTATTTTTGAAAACTATAAATAGGGGCCTCCTCTTCTCATTTTGAGAGATTTGAGTTGTTGTAAAGGCATGCTGCAAAATGTTAATAGAAGTTCATTGGATTTTGTGGGACTCCTGAGTTTCTCTTGCATGTTACATGGTTCATCTCCCATAGTTAGTTGATTTAGAAAGATTCACTTTGCTATTCAATTGTTTTAGTTTTCTTTGATAGAGTATTTGATGTTGGTCAATGATTGTGTAGTACTCCATTGTGTTGATGCCTTGATTGTCCATACTTTTGGTTGTTTATTGATTGTAGATAATTGTGTAAGGTTAGTCTAGGCATAAACTAAAAGCTGCTCCAAAATTCTATCTTTTGTTCATGCATTTTTATGGTGAATGAATGGTTGAATATTTGTAGTCCTTAGAAGCTTACATGAATTCCATTATACTATGAGTTAATTTGGTTAAGTGAAATTCTATTTTCAGGAAGTTGTCCATAGTATAACCCTCCATGATCGCTATTCGTTGCTAGTTTCAGATCCAGGAAACTCCCCTCTTGCCTACCTCTTTTTTACCTTTAAAAAAAAAAAAAATAGTGACTTATGCTAAGGTCATTGCACATTGCAAAGCCAAATCTAAATCTGAAATAGGAGTTCAAAAATGTTGTTCGAACCTACAAAAATTGTGCAAGTAGTTTCCCATCTCAAAGAACTCCCTTAGTTGAACCAATTCTCTTCCAGCCTAACTTTCGTAAGTCTTCCGTATGATTACCAAAAAAATCACATTTAAACCTTTGAGATATCCCATGGATGTCATGACCTGACACCTAAGATACCTTGGGGTAATTTTCAACAATTTTTTGTTGGAGATTTCCTTTCAAGAGAGGTGATGCACCTATGCATTACTTGTGTTGAGAAAGTTCTAAAACACCCATCAACAAATCTAGCACTAGAAGGAGGGAAACTTTGGAGGTAAGCTGGATCTAATCCAGTCCTTTTAACCTAAAATATTTAACAAAATACTATGGTCTACACCAAAAAAAAGGGGAATTCTAGGAGTTACCACCCCCTACCCGAGCTAGGAGAGCTAAGAATTGGGAAGCATCCACCTCTAGTGCATCCAACCAACCCATATCACCTTCACCATCATCATTTTATTCCATACATTCCCCTCTACCTTCTCCTTTGTCCTTGACAGTTCATCTTCCTTCTCACCCACTTCAAACAACCTTTAGGGATACCACTTCCCATGAACTAGACGTTGCCTTCCAACACAACACACCCCCATTTTTGAGTGATGTATCATTGGTTGTTTCCACTCTTCTATAGCCCCAAGTTAATCTAGCCCAACCTCCTCCACCTCCACCTCCCATGGTGTGGTTAGGAAACAATCCATCTCCTCTGGCCTTCAACCTTTACCATGATATGACGAAGAACCCAGAGAGATTTTTCTTGAAGTTCAACCCTCAGGATCTACAAAGGATAGCAAAATAACACATTAAGATCTTTTAGATAGCCTTGAAGAACAGGCATATCATACATGAGGATGTTGCTTGTGGGATCTTTCCCTACTCCTTGGGGGAATAGGCCTTTTATTGGTACGTCCACTTGTCAACAAGTTCCATCAACACATTTGACCTCCTAAAGGATGCTTTCTTTTGGAAGTTCAAGATCCCAATCAACCCTTCATAATTGTACTAGTAGTTCATGTCTGTCCAAAGGGAGATCAATGAGTTGATCAACTCCTTCAATGACTAGTTTCACCAGGCATATACCAAGTTGCAACCCCTGTATACATTCAATGATGTCGTTGCCCTACCTATTTGTTATGTAGCACTTTACAACCTCATTGCAATATTAGTGAAAAGGATGAAACCACCTCCTACTAGATTAGTGGATGCCTACACATAGGCCATCATAGCCAGCATTGACCTGGGACAAAATATTTCTAGTCCACTACCCTCCTTGGGACAAGTTTCACATCCCGCACAGATTCAAGGGCTTACTCAAGCTCTATAGCATCAAGCGCCCCTCTTGATTCCAGTGCCACATCTTCCCATAGTGTCCTACCCAGGGTAGCCTATGAACCAAGCACCTTCGGTGCCTCATAATTTTTACCCCCACAGCAGCAAGTCCATGCCTAGCCACCCCAAGTGTTGACATACCTTCAGGCTTCTAAGTTTCCGTCTGCTCGCCAAAATCAGTTGGCAACACAACTAGTTTTCCTTCAAAATTCAGCTCCATAGCCAAACAACATGGAAAAGGACATGATTGATGATTTTACATAAATGATCAAGAAGATGTCTATGAAGATGACTCACTTGAGGAATCAGAAAAATCAATTGAAGGAATTGTAAAGAAGTATCTAGGCCAACCTCCACCATGACAGCCATGATGACCATGAAAATCATGAGACTAGTACATCTTCTAGATAGAATTATGAAAGAAGTCAAAATTTGGGGCAAAAATTTGATAGAAGTCCTTCCCAGAGACAAAATCAAACATGGAATACAAGGCCAAACAATGGTGGTGTTCTCACACCTGTTGACCAGCTTATCAACAATGACAAGAGCACAAGTGGAGTATACCTAGTTGAGGCTTCCCTATTCGGTTGGTGTCATATTCACAAAACAAGTCAACATTCCAAATTGGATTGTCTAGAATTCGAGACGGTCGCTGAAATTTTCCAAATAGACATCCAGAATGTCATTGATATTTCAAGATGCTGAGACATCATCCCTTTTGAACCATATGATTCTTTAGTGTTGGTGGTCAACCAAGCTCCTTTCGCAAAGGCTGAGTGCAACATGCCAGAAAAGGAGGATGTCACCCCAAACAATGAGAAATCAGATGTGGTAAGTACTGGAATTCGTTTGGCTTAGCTCTTTATTTCCATAGATAATGGTCCCATAGACGAAAAATAGCTAAGAGAAGATGAAGTCCACATGTTTCACCAAAGGACTGTCCCTTATGAACTCATAAATAGGTAGTTTGGTAGGCATTCCAATGGTCCTTTTACGACCTCCACCCCACCTAACAACTTCAGTACCCTTCCTAACCCACATGCTAGCAATAATTGAGGCTATCCCCATGTACCCACATTGTACTTTAACAACAATAGGCAACATGGCCAAAACCAAAATCAACCCACTAGCTCTTTCCAGAGTACCACTTATGATGCACAAATCTAGCAAATGGGGGAATATGTTGCAGAGGAATTTAAGAAGGTCAAGTTTAGTATGTCTACCTTCAAATTTATCAAGGTCCTAGCTATCAGGAACACCTTTTTCAGAATAATCAATGGGACTCCTTCATCCAGGTCAACTCAAGAAGCACCTGCCAAGAGGGTCTCCTTTGAGGATTCATAGAGTGAGCCTGTCATTCAATTTTTTTTTAACAATAAAATGGATCTGCCTTCAAATCAATAGGTAGAAAAACCACCCACCAAGGAAGACAAACAATTCCAAACCCAAAGCAAAGGAAATGATAAAGACATGGGCCAAGTTGCCCCAGTGGATGTTTCTAGAGGATTATTTCAAGGAAAATTACTGACTACCATTAGGATATTTGGGAAGAATCTTCATGATTTTTTGGTAGATTTGGGAGCCTCCACCAACATCATGCCCTTGAGCATTTACAAAGCTTTGGGAATCATTCCAACTCCTTCCTGATGCAAGGTGACATAGCTTGATAAAATTGAGATCAATATAGTTGGTGAGATCATTAGGATCCCTATGCAAATTGTTGTTGATTCAAGGATACAATAGACAATTGACATCCAGGTTGTTGATATCCCCGACACCTATGGTATTATCTTAGGAAGGGATTTTACACAAGCGCTGAATGGATATGATGCCACAAACTATTTCCACATGTGGCTACCATGGAAGGGGATGCCAAATCAGATTTGTATTGATCAGGAGTCACACATGAAGTTCATGATTACATAATACAATAACATGAATGAAGTGCTGTTTGCTAAAATAGAATTAGGGAATACTACCCTATATCATATTTAGATGAACAAGAATGCTATGAAGAAGAGGCAATTGAGGAGGTCCTTCTTGTATTATGCAGTTTGCCTATCGGCTTGACCCACGCCCCTTAAAGTACCAAAATGTTGATTAAGTCAGATGACAAGGTCTCTTACAAGTATGGAAACCCTAGGTTGCTAGATGGTTTACAGGATTTTATGGGAAAATTTGTTCAAGCTCAGCTCAGTTTGGGGGTGAGAATGAACTTTCTAGAGCTCCTATTACATAGTTGGTGCAGGGTGCAAAATGCTGCCCATTTGGAATTTGAGTGCTGCCTGTGCTAAATATCAATTGAGCATATTAATGCAAAGGTCACTCCTAAGGGGAAGGATCAGTTGGTACCACAAGACCAAGGCCACGTCAAATCTACACCACCTCCGAAGGTTGTTGTCATAAGACTGCCACCAGAAGCAAAAATACAGTCTATTGATTTTAGGGTCAAGGCCTCTTCGAAGTTTTGGATGTTGCACTTTGATGGGTCCAAGTCCAAGCAAGGGGCCAAAGTTGGCTTCAAGTTGATCAACCCCATGGTTAAGTTGTATTTTTCTTCTCATAGACTTTAGTTTTATTGCATGAATAATTTAGTAGAATATGAGGTGTTGGTCCTGGGCCTCCTAATGGCCTTAAAGAAGAGGGTCAAAATGCTACAAGTCTTTGGAGACTCAGAGCTAGTTGTGAAACAATTAAGAAAACTCTATTCTTGTTATTAAAGAAGGCTAACCAACTATAGGCATAGGGTATAGGATCTATTAAAAAGTCTAGATGCGTTTGACATCCAGTTGATCCCACATTCTCAAAATTAGATAGCTAATGCCTTGGCCCAAGTGGCTAGCACTCTAAAGCCCCTATCCTTGTTGGGTCTCAAGAGATTCACTCTTGAGCTTACCTACATTCCATCTGTGCCAGACAATTTGAATTTTTTTTAAGTATTTAATGATGAAAAACACATCTTGGATTTCATCACCAGCGCCAATGTGTTTTCTACCCAAATAATTGGTGAAGTTGAGCCTGAGGAGGCTAAGATAGACATAGAGGGAGTCATAAACCTCAAAAACAACACCATTCCAAGAGGGATGGTCCAGCTAGAGTGAATATTTGATTTAGAATAGACTAGAGATCACGATCAGTAGGCAAGGAAAGACTCCATCAACTGCCAGTGCGATACCCACAATTTTGGCACCATTGAGAATGTTAAAAATGTTTATGTTGGTAAGGTGTGCACTCCAAAGGAAAGGAAACACATTGTTGATGATTTGCAGAAGTACCCCGATGTGATCACTTAGAGTTACGAAGATTTGAAGACTTATGATACGTGGATCATCACCCACACTATTCCCCTTAGGCTGAACATGAGGCCATTTTGACAATGACAATTCCTTGTCAATGCATTGTTGGAGCCAATCATTTACAAAGAAGTGCAAAAGCTACTGTCTATGAGGATAATATTTTTGGTTAGACACTCCACATGGGTGAAAATTTAGTTGTGGTTAGGAAAAATAATGGGGAAATTAGATTGTGTGTGGACTTTCATAACCTCAACCGAGCTTCTAAGAAAGATAACTATCTAATCCCCTCACTAGATGAAGTGTTACAAATAGTTAATTATTTCCAGATGATGTCCTTCCTAGATGGATACTCTCGGTACAATCAAGTAATGGTGCAATATGAGGATAGGGAAAAAACAATGTTCACCACCAAGTGGGGTACCTTTATGTACCAGAGAATGCCTTTTGGGTTGATCAATGCAGAGGCCACCTTTCAGTGTGAAATGGATATTGCCTTCAAGGATATCATTGGTAAATGTATTATAATCTATATGGATGATCTCATGATATTTTCAAAGAATAAGGGAGACCACTTCTCTGATCTATGCAAGGTCTTCTATAAGTGTAGGGGATTCAAGATATCTTGTAATCTAAAGAAATACATCTTTAGAGTCATAGAAGGTACGCTGCTCGAACATGTCATTTCAGAACAAGGAATTTCCATAGATCTCGAGTGCATCCATTCCCTCTTGAAGATCCAACCACCAGGAAAAAATAAAGAGATGAAGTCCTTTTTCAAAGAGATACATTTCATCAAGAAATTTACCACAGGTTTTGTTGAGATCATCAAGCTACTCAAAGCCATGTTATAGCAAGATTCCAAGATTGAGTGGACTCTGGAAGAAAAGAAAGCCTTTGAAGAAATCAAGAAAGTCATTATTGATTCACCTATACTAGTCAATCTAAATTACCTGAGACCCTTCTACATCTAATCATTTTCTTCAAACCATTCGTGCGCTAGCATATTGACTTAGAAGGATGAAGACAAAGATGAGCACCCAATTGCCTTCACAAGTGCTCCATTAAAAGAGGCTGAGATGAGATATCACAATGTGGAAAAGAAATCCTATGCTCTTGTCAAAGGCATTAAGAAGTTCAGACACTATATTCTACACAACAAGGTGTGCGCCATAGTGCCTAAACCAACAGTGAAGATGCTAGTGATGTTGAATGAATTGGGCGAAAGATGAGAAAAATGGGTTACTCTACTACAAGAGTATGACATGGAGATTCAGCTAATAAAACTAGTGAGAGGAAAAGCCCTCTCCCAAATGATGGCTGAAGCAGTAGCAGGAGTCGGGCCTAAACTCATAGCTCAATCTTAGCTCTAGGATGTCTCTCTAGGGGAATGGTATGACCATAATGTTTATTACTTATTGAACCATAAATTCTTGTCTTGGTTTGATGGAGTCTACAAATGTGCCCTTAGTCAAAAGAAAAAAAATTACATGTTGTAGGGATCCATGTTGTAGAAGAGGAATCATGAGGGTATCTATCTGACATGCCCTAGCAAAGAGGAGGTGGATCAGGTCTTGAGGGAGTTTCATGACAAGTTTGGTACAAGTCATGGTTTTGGTCCTTCTATCACACACCAAATATTGAGGGCAGGGTACTATTGGCCAACAATCTTCAAGGATGTTCATAACCATGTATGTGCATGCCATGTATGCCAGACCGTGAAAACCAGGGAAAAGAACGTTGCTATCCTGTTGCAACTAGTTCTAGAGGTGAGACCATTTCCACAATGGGGTCTTGACTTCATTGGTCCAATAAGGCCTCCATCACCTATAGGACACATGTACATTCTAACTGCCTCTAATTACTACACTAGATGGACATAAGCCATTTCTTGTAGAGAATACTCAACCGAGGTAGTTATAAATTTTCTTGAAAGCTTCATTTTAAATCATTTTGGTTGCCCATATGCTTTGGTATGTGATAATGGCCTTGCCTTTTTCTCGCTTAAATTTTCTAGTTGGGCCTTTGATTATGGCATTTCCCTCAAGTTATCATCTAACTACTATCCCTAAGGAAATGGCCCTACCTTTTTCTCGCTTAAATTTTCTAGTTGGGCCTTTGATTATGGCATTTCCCTCAAGTTATCATCTAACTACTATCCCCAAGGAAATGGCCTTCCTGAATCAACTAATAAGAACCTCATCACCGCCATTAAAAAGCTACTTGATAGGAAACCCAAGGACTAGCATACCCAACTTTGCTTCACCCTTTGGGTATATCACACCTATCATAAGGATTCCTTGGGAGATTCCTTGTACCACCTCATTTATGGCTTAGAGCTGTTATTCTTGATCCACTTGAAAATACCTACCCTTCGATTGATCAATGAATTTTATGGAGGGGATCATAGATAAGCTCGCTTGGATTAGCTTCTTCACTTAGAAGAAGTCCATGACCATGCCATTGAAAATTTCACCAAATATCAAGGCGTTGCTAAAAGATGGTTTGAGCATCGAGCCAAAATCAAGGACTTTTGAATTTTTGATCTAGTCCTATTCTCGGACAAGGCCAATGAGAAGAAAGGGGGACACAAATTTTTTGACAAGCTTTGGCTTGAACCCGTTTATATTACCAAAATCCTTGGAGATAATGCTTTCCGCCTAGAGACCTTAACCAGTGAAGACGTCCCATTTCCCCTCAATGGGTAGCACCTTAAACATTAATTTAAATCATAAGCTCATGTAGAGTTGTTCCTATAAATACTTGTACATAGGTTATTTTAGGTTGTTTTGGTTCGCTTTCATCTCACCATTTGTGTTTCTCTCATTTTTTCTCGTTTCCCAACTATTTTTATTTGATGAGAGTGTCTCTTTGTTTCTACTATGGTGGTTGTACTTGAATTGATGAATGGTTCACTCTCCTGCCCAGCCTAACTTGTTCTCTAGATAGGAATTCATTCCCAACTATCAATTTTTGAATGCCCCATGTGATGGTTTCCTCCTTTGAACTCTCAACTAACCTAGGATTGCATCCTTGTTTGAATCCTTTTATGCTCATCATGGATCATACACAAAACACACTTTAAGATTTCTCAAAGAATTGTGTGGCAACCGTTGGGACGGATGGACAAGTGAAAAATATTAAGTCTTCTCTAGTGACCACTGTGAATTCTAAACCCATTGTAAGCTTCAATTCTTACACAATTCAACAAAAGAAGACAATAACTATGAAAGAAACATCAAAAGGAAAATAAAAGAAAAGCCCAAATTTTGCAACCGTATGGGTCTACAAATATATTTACTAGGGCTATGGATGCCTAAATAGCAGTAGATCAATGTTCATGGGGTCACAATGACAACTCTATCGGGGTTATGGATGCCTGACTGGCAACAAAGCAATGTCCAGCTTACTTTTGGGGTTGGACAACCTAAGTAGTCTACCCCTTCTGATTAGTAGTTGTCTACATGGTTTCTGAGGAAAGGAAATGAACTCACCACAAAAAAATTCCATGATCACCTTATGATGTGATTTAACCTAGGATCTCATCCTCAACCTGCTTCTCAGTTCACTCTTGGAAACTATCCTTTGCTCTGCGTAACCAGATATTTTGGGTTCAAAATAAATATTTAACTTTAGAACACCAAGAGTGTTCTCCCACCAGAGTCACCATTTGTGGTAACAATAACACACATGCCCAGTTTGGAATGGGGACCCTCTCTTTTCGCTTGTTCTGGGTTGTTTTGTGTCATCTCATTTTGAGTTCCTCTTTTTTTTGAGTTCTAAATGGTCAGTGAGCCTTGAAGAAGTCATCTTAAATTGATCATGTTTCTCGCCCCCTCAAATTTTTCTAAGTTCTTAGTCTGCATGGGATCCCACTTCCTATTAACTTGGCATATTGCAGCTCACATCCATGGGGCCCTTTAGGCATGCCCTACTCAGCTACCCCTCTCGGACTTCCATTTCCCCAAAGACATTCCAAACGGATTTCATCTAGTGGCATATGGCCTACTTCTGCTTGCTTTTTGAAACTTGGGGAACCCATCGTTGTTCGTCCTCCTTTCAAACTTTGCCCTCATTGCAACTGCTTTTGAAAACTTGACTGATCACCAAATCTGAGTGTCATTGTACAAACATTAATTGAGGGAATTAAATGCTAAAATACCTTATAAATATCATGCTCGACCTGTCATTTTCATGGAATTATTTCACAGGAGTAGTGTTAGAACCCTCTGCAATCGCTGCCTTTGCACCAGACAAGTGCTACTATCATTCAAACACGTTCACCAAAAAATCCTTTGCCTATTTCATTGGGTTCTTGAGGTAGGTTTTTTTCCATGTGGCCCATGTCAAGTTTTCTTTCATTTCTTGAAAAGATTAATAAATTTGAAGAAAGAAAACCAACAAAATAAGTAGAGGGAATTAACATGCACAAAACCCACAAGATGAAATCCTGATAAACCTCAAAAATCACTCGCATGACGCAGGCAAAACTTGGTCCTCTCGGCGTCGTTCTTCAAACCAAAGCATTCAAAGAGTATTGGTTAAAAGACAAGAGGGGTAGTGCTAAAAAAGTGCCCCAAAATATTTTCTGGAGTGAATTTTTTGAAGATTTCCATGACTTGGTAACTCTTCTAAGCAGAGTTATGGGCCTCCCAACTAGAAATTACTTTTAGGAATGGATGTTGTACTTTATTGAGGAGATCATCTGGGTAAATGCTAAATTCTATTGGGTGAGAATGATTAGTAATTTTTTGCATGAGAAATTTGTGGAAGTCCAGAAAACATCCAAGTTATATATGACATCATATCTTTTGTACTTTCTCACTGACAATGCATAATATAGGGGTCGATTTGTAGCACCAAATCCAAATCCGCAAATAGAGTTGAAAGTATACGATAAGTACCCTCAATTTTAGTATAGAAATTTCAAGAAGGATTACTATAGGGTCAATGATGCCTTCATAGGTTATATCATTAGATTTCTTGGGGGTGACCCTAAGAGGAGGTCTCACATAGTTCCCATGCTTTCATCCACTAGTTTTCTTTCTTGTTCATTCAATGTTTGAAGTTTAATTATATCTGAGTTGAGAGATTCTCTAACAAACCATACAAGTTTCCTCGGTATCCAAATGACCAGATAATATTTCTTGAAATTTCATGACAACTACAAAAGGCACATGCTCTCTTGAGTATGAAACATAAGGTAGGGATTCCTTATCCTCTTTCCTTCGGTTAGGGGCAGTATGAACTCCACACCTCTCAATGTGTGGATCACTCAAAAAAGGAGCTCATGGAGTACAATATCAAGTTCCATACTGCTCGTCCATGAATGGATCCCTTTGGAAAATGAAAGAAGATGGTTGCGGTCAAATATGCCCACCTACATAATGTTGAAGAATTTTAGGCCAATTGCAAGGACGTAAAGGAGGTTTGTAGGCGGAAATACATGTGCATGATAGTCTACTTTGTCAAAGTGGTCAAGTTGTTCCTAGTACCTGAACAAGTGATTGAAGAGGAAAAAGTAATAATGGATCCGAGATATGATGTCATCACCAACTTGCCACTACTAGTAATATATTGGAATGAAGAGCAGGTCAATGACCTTGATATTATCACAAATCCAGTGGAGAGAAAGAAGGAAGCAGTTGGTGGATGTAAAAAATTTCTTAGTTGAAGGGAAAAGGAGTGGAGCTGACATTAGTAAACTTGAGAATCCACACAAAGGTAAAACTGATAGTGTCACTACTAATGTTATCTCAATGGGGAAAAAATTGACATATCTCCCAACTACAATATCAAATAAAATAAAGGAGGTGGTTGAGCATCAGCCCCAATCTAAAGAATCATCAAGAAAGGCCTCAAAGGTTGGCACTCTGAAGAAGTGAGGGAAGTCAGGTAGTTTCATAGGAATGCCCATTATTCAAGAGGACCCGCTCCATGAGGAAGAGGAAAAATCAAAATCCCCACCTATAGCATCATTTTATCCTACTGCAACCATCACCGATGTCACTCCTGTAGTTACCTCCTCGCCACTTGTGGTGGAATCTTTGTTCACCTTGCCTTTGCCTCTCCCATATCACAAATAATAATGGTAGCCTCTTCCTCCACCACTATGTCCCCATCGTTGTCTGTCCTCACAACCACTGCAACACTTATAATTCTCGTTCTCACCCTTCTAGAAGTATTTACTAAATATATGAAAAACATGCCATCAAAGATTTTTGGAATATTCACATATTATATAGTGTAGGCTGCCCTTTCTCAATCTATAGGTGGTCTCCCTATCCCTCCTCCTTCTATTGATCCCCCCTCAATGAAAGATGCAATGAAAATTTAAGAAGAGTTGGACAGGAAATAGAGGGAGGCAACCAATGGATTGGAAGAAGAGGTGGACGATTATAATGGGCATCCTGAATTTGAGCATCTTGTAATTGATAAGGTCGTCTATGAATCCTCTGAGGGAGATGAATAGGAATTGGGTGGAAGGATTATTGAGACATCTGATCTCGACCTAGAAGAGGAGTTGGCCCGACATCTCAAGGATGTTGGAAGGGAAGAGGATAAAGAGCCACCCAATGTTGAAGAAAAGGATTTTGATTTAGAAATGAGGGATGCCTAGTCTCCAACCGAAGACCATGATCAAGGTCCTAAATCAAATGAAGATATGCCCCTTGCTGAAGAGATAAGGGAGGAAGAGAGAGAAAAGGATGAGGAGAATAAGCCTGAGGAGGCTAAAATAAGAATGAGCATAGAAGCAAAGCATCATGAGGAACAAGGGATTAAATAGGAAGAGGAAGAAAAGACTTCCAAGAAAGAGGACAACCTCTCGAAGCATGATCTTGTTGAATCCCCGAGGAAAGTAATGGTATTTATACATGATTTAGATGTAGAAGAAGGGGATAGATTAGAGAAAGAGGCCTCGGGAAAAAAGCACATTACAAATGCAACACACTCATGAGGAAGAGGGTGATCATGAATCACTCAAAGGGGAGAATCAGTTGCCTGAATGGCTCAGAAAGTAGTTGGAGAAGAAATCTCCACCCCAAATGGATCCTAAGGCAAGGCTAGAGGCCTTCTTAGCTTGAGTGCAGGTCAACACAATGAAGAAATAAAATAAGTTGAAGCTCAGATCTCAACTGAGCATGGATACATCAGGATCAAGGACAACACAAATTTCTGCCCTACTAATAGGTGAGAAAGGGGTGAGCTATAGTATATCTACCATTTAACTTGGATAGTGACACGGGAGTAGAAGATTGATCATCTCTAGGGATTCATCGCCACCATTGTGCATCAAATGAACAAAGACAAGACCTCTAAGGAGGAGCTAAAGGTATAGGTGATGGATTTAACTACATACATTCAACAATGGTCCTCAATAGATGAGCTCCCAAACACAACAATGACTCCCCCATTACTGCTATATGAGGAGCATATCAAAAAATTGGAAAAGAGAAAGAATTGGACTAAGGCCACTAAAGATTGGTTTTGGAATGTCCTCTATAATGGGACTATGGACATCAAGCGGGCATTCAAAACAAAAAATTAGCTCAAGGAATTACTTAAGGTATTGGAGGACATAAGGAAGTTTTGCAATGATTATCCAAGCTTGTACAAGATCACATACCCCAAACTTGAGGCTATCCTCAAGCTACTAGACAAATTATGGGAAAAAGAGCTAAATTTGGTTAAGGATGACCAATCGCTCATGGCAACATGGAAACTAGGCTTGGATCACCAGAAGGAGGTGCTAGAATAGGTGTTCCATGAGGTAGAAATAGAAATTGATTGGGCTAAGGAATTCCAGACAAAGTGCATAGAATATCTTGAGCTATTCACAGATCTCGATGTGCCTGCAAGTGAGTTGGATGTGGTTAGGTTGGAACCATACTTTTAAAATAAGTTGGAAGTCGAGATTGTAGACAAATTAACAATAGATTTTATGCAATTCATTGCATGGGTCTTCTCTGAGTCCAAACAGGTCATGAAGAACATGCCCAAGTATGACAAGGACTGGGATACCCTCACCAAAAAATAAAAAAGAGTGAACTTCTGGGTGCTCCAATCTGATATTGTGGAGTGGAACAAGCTTCAGATGTTGATCATAAAGTTGATAGAATATGCCACTATTAATAAAAATGAGGGCAATCTGGTTATTGATGATGATTTTCTTACAAGGTAGCTACATCAAAAGGGAAAACAACAATCTGCTAGAGGACAAGGTGCTACAATGCTACCATATGAGGAAAAAATAAGGAAAAGATGAGAATATAATTTTAAATTGTAAAATATTTGGGGGTAGGTGAAAACCTAGTGTAAAATGAGTCTAGGCCACACAATGCAAATTAATGTTGGCCACTCATTTTTCTTTTTGAAAACTATAAATAGGAGTCTTCGCCTCTCATTTTTAGAGAGTTGAGTTGTTGTAAAGGCATGCTGCAGAAATATTAATAGAAGTTCATTGGATTTTGGTGGACTCTTGAGTTTCTTTTGCATGTTACATGGTTCATCTTCCATAGTTAGTTGATTTATAAATATTTACTTATCTATTTCAGTTGTTTTATTTTTCTTTGATAGAATAGCTGATGTTGTTCAATGATTGTGTAGTATTTTGTTGTGTTGATGCCTTTCTTGTCCATACTTTTGGTTGTTTACTAATGGTAGATAGTTTTGAAAAGTTATTTTGGGCATAAACTAAAATATGCTCCAAATTTATATCTTTTGTTCATGCATGTTTATGGTTAATGAATGGTTGAATATTTGCAGTCCTTAGAAGCTTGCATGAGTTCCATGATAATGTTAGTTAATCTGCTTAAGTGGAATTTTGTTTTAAGGAAGCTGTCCATAATAGAACCCTCCATAATCACTATTCATTGCTAGTTTCAGATCTGGGAAACTCCCCTCTTCCTTGCCTCTTTTTTCCTTCTTTTTTAAATAGTGACCTATGCTAAGGTTCATTTCACATTGTAAAGCCAAATATAAAGCTGAAATAGGAGTTCAAAACTGTTGTTCAAACCTACAACAATCATGCAAGTAGCTTCCCATATCAAATAACTCCCTTAGTTGAACCAATTATTTTCTAGCCTAACTTTCATAATTCTACCTTGTGATTACCAGAAAAATCACATTTAAACCATTGAGATATCCCATACATGTCATGACTTGACACCTGAGAGACTTTGGGATGATTTTCAGCAACTTATTGTTGGAGACTTCCTTTCAAGAGAGGTGATGCACCTATGCAATACCTATGTTTAAAAAGTGAAAAACCACCAATAAACATACACTAATTACTACTTCTTACTAAACCAAGAGGCCAATCTATCTCCTAAGAAAAATAAACTTCCACTAGTGCTTCTTTGACCATTTACACATCTTTCCTAATCAACATCAATATAAGTAATCAAGGAAAATTTATAATCCTTATACTACAAAAAACTATAATTTAGAGTTCCCTTAAAATATTTGAATATTATTTTTCTACCTTCTCATGAGTTTTATTAATATTAGCTTGATATCTGGCAACCAAACATACTGCATGCATAATATTAGGTCTAAAAGTAGTCATATATAATAAATCTCCAATCATAGACCTATCAAGAGTCTAATCAATATTAGGTGATCATCAACCTTTCTCAAGTGACAACTTGTAACCATAAGAGTACTTACTAGTTTGGAATCCTCCATGTTGAAATTATTTAACATCTCTCTAACATACTTAGCCTGATAAATACAAATATCATCATGTAGCTAAACAATTTTAAGCCCAAGGAAGAAAGACAACTCACCAATCATAGACATCTAAAATATTTATGCAATTCCTCTGTAAACATCTTACACATATTATCATCTCCACCAAATATGATGCCATCACAATATACAAAAACAATCAAATATTGTCTTCTTCTATGTTAATGTATATATTACTATTTGTGGTACCTTCCTTGAAACCTTGTTATACCATACTATTACTATATGTTTATGCTTGATATATCATTACTTCCTCTCCTACTAGGAACTCCTTATGTCTCCTCTTCTCATATGCTCTTTCCTTGTATGTCTTGTTCATCTTCTCCATATGCTCCCTGACTTGAGTATGTATTGTTTCCATGAATCTTGAAAAATATTCTACCTCCGCACTCCTTTTATTCTCCATACTGATGTCTCTAAATTCTTCTACTCCTTTGGGTTGTTGTCATGTCACAATTTTGAATAATGTGTTTCCAGTGCTCCAGTTTACAAAATTATTATATGAGAATTATGCTTGTGGTAATATCAGGTCCAAATTTCCTGCTTTACCTTCAGTCAAACACCTCAAAAAGTTTCCCAAACTCCTATTTACCACTTTTGTTTGTCCATCTATCTATGGGTGAACTGTTGAAATAGACTTCAAATCTATCTTCATCTTTTTTCATAATGTCTTCCAAAAATAGCCAATAAAATTAGTGTCCCTGTCTGATACTATACTCTTTGGTAATCCATGTAATCTAATAATCTCCTTGAAAAATAGGTTTGCAACATGTACTACATAAATTTTTTTCTAACAAGGTATGAAATGTGCCATTTTAGAAAATCTATCCAAAACCACAAATACAAAGTACAATCCTCTAGATGTCTTTGGTAATCCTAAGACAAAATACATTTTGATATCTTCCCATGGTCTCTCTAGTACTGTCAATGGTGTATATACTCTAGTGTTCTAACTGTTTCTTTTGCAACTTGACAAATCCTACGAATTTGAACATACTTTTTGACATCCCTATACAACTATCACCAAGAATAGTTCTCACTCACCAATGCCATAGTCTTATAAATTCAAAAATGTCTTAATAATCCTTTGGAATGCTTTTCCTTATCAAATTCTCCCTTATTGAACTTATAGGAATACATAACTGGTTGTTCCTAAAGAATATACCTTCCTGAATGAAATAGTCCAACCATTTCCTTTTATCTACCTCTATAGGTGCCTTGCAAGCCTTCCATGCCTTAAAAAAAATCAATTTCATCCTCATACATATGCTTCATTTCATCAAAACCTAATACTTCAATTCTCATCTTTGTCAAAAAACTCCTTCTCTTGCTCAATGCATCTACAACCTTGTTTAATTTTCCACTCTGGTGCTTCAATACAAATGTGTAACTCTATAAGAATTCTACCCATCTCATGTGTCTCTGGTTCAACTTTCCTTGACTATTCAAATATTGTAGAGCTTGATGATCTGTATACAAAAAAAATTCCTTAGATAACAAGTAATTGTAGACATGGAAAATATATTGACACACTTGATCCTAATCACTAACATCATTTCATCCTGAATCATTTTCTCATCTTGTCATCACCTCTCATCCCTTGATTGAATAGATCATCTTTTTGTCTAATTATGTCATTCTCTCTTGTTAATTAAATTAGTCAATCTGGTTTAATTAATCCTATGTCTCTATTTAATTAAATAATCCATTTTATTTAATTAAATCTTTAAATCTCATAAATTAAACCTTGTTTAATCTAACATCATCATCCCTCTTTAATTAAATAAATCAAATTCTTTATTTAATTAAATCTAAGTCATCTTATTCTCATTTTTTATTTAAATCAATCCTAAAATCAAAGTCAAAATGGTCAAATCAACTAATCTCTCATTAAATTAGTTAAATCTTTATTAATTTAATCCCACTCACTTAATTTCTCTAGATTTGTCCATTTGCACATGAAAATACATTTAATTGATTTATTAAATTCATATTTTCTCTCAACATGGCATATTTAAAGGAATATTCATGTGGATTTGTACATCCAACAAGAAATTCATTCTCTTACATGTCCTTGTGCATTGAGCCAAGTGGCATTTAAGTCATTTTCTTTCCCTCTTCAAAAAGTCATTTCATGAATTTGAAATTCCATCTAATATCATTTATTGTCTCATTCATCAAAATGTGTGCAACCTTCCTCCATTCACATCTTCACAAGTGGCACTTATCCATTGGATGTTGAATGATCCCACATTCATCAATTTTTCTCATTATTCCACAATGTTCTTCTATTTATAGAAGGCTTTCCTTTGTATTTGGGATCCACAACTTAGAGAAAAGTTACTCTCCTCACATTGAGAGATAATTTTATCCATTTCATATCAAGTGTTCATCATTTTATGATTTCATAGCTAGTTTATGCCAAAATTTCATCAAGGAGCTTCAACCATCATCAAATCATCAAAGAGCTTACAAAGGATTTTAGAAAGGGCCAATTTATACACATAATTGGCACCAATTCCCACATGGGATCAAGAGTTTGATTTTCATTGGATAGGATTTGATAGCTTTTGTTCATATTTTCTTGTGTTCTTCATCTCATTTCTTATTCTTTGCAATTATAAATGGATTTAATGGGGAGCTTGATTCTCACTTGAATTTGATCTAACATTGTTTTTGTTTTCTATGTCTGTGTAGGTCTAGGATTGAGGTTCACATTTTGGTGCTAGAGGGAGGGTAGGATTAAAGAATTTCATCATGTTTTTGTGAAAATTCTGTGTTTTTTGTAGCTTCCATAAAAATTTGTTGATGACTATCAAACGCCACTATATTGTACCACTGAAATCTCCAAACTCCACCACCGGTGTATTCCCACCAAAAACTTCAATTTTCAAACTTGGTCGCTCATCAAATAGAGCCGCAATTGCAGTCTTTGTTTCACTATAGAGCACCACTTTAAGTAATTAGTGATGCTAAATTGCACCGCTGGTTTTTCTAAACTTCTCCACATTTGGAAACTACACTGCTGGGGTGGAGTAAACATTTGAAATTGAATTCATTTTGACATGTAATTTTTTGTTTTTGACATTTTGAACTGATGGTCTATTTTATGTCTCTTTTTTCATTAGTTCTGATCAATTTGCAGGTTGAGGCAAGGGAGAAAAGAAGAGTATTTCATTATGAAATCATTTTCTTTATTGTATTATGTATTAAGTTTTTTTAAACACTTTGGGAGAACTTATAATCCCTTCCTAAAGATTTTATTACCTCCATTCTTTTAGGAAACACTAAATTAATTTTGGGATCTAAAAAGAACACTACAAAAGCTTTCAATTTTACAACAAAGGGTTACAAAAAATTTAGAACAACTTGCTAGATTTGGTTTGAGGTTAACAATTGAACAAAAAAACTTTCATCTTTCCTTTCGGTGCTTTAAAAAGAATTAAATCATTGCTTTGAGGATTTAAAATGAACATGTGCATCTTTGTTTTGTAATCACTTACCCAAAGTAATATCATCAAAAAATGATGTATGCACTTCTCTCGCGCTTTATAGAGATCTTGAGAATAAAAAATCCTTTTGGTGATCTTAAATATAGTAAGTGGTTGCCTTAACATTTAAAATTTGGTTTTAAAAATTGAACTAATCTTGCAAGTGTGAGTGGAGTACATTGTGCATGTTCTATCTTTGTTTCTCAACAAAGATTGATCGAACTACGAATGTACTTGCTTTATTTTCTTTACCTTTAGAGGGAATTCCTTGGTGGGAAAAATTACTCACCCCAAGGGAGAAAATCAAGCAGTAATGAGCATAAGCCAAGCTCTTCCAAACTGTTATATAAATTTGTCTCTACAATGAAAATCATAAACAATGGGAAGCGGTGCATGATAACTCTCCCCCAGTATCTTTAGGATGCATAAAGCTCTTTTTGTAAGGGTTGGGAGATATCTCACAAGGATTTTATCATTGCATCCCCTAAATTTGATTCCCTTACTACAAACATTTGTTTAGAAGCCCAAAATCCCAATGTTTGTTAGCATCAGGAGGTCGGACCTTAGGAGCCATCCCACATTCTTACGGCTTTTAGTAGAGATGAGAAGTATACCATTGGAGATTCATGGGTATTGATGCTTGGCTAACCCAAGAAGCGAGTGCACTATAAGGGGGAGCCTATGTGGTCAAGCATCTAATCATCCACTAAGATTAAGTGTAGATGGATTCGTCTAAGTGGGAACTCAATAGATATTTGATTTTTCCAGCCTAGGGTTGTGCGATCTTTGAGTCAGTTAAACACATTGCTTGGTTCCAAAATCTTTAAAATAAACATTCAACATTCAAATCCTCCAAATTTAAAACCCTTTAGGAAGGGAAACTACCATTGAAAAATTCAAGTTCTCATGCTTGTCCTAGGAATTCTATCCTTCGAAACATCTAAGTATTTGTATTTGATCACAATTTCTCTTACTAAAGTCAACATTAGGAAAATTTTGCCTTAATTTCCTTGATTCCTCACATAATGGACTTTGTGTGATGATAAGAAATTGGAACATTAGAAATTTAGTTTGAAAATATAATCAAGAGAGTGTTTGTAATAAAAGGAAATTTTTAAACAAAGCTAAGGAAATATTGAACCACACACATTTTTTCTTTCAAATGATTTCCTGCAAAATCAAAATCCAAAAAACCAAGGTTCAAAAGTCTTAGTCCAAGAGACCGTGAAGGGCATCTTTCAAGATGTCATGAAGTAAGAGAAAGGTTGGTTTACAACTTCTACAAGAAGGCTTCAAAGAACAACCCTAACTTGTATGAGTTGTATTATCAACAAAATCCAACTCTCTTTCAAAGGTTTTGTTTTCTCACATAGGAAGTATCAAGCATGTTATTCAATACTGAGGTCTTAGAGAAAGTATTTCTATCTAGGTTGGTATAGGATAAAAATAAATCATCCTCATCCATCCCTCAACCATCAAAATCAAACATCATCTCACCAACAAACTCTTGAATATTTTTGAAAAACATCATCCATGCTAGACTTCTAGGAAAAATAAAAATCATCTTGTTTGGTTAGATACATGTGGATGAATCCTTCTACACATATTTGATCATATTATCAAATCCTTGTGAAAAAGTTCACCTCTTGAAAAATTTGACATCTTGGGGTCTAGGAGTTCATTATCCAAAATCATCTTGTTTGACTAGGGGTATCTTGATGAATCCTTCTTGACACCTATAGTCAAAAAATCCAACCTCCTAGAGTTTACAAGTTCATTATCCAAATTAATCAATCGAAATCCAATCAAACCAAGTCCTAAATTTTAGCATCTCCCTTAAATTTTCTCAAGAGTTTCATCATCTGCATCATCCATTTTCTGTTAATCTCATCCTCATCATCAATTTGATCCATAATTTATCCTAGTTCTTCTCTTCTTTTGTGCCTAAAGGTGGGATCAATTGATTCTTATTTTATGGTGCAAACAATATCAAAACACAAGAAGAATATGGAAATCACCAAGGGAACATCAACTTCAAGTGATCTAAGTCAAACTGCTCCTAAAATGAATCTTGTTGGATCAATAAATCCCCCAAGAAATTTCTCTCTACCATCACAAAATCCTCAAGAGGAGGTTCAAGTAGAGAACGTCACTGACAATGTCTTAGGGATGACACAAGACAAAATCATTGAAATAGTTCAAAATCTTAAGAATCATAGAATAGTCAACACCATGTTGAAACTCAATCCTTCTCTATACATACTTGAGTTAGCAAAAGAAGGATCCAAAATCCCTTCCGACTATGACATAATTACTATTGTGGAAAGGCCTCTCGAGATCATTTCCCCAATCTCACCTCCATTTCAAAACATCACTCAAAGAATCCTACAAATCATATCATCCATTGCTACAACCCAACTGATTGTTAACAAGGGAAGCTTACTGCTTCATGCACTTCAAACACATCACCTTGTCGGCAATCGAGGTTCAGATGCAAAAAAAATATTGGGCTAATCCATCCCAGTAAATCCATTACACCCATACGTTCCTCTCACATTTCATAATCATACCAACTCATCATCCTTTCATGCAACAGTAGTTGGTCCACTCGACATGCAAACCTCTCTCACTCTGAACTCACAAGGAGAAGGTGATTTATTTAGAGCCTGGGGAGTTTTTGATCCCTCATCAACATATATTCAAGAGAATGCTCTGCCCATCTTTCCATCATTTCCACCTCTACCAGTTAAATCCACATCACCCTATGGGTTGAGTCTTCTTCCTTTACCCACCATTAATCAATCAAATTAGAACGACCCCACTATCATGAATCAAGGTATCATGCCAAATCCTCCTATCTTGCCATCGATATTGCAACAATACATGGAAAAAATCCAAGGAACCCTAACAATCAACATGCCATTCACCATTCCTCAAGCATCTCAAAACATGGTCTCCCAAGGACCAAGCATCTCAATCACACCATCAACCACCCAAACCCCCAACATAAACACAACCGTTCCCCTCATCACAATGGTCAATACCATTCCCAATCCACCACCACCATTGCCAAAACTCAACATGGCCAACTCATTCAGCACCATGGTGCAGGCAGTTCAACTGGCTTCCCATCAAAGGACACTTCAACAAAATCAACAAGTTGCACAGTTAGTTGCTCAAAAAGCACAAGCACAACTAGCTACACAATAGGAACAACAAGCTTCCCAAGCCAAAGGTTTACTCCAATAGCAATAGGCTGCCCAAGTTGTACAAGCAACTCAAGCTACCCAAGCTACACAAGTAGCTCAAGCCACTCAAGCCGCACAAGCTGCTCAAGTTGCACAAGCTACTCAAGCTAAACAAGTTGCTCAAGCTGCACAAGGAGCCAAACAAGCATAGGCTCAAGATCAAGCCCAATACCAAACCCAAGAGGTCTAAGCACAATACCAGACATAATTTCAAGCAATCCATCAACAAGTGTATCAACAAGCCCTACAAGATTATTAAGCACAATAACAAGCATCACAAAAGAAAGCCCAACAACAAGCTTTGTTGACACAAAAAAACATGACCAACGATAAGTGTTATTGGTCAAAAAACAAATGCAGGTATATCAACAGGCCCTAGTCATGCAGAAAAGCTTGCAGAAAACCCCCACCCATCAATCAAACACCTCAACCACCTCAAAATAGGTTCATTCTACCTCCTGTTTTGAAAGACGATGTGATGACAAAAATCAAATGGCTCTTGCAAAAAAATTTGATCTTCAATCAAGAAAAACAAAAATGATACCCAACAATTTGTGTCCCTATCCTTTTGACATAAGCCTAGCAATGATACCTTTCCTGAAGGGATTCAAAATCCCCAAATTTCACAAATATCATGGTATAGGAAATAATGAAGATCAAATCAAGGAGTTCCAAGTAAATGCATTAAATTCACATACAGCAATACATATTTGATGAAGCTATTTCCCCAAAGCTTGGCTAGTGCTGCCATGGAATGGTTCTCTCCTCTACCTATGAGCATCAAGACATTCTAGGAAATCATAGACACATTCCTCAAAAACTATGCATTCAACAGGGTCACAAATTTTAGTCTAGAGGAATTATCAGTACTCAAACAAGGAAATGGGGAATTATTTGCCTCCTTCCTATAATGATGGTGATCCAAAGCCTATCAGAGTAAGTGGCCATGCCAGAAGAGCAAAAAAAATTCACTATCATTGCTAATTTGGATGAGAACTTGGAATTTTACCTCAAGATGTAATGCATCACCACATAAAACCAACTCATTCCCAAGGTGCTCAACATTGAAAGGGTCCTTGCTATGTGGGGGTACATGCCTACATATCCTGAATGTCAAGATAGTCACCCATCCACCAGTTATAATGAGAAACCTCACACATGGGTGAAAAATAGGAATGTCACAAATGATTTAGTGGTTGATGCCAAGGTCATCATCAGTGGTCCAAATTAGAATATCCAAACACATCATAAACTACAGAATAAAAACCACAACAACACACAAACCAATGTTGTAGAAAAAAAACCACCTCCCAACAATCAAATAAACAACCTCAATAATAAAGGAGGACCACCTCCATGAAATAGGTATCCCCCCAAGAAAAAATTCATAGCCCTTAGGGAATCAATCGATTCTATCATGAATAATTTGGTCAATGATAACCTCATAAAAATCCCCACTTCTGAGAAGTATAGAGAGCCCATGGTAAAACCCCCCTGGTACAATGAAATTTTTCTTTGCGATTATCATAAAATCAAGGGGCATACAACCGCCAACTGCATGA
The DNA here is from genome assembly GCA_007115665.2 of Sequoiadendron giganteum. Classification (NCBI taxonomy): domain Eukaryota; kingdom Viridiplantae; phylum Streptophyta; class Pinopsida; order Cupressales; family Cupressaceae; genus Sequoiadendron; species Sequoiadendron giganteum. The sequence continues at coordinate 810,946,403 of CM021102.1, forward strand.
AATTAAAAAATTTCATCCAAGATCTCATTGATAACAAAATCATAAATGTTGAGCAATCAGCTAGCAATCAAGATTTGAAAACATACACAAATCTAATGCTTGACCATAATCAGGGAAATGATAAAGGTAGGAATTTTTTTGGCAAAGTGAACCACATATACGAAGGGGTTGTCTCATGCCTTGACGAAATGGTTGCTATTGTCAGTATCAAGGGAGATAATGTTGATTGTGGAGACACTACACATGGTGGAAAGTTCACCATTTCTAGGGCATCACAACCATCTAAGACCCCCACCTCAAATAATAAATCCATTCCTAATGGTTACAACATCCTTGACCAGTTAAAAAGAACCCCTACTCAGATCTCCATCATGGAGTTATTGAAGATTTCAATTGCTCACAAATAAATCCTTGAAAAATAATTGGCTTCATATATCATCTCTTCCAATATTAATATAGAGAAATTTCAAGCTATGGTCAGTAAAATGATCATGCCAAATATCCTCACGTTCTTTGATCAGGACTTCCCTTCCCAACCCTCCCATAATTGTGCACTCCACCTTCAAGTCCTGGTTCATAAGAGTAAGGTCAAAAGGGTCTCGGTGGATGGAGGTGCAAGCCTCAACATTTGTTCACTCAAACTTATAAAGAACCTAGGAATCTCTGAAGATACCATTGAGAGGGACCAAGACATTACAATGAGAGCGTATGATGACCAGGAAAGATTTTATCAAGGCACTATCAAACTCCTAATCCAAGTGGGGCCAGCTACTATGGAAACCACATGTCAGGTCCTCAACCTTGATTATCCTTACAATATCCTCCTAGGATGCCCATGAATCCATGGGATGAAGTAAATCACCTCAACATTCCACCAATGCATCAAATTTTCATACCAAAATGAAGAAGTCAAAATACATGGTGATCATGAGCCTTTCACCCACTGTAAGAATCTAGAGGTAAAGTACTATAAAGAGTTGATTATTGAAGTATTTTTTGATGACATTATTTTTGAAGGTGATGATGACTTATGCATGAAGCATGTTGATGAAATGAAAAGTGAATTTGAGATGCCAATGATAGGAGAGCTGAAATTCTTTTTAGGATTACAAATAACTCAGCTAGATGATAGAATTTTCATATCTCTATCCAAATATGTAAGAGAGTTACTAAAAATGTTTGGCATGGAAGACTCAAAACCAATTGGTACACTCATGGTAACCGGATGCAAGTTAAAAAAAATGATGATTCTCCTAAAGCTAATCAAACAAGGTATAGGTCAATGATTGGTGGATTTCTATATTTGACTCAGACCAAACCAAACATTATGAATGTTGTATGTATGGTTGCTAGATATCAAGCTGATCTAAAGTAATCACATGTGACTAAAGTAAAGAGAATTTTTAGATACTTGAAAGGAACAATTGATTTTGGTCTTTTGTATCCTAAGGATGATGATCATACTTTGAATGCCTTTACATATGTAGATTGGGCAGGAGATGTAGATGAAAACAAAAGTACAAGTGGTGGTGCATTCTTCTTGGGGAAGAAGTTGGTGTCTTGGCTAAGTAAAAAACATAATTCCATTTTCTTATCTATTGTTGAGGCAAAATATATTGTCGTTGCATACAATTGCACTCAAGTATTATGAATGAAACAGATACTAAGAGATATCAAAATTAAGTATAATGAGCCTTTTGCTATATTTTGTGATAACTCAAGTGTCATAAACATTTCCAAGAATCCGGTGTTACATTAAAATACAAAACACATATCTATCAAGTATCACTTTTTGAGAGAAAAAGTGAGTAATAAAGAAGTCAGATTGGAATATGTGCCCACTAAGGAACAAATTGCAGATATCTTCACTAAACCGTTGCCTAAGGATAGTTTTGAGTATCTTAGAGGAAAGTTAGGGGTGATTTCCTCTCTTAATCTGAACTAAGATGCAAGTCTTTGCATCAATCCATGCAATCATAATCATATCTTGTTTTAGATTGATGTTATGGCGGCTACTATTCAAGGGGAGTAGTCACATGATTTAGATGATATGTGGTTCAGAGAATGTCTACCTTTGCCATTGATGTCAAAGGGGGAGAATACTAATGTGAAAAACCCTTTGAGGAAGGAAGGGGGAGAAGAGTCATGAAAGAAGAGTAATGTAAGAGGGAGAAGAACAGTATGAGAAGGAGACTGGTGGAGAAGAGCTAGTTGTGTTGATGGTATTTTTCACATCATGTGTTGCCATCAATGCCCAAGGGGGATATTAATGGATATTGTGGTTGGGTTACTGACATGTGGTTGTCATTGATGTCAACACTATTAGCATTGATGATTCTAAAGTTTGTATATGTCAAGGATATTGAGAAAATTAGAATAAATATATTTTAGGTAGTTTGTGAAGTTGTGATGATCAAAATGGTGGAAAGTTTTATAAGTTTTTATTCAGAAGTCATGAATTAAAGGGGTTTTTGTTAATCCTATCTAGTATGTTGTCAAAAAGTTTCAGTGGTATGTGTTGGGTCTCAAAAATGCAGGTTTTAACCAGAAGAGTGTGCCAAGCTCTTACAACACTTTTAGCCAATGTACAAGGCCAATTGATGCAATTAAACCTTCTGTTCTTCAAGCTCTGCTAAACCTAGGTGGGTGCACCTATGTGTATGTTGCAGATTTGAAATATAATTCCTGTTCAAATGATTTACCCACAATAGCAAATGGAAGTGGATAAAATAGATCAGTACAACTACTCCTACTGCATAAAATAAATAATTTGAATATGTTGTTTATTATGAATTTTATCATCTGGGTTGTGAAATATTAGTGCCTTCTATCCACATGGGCAGTGGAGTCAAAAATCAAAAATTATATGTGTTTCCCTCTTTGGCTTAACTCTAGTTGTTAGGCACTTTGAAAATTCTATGACTAGCCTAAAACTTCACTAAATTTATGACTTGCATAAATTGTGCTAGAATGTTTCTTTATCAACTTCTACTTTAACCATCCAAAAGAAATCTTAAAATCACCGTGACTTATTTAAAAGATTTTAATTCTGACTTGCAGACACCAATTAATTAAATCACACAAAATGGAATATATTTTGACAAATCAAAAATATACTTGATATACTGATTAGAATGATAAAAGACCTCAAGTTGGAGACAACCAGATAAAAATTGTAAATTATTTCATCACAACAACTAAACATAGAAATTTTTTTCACCAATTTAAAATATCGATCCATTCCTCTGCTTCAAAAAAGGTCCATCATTTTTTACATTCCCCCAGTCTTCATTTATGAGAAAATCTAATTCTACTCTAACTACTCTCCCTCTCTAGCAGATTTTCTAAAATATTTATACAAAAAAAACCCCAATGGTCATGTCCCTTCAGTTTCTATTACAACTGCTTATATTTCTCTAACAAAAAATTAAAATATTTATTTGAATTTCCTTATCGGAAAATTAAATATTTTATACTATAGTCATGCTTTGATATTGCCTTTATATATTTTCCCGCCTTCAGCTTTGCTTTAATACTTTAATTGCTCTTAATATTTTATTTCCCGAGGCTTCCTTTACACTCACCGCTCTACTATGGTCATCCCTTTATCTCCCGCTGTATCATGGGGCTGTGACTTTGACTGGTCCCCCGTTCCTTTCATTTACTTCCTTACCACTTCACCGCTGCTTTTGAATTTTTTTGTCAACGGTTTGGCAGTGTTTTCCTCTAACTATTATATTTCACTTCTATCCCTGCATAGCGGGCTACCGCACTCTTCATTTCATTGTCCTATGGTATAGAAGTGACTAACACTAACCGCTATCCTCTTGACCACCTGTTATCATGGTCTCCTTTTTGACTCTCCATGGTTGCATGGTAACTTCTCCAATTTCCGCCCATCTCCATTCAATGCTTAACCGCCGACTATTTCACTGGCTGTTACCTTGTCTATCGTGCCACCGCGGTCTCTTGTCTAACTCTCCATGGTTGTGTGGTAACCACTCTCAACCGCTTCCTCTTATTCACCACAGACACTACGATCTATGAGATGACTATGAGTGGTGGCACGGTAAGTGTTGCCTCACTACCTTCTAACCCTTCTAACCATTTACCATGCCACCGTGATCACTATGTTGACCACGCACGGTGTAGAGGTAATGGTTGTCATGAATTTTCTTTACTTCCACTACCATACCATGAGCCCCTTAGTGGGAGGTCGTGGTAAATCAGTAAAGACATAAAAAGTAAATATTAAGGCATCGGTGTAAGGTATAAGGTGTATTAGCATTCAATATGGCGAAAAGGATGATTTTTTCTTGACAAAAAGATAGGAAAATTTGAGTTCAAGTGGGTAAAGACTTAGTATTTTTAATGGATAATTATGGGAAAACCACAGAATTTTAATGGAAATTTTGGTTTCTAACAGTATGCATCAAGATTGGAGTGAGTTATGAGTTTTTGAGTTCCTACAATTATTTTGTTACTGTAGCAGGTGTTTCTAGAAGAAGAGAATGCAATTCTAGTAAATTAAGTTGTTGTGTATGCTAATTTGATGTTTAGTGATGGTTCTAAATCATTCTCTATCATTGTGGTACATCCTTTTTGATCGGTGTTCTCGTGATCGAAGATTTTCCTTTATGTGTTCAAGTTTTTCATGTTCTTGGTGGACATGATGGTGGTAGCATGTTGCGGATCCTTATGGATTAATATTTTAATGTTTGGTGTGTTTGAGGATGTTGATTTAGGTCCTCATTATGTTGTGACTGACTTAGGTTGGTGCAAATTAAGATTTGTTCATTAATTGGGTTGACATTTTGTGCTTATCTATTATTTATTTGTGTCTGACAAAGTTGTTGATGTAAATTCATGTAGTGGATATATAAGAGTGACTATTTCCTCATTTTTATGTCTGCTCGATGGATGTGTATTAAGTGTTATAAAAAATGTGTGAATAAAGATCAAATCATTTGATTTGAAAGTAGAGTGTCAAGAAGATTGAGCGAAGTGTGAGGAAGTGTTTTTGTGCCTAACCAGAACTATCATCAGGCTTTTGTAGAAGCTAATTTCTCAGTTCAACTTCATCAGATGTATTTAACCTGATTATTTTATGTAGGAAGTGAGCCTTATCTTCTAAATAGTGAGCTCTAGGTAGTGTGCCTGAATGCATGTGCATTCCTTATTCATTTTTCATTATAATTCTAATAGGGTATAATCTTGTGGACTAACATCCACCATGGTTTTTCCCCTAACAGGGTTTCCACATATAAAATCTTGGTGTTCATGTGTTTTTGATGTCTTGTTGATTTATGCTTTAAATATTAATTATCAAACCTGAGATTAAGGGTTAATAAGGTTGAATAAGTTTTAAATTCTTTGACAATTGATTCATCCCCCCCTCTCAGTTGTCTATTCTTGTTTTTCCAACAGATTTTTTTATGCAAGAAGCCTCTTGTGGAAAGCCATGTGCTCACACTATTTTTGGGCTTATTCATTATCAACTTCTGATTAGATGGCTTCCACATATGGTTTTTCTGCATGAGTCTAAATGATAAATTTATTGAGTAAAAAGACTTGAATAACTTTGCATGATTATCTTCTACATACCAAATTGCATTGACCTCAAAATTGCTAAGTCTTTTCTCATTGTCGAATATTCAACGTGGGATTCCATTTTTGCATTACCATTTTATTGGCACAATTATTGATGACACCCACATCCTTCATCCGTACAATCCTATCACACCCACAACTCCCCAGCCTGCAAAGCTTCAAAACCCACAAAATGCTATAAATTGTCTTAGGAATCTAATTTTAACATATTTTTCTAGTATTTGGCATGTTTATTATGTTTTTGGGCTTTCATGATATGTTTCTCGATTGTATTGATGTTTTTCTCTCTTTCTTAATAAACTCAACTCATTACATGTTGTTCTTATAAGTTTTATGGAAAAAACAAAGAAAGCAAGCGAGAGAAACAAAGTAGCAAAGATTGAAAAAAAATTTTAAAAAATGAAATTTGAATTCCAAAGTGTGGAGGTCACCTCCAAAATTGCTTCAATTTGAGATAGATTATTAGAATCTAACCTCAGACACATCAATATTAATGAATTTATAGAATGTCTCCTAGTTAATTCAAAGAATGACATGGCGAGAAGTATTCAAAAGACTGACATAGTCCATGTAGTAGGATTTTCATCATCTTTGATCAGCCCTAAACTCATTCGTGGGTATAGGGAGTTCTATCACAATGATTCTCAAAGGATTGTTACTTCAAAAGGAAGGGTGGTGGTTGATTTATCACCTTCATCAATTGCACATACATTTGGAATTTCTTCCTTCTTAGAGATAGAGGTAACCGAGAGGGCGTATACTCTTAATGTGTGGAAGGAAAATCCTTTGGGCTATGCATAGGTCATTAATAAGAAATGGATGCAGACTCATTATCCAAGTGTGGGAAATCTTCCCAAGAATCCTTGCAGATGTGATTTTGTGGAGGAGGTAAATGAATTGGTCACACTATTGAGCAAGATTGCAGGGATTCCTATGTCCAATGTATTTGAGGAGTGGATGTGGTACTTTATTGAGGAAATATTGAGAGGAAACATCAAATTCCGTTTGGAAAAGATGATTAGTGATAACATCCATGCATAATTTTCTTCAGTAAAGCATACTTCAGAGTTCTACATGACCTCCTATGTGGTGTATATATTTGTAGCAAATTTCTCGTATAGAGGTATGACATGCAGAGGTAATATAGGGATAGGGTCAGATCAAAAAATCATTTATGAATGCTACCCATAGCTTTAGTAAAAAAATTTCAAGAAAAACTATAAGCAGTTAAATGATGCCTTTATTATGTGCATTCTTAAATCTTTGTTAGGTGAATTTGGTAATACAATGTCATACTATGCCAAAGAAATGGTGAAGAATTTCGGTTACTAGTTCATCTAGTTCCCCAAATTTATATATTTTATAATTGAAGGCTTCTCAAGGAAACCATAAAGGTTGTTGAGGTATCTAACAAACAAAATGGTCTTACTTAAGCTCACAAGAAAATTGTGAACCTCACACCAACTGATGCAGTCCAAGCATAGAATCGGGGTACCTTACTCCATGAAACTAGGAAGAGGGATGTATTCATGCTCGAAAGAAATTTTAGTAGAGAACTTTAATAAAGGTATTCGAGAGTATGGGATCATATTTCACATTGCAAGGGGGAGTGTTGATCCCTAAGGAAATTTAAAGAAACAATTCACAAGGAAACATGCACACAAGCCCCATTTGGAAAACTTTTGGGAAAATTGTGAAAATGACCAAGAATTATGGAAGACCCTTTACATGAGATTTTCTTTGGATCTCATCAAAAATTTATACATTTATACAGTTCTTGATCAAGTGAAGGATGATGATAGCAGATTAGATGAGGTTTCCTTCAGCAAGATAGCCAAAGTCCCATTGCCACTGATTGATTGGACAAAAGAAGAAGAAACTGACATTGATGTGGTTACTCATCTTGTGCTACAAAGGAAAAAAAAACGGTTTGATGATAAAATTGCTCAATCAAAATGATAACAAGTAGGGATAACTTGCAGGTTTTAACCATAAGAGTTTTCCAGGCCCTTACAACATTTTTGGACAACATACAAGGCTAATTATACAATTAAACCTTCTACTCTTTAGGTTCTGCTAGACCTAGGTGGGTGAACCTATGTGAAGCATGCATATTTAAAATGAAATTCCTGCCAAATAGTCTACCCACAATGGCAATTGGGAATGGATAGATAAAATAACTGCAGCTACACCTATTACACAAAATAATTTTTTTGAATATATCATTTTTTATGAATTCTATCCTCTAGGATATGGCAGATCAGTGCCTTCTATGTGTTGGGAAATGGAGTCAAAAAATAAGAAGGAATTCAAGGTGTTTCCCTATCCAACTTAATTCAAATTATTAAGCATATTTAAAGTATGAAATTCTATGACTGGCATGTTATTTCACCCAATTTATGGCTTGCATAAATTATTCTTGAATATTTTCCTACTAGATTCTTCTTTAAACATCCAACCAAAATTCTAAAATCACTGTGACTTTCTTAAAGGAATTTGATTCTGACTTTGCAAACACCTATTAATCAAACCACAAAAAGTGAAAATTGCACCATGATAAACCAAATATATACTTGTTATCTTGATTTAAATGATTTAAGAAATTCTAACTCAAAAGAACCAACATATCCAAATCTTCATACTGCATATCCAAATCTTGCAAAAAAGCATTAAAAATTCTTAAATGTCCTTCAACTGCAATTGCACTACTTCCTGTGAATTTTGGGACAAGACTTCTCCAACTGTTGTCCATAGGATAAGGACATATTTGAAATCCAGCCAAGTCAAACTAGTTGATCATGGTTGCATACTGTGGAGAAGGATTTTGGTAATACTAACGTTGGTACAATGGATTATTATTTGCCACATATTGTTGACCTTGTGGAGGTACATGATGTTGATAAGGAGGTGGTTGTACACCTTGAGGTTGTGGTGGAGCATTTTGATGTCTATTTGGCTGATTTTGATGGACCTGTGGGGCTTTTGATGGGCCTGCATCATTGTTCCCTTGCCTATGAGGTGGCAAATATTTTTGTAAATTAGCCATTTGAGTATTGATTTGAGCTTTTCTTAATTTAAACTCTTCAAGTTCTCTAATTGCTTGGAGCCTCTACTCATATTCTATTCTTGTTTTCTCCACTTCTTGTCTCTCAAATTCCATTCTTGCATTTATTTAATCTCGAGCCATATGTTCATAGTTCTCCTCAGAGGCTACTTCATAGCCAAGTCCATCCTGATTCACTTCAAGAAATGCCATTTTTTAATCATATTCATGTTGTCTTCTTTCTCTTTCAGCTTCACATTCAGCCATGAACTCCTTAACTTTCTCAAGGTCTAGATTATAAAAGGGATTCCTCTATTCCTTAGGAGTATGAGGTTCTCTGGAAGGTATGTCTTCATTTGCTAGTGTACCATATGAATAGTGTGTCTCTAATGATGCCTTTGATGTTTTATTTTTGTTTGATAGTCTCGTGTCATCAGTCACCTTCTTACCTTTATCATTCTTCTCTGTCCATTTATTTTTTCCATTAGGACCATCACCATCCTTGTATAAAGATCTTCTTCCTTGCATTTTGGGAGCAATTATGATGGTTTGAAATCTAGGAAGATTCCTTTCAGATATATACTTCAATTTATTTGTTTCAATGCACTTGTTCATTTAGAATCGCCACTCACTTTCCAAAAGTGAGAAAATATGCAATTCATTATTCCCAGTGGAGTCTTCTACAAAGTATTGACTCTATGAAAAAGGCTTATTTGAGATTATGTTCCCCAACAAAGTCGCCAAACTGTTGGTTCTCAAAAATGAAGGTTTTAACCACAAGATTTTTCCAGGCCCTTACAACATTCTTGGACAACATACAAGGCCAATTATATAATTAAACCTTCTACTCTTTAGGTTTTTCTAGACCTAGTTAGTGAACCTATGTGAAACATGCAGATTTAAAATGAACTTCCTGCCAAACAATCTACCCACAATGGCAATTGGGAATGGATAGACAGAATGACTGCAGCTACACCTATTACACAAAAGAAATTTTTTGAATATATCATTTGTTATGAATTCTATCCTCTCGGATATGGTAGATCAATGCCTTCTATCTGTTGGGCAATGGAGTCAAAAAATAACAAAGAATTCAAGGAATTTCCCTGTCCAACCTAATTCAAATTATTAAGCATATTTAAAGTATGAAATTCTATGTCTGGCATATTATTTCACCCAATTTATGGCTTTCATAAATTATTCTTGAATATTTTCCTGCCAGATTCTTCTTTAAACATCCAACCAAAATTCTAAAATCACTGTGACTTTCTTAAAGGAATTTAATTCTGACTTTGCAGACACCTATTAATCAAACCACACAAAGTGAAAATTGCACCATGATAAACCAAATATATACTTGTTATCCTGATTTAAATGATTTAAGAAATTCTAACTGAAAACAACTAGATAGGAAATTCACAAATTATGTCATCTTAATAGACGAACTCAGAAAATATTGCACCAGTTTGAAAATGTTTACTCCATTACACCCAGTTTCAAGAAGGACTGTTCATTGTTTATATTCGAGTTCTACTATTGTCTCTGAAAAAAATCCCCCTTCTCCAATCCCCATGACTGATTTGTTTGAAATATTTATATAGCACAGTTCAATAGTCACGACCCTTCATTTTACCTATCACAACTGTTTTGCATTCTTTGATAGAAATGAAAATATTTAATTAAGTTGCCTTATCGGAAAATTAAATATTTCGATACAGTTCAACTTTTGATTTTCCTGTAATACTTTCCCCGCTCAGTCTCGACTCCTTACCGTGCTACCGCGGCCTTTATTTCCACCTCCCATGGTATCACGGCCATTGAATTTGACTACCACTTCATCATTATTTTCCCTTCCACTGCACCACCGTGGTCATGTCGTTAACCCTATGCGGTGCAGTGGTGAACATATTTTGCTTGCTCGCTAACCACTATCGTGTTACCTCGGTCATCTTTGGAGCCCCCTGTGGTATCACGGTGATTGTCTTTGCCACTTCCTTTTCCACTTATCTCCATCCACCACAGTCACTATGGTCTATGTTTAGACCCCTAGCGGTTGTGAGGTATTTTTTTACTAACTGCTGACTAGCCATCTACAAACCCTTCACTGGATGTTACCATGACCACTGTGATGGGTGACTTAACTACCAGCAATACTCTGGTGGTCCCTCTACTAGCTACTTCACTAACCATTAACTCTTATGACTTCTCATCAACCGCTATATCGCGGGCCAATTTGCAAAAGGCTGCATATCACGGTAAAAAATTTAGGACTTTAAAGGTTCAAAATTTATGAAGTAGTATAATATAATTATCATTTTTTGGGCCTTTTGAAGGGGTAATAAATGAATTATTATAGAAATATAGGCTAATGATGGGATTAAAATGGAAAAAAACTCACGATTTTCATGGAATTTTATGGAAAATAATAAGAAAACCCTAGGAATTTTTATGGAAATTTTTGGTTCTAACAAGGAGCAAGAGAAAACCCTGTAGAGTGATAAAGGAGTAAAAATAAAAGATGAGGCTGAGGTAGGCTCATCAAGAAAATAGGCTAAATATCCTCTACCAACTCACTCTTGCAAAAGAAAGGATGTATCCAAAAGGAAGCCCACTAAAAATCCTTGTGTTTATGAAAGGAAATTTGTAGAGGAACAAAGGCTACCTAAGAAAGCCAAGAAAGGAGGTACATTCATAATGGAGACAATCAAGGAAGAGCCTTATCCTCCTGAGGAGAAAGCTCAAACTCAATAACCTACCCTTCCACACTCACCACTACCATCCACTGCACCACTTCCATTAGCTTCCACTCCACTTCCACCACCTATATCATCTCCACCCATTGTGGACATCTTATTCCACCTTCCATCTACCACTCCAGCCACTTCAGTGATTGTGGTTGAGTCATCCTCATCTGCATCATCTTCTCCATCTTCCTCTTTTCTTCCACCCTCTCAACCCACCTTTTACACACTACCACCTACTATTCCTTATGTTCTACCTATGTCAACTACCCTTCCATTTTCTTTGTAGCATACTTGTAAAACATGCCCCAAGTAAAGTTGGAAACTTTGTTATCCCCAAAGGTGAGACTCCTTATATCTCAACTTGCTACCACTCTACCTACTCCTCCTCCTCCCCTAAGCTACCAAAAATGGAGAATGTGGATAAGATTTGGGAGGAGATGAAAAATAAAGAAAAGGAAAATATCAAAGAGGCATTTGATATTGGTGATGAATCTATGGCTCAAGAACATGAATAATATTTTAAAGAGCCAGAGGAGGGGTTGAAAATTGTAGAGCCTAAAGAGGAGGCCTCAAATGATGAGGAAGAGTAGACTCCAAAAGGAGGAGATTTGATCAATTCTTTTGAGGAGAAGCTACATGAATATGTCTCAGAGGGGGGAAGAAGATAGAGCACAAGAAGAAGATAAGGATAAGTAAAAGCTCAATGAAGAAGAAGAAAAGAAAGAGGAAAAGGAAAATAAAGTAGATATTGAATCTGCTAACACTGAGAAAGAAATAGAAGAAAAAAACATTGGGGAGGAAGAAAAGATCACAGAAGATACCCCTAAGGATGAAGGTAAATCATAGCAAGAGGAGAAACAAGACAAGGTGTCATCTACAAAACAAGCACAAGCACCTTATGGGTTGGAACAACAATTAAAGGATAAGGCCCCAATAGTAAAATATCCTAGGGCATACTTTGAAGAAATTATGGCCTGTGTGGGACAAAAACCCAAGGAAAGAAAGAAAGTAAAGGTATGGTCACACATCACAACTAATGCTTCAAGTTATCGTACAGTACATGTCACTACTCTGGCAGTTGACAAGGATGTTGCCACCATTCAAGCATCAGAATATTAGGTCACTTCCATCAACATTAGCCTAGGGATTAGAGTGCAAAAAATTGATGAGTTTCAAGGGTCAATATTGAATATTTTGAATCAGATGGATAAGGACATAGAAACCAAGGAATTGAAGGCATGGGTGGCTAAGTTAACTAATTTTGTTCAAAAAATGGTTGCTTCTAGTGAGGAAGTTCCTAATGAGACTTCCCACCCTACAATTTTTTCAAACAAAAAGGTAAGTAAAGTAGAGCGGATGAGAAGTTGGACTAAGTCCACTTCTGATTGGATCAATCATGTAGCTATTGCTAGGGATAGGGCTATAAATGTTTGAGTGGAAATGCATAACCACTTCCAAATTTTGAGGATATAGGTTGAGAAGGAAATTGAAGAGTGTAAATAATTCCTTGGATTCTATGATATGAAATGTCCCAAGTTGCGCGTAATCAATGGCATGTCTACAAAAAATTTGGAGTAGTAGATATTGACCAAGGATGAGCTAATGAACCTGAGGTATGACTATTTTCCATCGAATTCAAAACAGAGGTCCTCACTAAAGGGTTTCTAGAGTTGTAGTTTATTAATGAAAGGATTACTAACTTAATGTTAGAATGTGATGCCAATTTGCAACTTTTAGCCAAAGAGAAAATATCTACAGTAAAATTGGACGCTGGAATTATCAAGCGAGCATGGAGAAATAAGATAGAGAAAAAATTTGTAGATAATTTGGATGGAGAATTTTTGGATTTTGTTGCCAAAGTATTTACAAGGTCATAACAAATGGTAAAGAGAATACATTCATGTGCGGACCTACACATGGAGTTAATGGAGGAGTACAAGGAAATAACCTTCAAAATTAGTAGAACTCAACTGCCTCCTCAACAACAACTTTCAAAGGCTTTAATTAATTTTGTTAATTATGTTATAAAAGAGAATAAAGATGGAAATATTTTGATAGAAGACAAATATCTAGAATTTATAGCTACAAGACAAAAAAAATTACATCAAAGTGCGTGTACCCATATTTTGGGGATTTTGTAGGATATTTATTGAATATAAAATAGGATAGGAATATTTTAAATTCTCCTAGGTTCACATTTAAACAAATTTTATATTGGAGGATATTGTAAATATATTTAATGTATTCAAAACCCTAAGGGGCATTAAATCTTGGTAATTGATTTGCATTGTAAAATCTATAAATAGCATCCTTCTCTCATTTACAAAGAGAGAGAAAGAATTGTTGTATAAGGAATTTTTGAAGTAATACAAGTGAATGCATTGAAGTGTTGGTGATTCCTTATGTTCTTTGGATGTATGCATGATTCTATCTTTTAGTTTTAATTTCAGCATTATTAGTTTATGTTCAGTTTTATTAATGGCAAAGCGTTAAGATATTTGATGAACTTCTTGATCATACCTTTTTTAACTTGCTGATTGTAAGTTACTTTGTAAGGTTAGTTTGAGATAATTTATGTTCTCAAGTTCAACTATTTATGTTTATGTACTTTTGTATGAATGTTATAGTCTGAAAATTTGAATATCTCCTTTGGATATTGCACTTGATTTGTGATACTATAGAATAATCTTGGTTAAGTAGAGATTATTTTTGGGGAGTTTTTCTATTTGAGTCATCAACCATTGTTGCAACTATTCCTAGTTCTTAGACTTAGAATTTATCTTGAACTCTTACCTTTTGATATTTCTTTACAAATCTATTAGTATAGGATTTTAGCATCACTAAACTATTATATTCAATGATAGAAGACTATTTTCATAATAGTATTTTAAAATTTTAGCAAGGGTTTTAACTAGTCCTCAAACTTCTTGAGACCCCATTATAGTCCCATAAGATTCCAACCTTGTAAGCCATAAATTCCCTTTGTGATTACCAACAAATCACATCACTACTAAGCTATTTTCTACATAGTCAAGACCTAACCTTATAAACCATGGGGCTATTTTATAAAGTTTTATGAAGAGATTTACCTTTCAAGATAGATAGACCATTCATGTTTTATCTGTGTTGTGCAGTGCTAAAACACTCAAAAAAAAATTGGTGCTAGAAGGAGGGATGGTTGAACAAAGCTGGAGCATATAGGGTCATTATTTCCTCAAATATTCTACAAAGTACTCATATATACACCTAATAAAGAATAATTTTAATATCTAAAGACCCCTACATGGTCTACGAAAGCTAGGAAAGGGGAAAGTTCATCTTCAAATCCACCTTCCCCATCTTCTAGTTCCACATCATCCACTTGTTCATATTCATTTTCATCTCACACCCAGGTTGTTATACCTCAGCCATTACCATGTCCACCTCTACCAATGGCCTAGTTAGCTACCAACCCATCACCCCTCTCCTTCAATGACTATCATGAGATGCCTAAAAACCTAGAGAATTTATATTCCAAGTTGTATAACAATGATTTGAATAGGATTGCAAAATAACATGTGAATATTTTTCAAGTAGCCCTTAACGAACGAGTGGTTGAGCATCAAGACATGCCTTGTAGAATTTTCCCTTATTCTCTTCAAGAGTAAGTGTTTTATTGGTATATTCACTTTCCTACTAGGTCAATAAAAGACTGGAAGGGGTTGAAAAATACTTTTCTATAGAAATTTAAGATTCACATTGATCCCTCTGAATTGTATAAATAGTTTGTGTTAATAAAAAGGGAGATAAATGAACCTATAAGATATTCGAATAGTAGGTTCCATAGGCCATATACCAAGTTGACAGATCCATATTTTGTAGGTGATGCTTTAGTCAGGGCAGTTTACTATGTTGCTCTAGATAATATTTTTGTAACTATCATAAAAAGGATGCATCAGCCCCCACAAATTCTAGTGGATGCCTATGTTGAAGAAATAAAGGAAAGTGTTTATTTAGGACAACATCTAACAATCCCACTTTCTTCATTAAGCCCAGTTGCAAATCTTGGACAGATTCATGGATTGACTCAAGATTTAGCCAAACATAACCCTATGATGAATCAAGTCCCTCAATTTACACTAGTGCCTCACCCAAGCCCTCCATTAAATCAATTTTTTTTCCACCAATCCTTTCCTATTTAAAAATTATAAACCACTAGCCTACTTTTAGAATTCTAATATACCATCCTATTTGTAGAACTCTACAGTACCCTCATATCCACATAATTCTACAACAACACAACACATATATATCCTACTAAGAAATAATGAATTGATGAATTGGTTGAGAAATTCAAGAAGATTTCCACTGAGATAATGTAGCTCAGATATCAAACTAATCAACTACAAGTTTCACAAAAGAATATTCAAGCTAACTACAACAAAGATTCGAACTAAAGTTCAAGGAAAAATTTTGAATGCAAGCAAGGTCAAAGGCACAATAGAATGTGGAATACTAGGCCTAACAATGGAGGAGTTCCTACCCCACTTAATCCACCAAAAAATTCTAAGAATTCTTCTGAAAGAGTTTATCTAGCTGGAGCTACATTATCTAGATGGTATAGGATTCACAATTCTAATAAGCATTCAAAGCTAAATTGTTCAAAATTCTTGATTGCTACCAATATATTTTAGATGCAGGTGTAAAATGCTACAATAAATGATATCTCAACTAGATGTGAGATAGTGCCATCAAACCCATATGATTCAATAATAATGGTAAATCAACCCCCATTTCTTGAAGCAAAAGATAATGAGCCTTAAGAAAAGTCTACAGAAAATGATTCCAAAATAGAAGATGTTTATAACAAAGAAACTCTTTCTTAGTTGTTTGATGTGGATGCTAATGGTCCCAAAGAAGGGGAAGCTAAAATGGAAGAATAATTTTAGATGTTTTATCAATGAATGACACTATATAATCTAAGAAAAATATAAGGTGGCAGTCCATTTACTACTTCCACTCCACCAAACAATTTCAATGTGCCTCCAGATCTGAACACAAGCAACAATACTTCATTTCTTAAAGTACCAGCTAAGTATTTTGCTAAGGGAGGTCAATTTGAGGCTAAATTTGATTAGATGAGAGAGTATTTTTTTAAGAGTACCATAGATCAAAAAAAATAAAATTAGATCATTGAATGAGACTGCTCCAACAAAAGCTTCACCAGAGGTAGTAGCAAGAAAATTTCCATCCAACATGACTGAAAATGAGTTGGTACTCAGAAAAATTATGGATAAAGATAAAAGCAAGGAAAAAGACAAAGACAAAGGCAAGGAGAAGGAGAAATAAAGGATCAAGTCTCTCAAAAGAAAGAAAAGGCCCAAGTCTCTCAAGTAGACACTCTAATAAGCCTATTTCAAGGAAAATGTGAAACTACTCCATTCTTGTTGACTATATGTATATTTGGAAAGAATTTGCACAACTATTTGTTGGATTTAGGTGCTTCTATGAATATCATGTATTTTGTAGTGTGTAAGGCCTTAGGTATTATTCCCACTCCTTCCTGATGAAAAGTAACACAGTTAGATAAGACAAAAGTGAATGTTGTTGGGGAATTGAATAGAATCCCTATGGAAGTAGCATTAGATCCAAGAGTCCAGTAGATGATAGACATTCAACTAATTGAAATTACCGATTCATATGGTTTAATTCTAAGCAGAGACTGGACAAGGATGCTTAATGGCTATATATCCACTAATCATTCACACATGTGGCTTCCTTGGAGGGGAATTCCAAACTAGATTTGCATTGAATGAGAGCCAAGGATGAAACACATGATTACAAAATATAATAAAATGAATGAAGTGTTATTCTCCAAAATAAATTTGGGAAACTATATTCCTATGGTTGTGGAAGAGGATGAAAAAGAAGAAGAGGTTTTGATGTTGCATGATGTGTCTAGAGATTTAACTCAAGTTCCCAATAGCACCAAAGTAATCATGGAATCAGATAATGATGATCCTCAAACTGATGGTGACATTAGATTGTTCAAAGGCTTATAGGAATTCATGAAGTGTGTACAAGATCAAATCAACCTTGGGAATAATGTAGACTTCAAGGATCTATTGTTGCCTTACTAGTGAAGAATGCATGATTCTTCTCATTTAGAATTTGAATGTTGTCTGTTCCAAACCACAATAGAAGAAATAAAAAATTAGATCACTCCTGATGTTAGGATAGAAAAATAGAAAATTTAGGAAGGACAGTGGCCAAAACAACAAAATAATCTTGAATCAAGTTCTATGCCAAAGAGTGAGGTATACTCAAACAATCATAAAGGTATACACCCAACCAAGTTTTTTTCCTTTTCATTTTTATGGGTCCAAATCAAAGTAAGGAGTTGGAGCTAGTTTCGAATTAATCATCTCAACTGGTAAAACTTTCATTGTATCTCATAGATTACAGTTTTATTGTACTAACAACATGGTTGAATATGAGGTGCTAGTTCATGGTTTGTTGATGGAATTACATAAGAAGGCTAAGGAATTGCAAGTATTTGGAGATTTTGAGTTAGTGGTAAAGTAGGTTAGAAAGTAGTAATCATTCCATTATTGAATAATGACTAACTATAGGCATCGATTTTGGGGTCTAATAGAAGGATTTGATGCCTTCAACATCCAATTGAATCCCTACAACAAAAACTAGATTGCTGATGTGTTAGCTCAGGTGGCCAACACTTTGCAACCCCTCTCATTATCAAGGTTAAAGAATTTCACAATTGAACCTACTCCCACTCCATCAGTACTAGATAATGTCATGAATTTTTAGGTCTTTGAGTTTGATAAGAATATATTTGATTTTATTACCAGCTCCAAATTTTTTTCCTCTCAAATTATTGATGAAGCAGAACCCGAAGAGAGAGTTGGACATAGAAGGATTGATTAACTTAAAGACAAACATAATTTTGAGGGGCATGGTGCAATTGGATAGAATAGTCAACGTTGATTAGATAAGAGACTAAGAACAATAGATGAAGAAGGAATCTTTGGAAAATCATTGTGATACGTAAAACATGGGTACCTCTAAGAATGTGAAGAATGTTTTTATTGGCAAACTTTGTACCCTAATTGAAAGAAAAGGAATAATTAGAGCACTACATGTATATCAAGATGTTATTGCATGGAGTTATGAAGACCTTAAAATATATTAAACTTCTATTATCATGCATATAAGTCCCCTTAAGGTTGAAGTCAAACCATTTAGGGAATGACAGTGAGCCATCAATCGTCTACTCAAACTTGTTATTTATAAAGAAGTATAGAAAAAAAATTCAGCCTTTATTATATTTCTTGTCATAAATTATACTTGGGTAAAAAACTTGGTACCTATCTAAAAAAATAATGGTGATATCCTCTTGTGTGTGTATTTTTTTAATCTAAACTGTGCATCAAAAATGATAATTTCCCGGTGCCTTCATTAGATGAGGTTCTATAAATTTTCAATGGTTCTCAGATGATGTTGTTCCTGGATGGATATTTGAGATACAACTAAATTATGGTCCAAGATGAGGATAGATACAAAATATCATTTACTACCAAATGGGGGACCTTTGTCTGCAAGCCTATGTCTTTCAATCTAATTAACGTTGGAGCAACCTTTCATCGTGTGATGTATATTGCATTTAAGGAGCTAATAGGTAAATATATCATCATTTATATGGATGATTTGATAGTGTTTTCTAAGAAGAGAGGTGATCATATCTCATACCTCTACAAGGTATTATAGAGGTGTTGGGAGTTTGACATTTTACTCAACCCAATAAAGTGCATCTTTGGAGTAACTGAGGGAAAATTTCCCGGTCATGTAATTTCAGAAAAGGGGATATCAATTGACACCAAATGAATCCAATAGATATTGAAGATTCAACTGCCTATAAGCAAGAAATAAATTAATTCCCTTTTTAGTAAAATCATTTTCATAATGAAGTTTATAATTGGTTAGTTGAAATCATAAAGCCTTTAAATACAATGTTGAAGCAGGAGGCCAAGGTGGAATGGACGCTAGAAGAAAAATAGGCTTTTGAAGAAATAAAATGGGTGATTGTTGAGGCCCCAATCCTAGTTAGTCCTGATTATACAAAGCCTTTCTACATCTATTCCTTTGTTTTAGAACACTCATGTCCAAGCATGTTGACATAGAAGAAAGAGAAAGAAGACGAGCACCCCATTTCTTTCATCAGTGCTCCACTTAAGGATGTTGAGTTACACTATCAAAGCATAAAAAAATAATCTTATGCATTGGTTTGTGCTGTCAAAAAGTTTAAACATTATATTATGAGGAATAAGGGTTTTTCCATCATTTTGGAACCCGCAGTAAAGATCATTTTAATCTAGAATGAGCTGGGTAAATGATACAAAAAAAATGGGTAACTATGTTGTAGGAATACGATATGGAGATTTAACCCATGAAGTTAGTTAGAGGAAAGACACTAACACGTACCATGGTTGAGGTACACCGTAAATTAATGGCCCAAAAATATCATCTCGAGGATGTGCGTCTGGATGGGTGGTATGATGAAATTGTCTACTAATTTCTCAATCAAAGCTACCCACCATGCTTGAATATTGTCCAAAGACATGCCCTTTTTTTGAAGAGTGGTAGCTACATGATGAAAAACGCAATCTTGCACAAGAAGAACCACAAAGGATTCTACCTTTGCTACCTTGGAAAAGAGGAGGTAGTAGCTATGTTAAAGCAATTTCACAATAAGTTTAGGATTGGTCATGGTTTTTTCTCCTCCACTGCAAATCAAATCTGAAGAGTAGGCTACTACTAGCCTACATTTTTTAATGATGCTCATGCACACATATGGACCTGTCACACTTTTCAAACTGTTTCAGTTTGAGAGAAACATGTTGTTGTCCCATTACAACTTGTAGCTGAGGTGTGTCCCCTTGTGAAGTGGGGACTGTACTTTATTGGTATGATCACTCCACCATATTCCATTGGACATGCATATATTTTGACCGCTACTGACTACTACACTAGGTGGACAAAATAAATTTCATGTAAGCAATACACAACTAAATTCATTATCAAAATTTTACAAGAATACATTGTTACTCATTTTGTATGTCCATTTCCATTAGTTTGTGATAATGGTCAATCATTTTCTTCTTTAAATTTTTTGGTATGGGCATTCAATTATGGCATTACACTAAAGTTTTCTACTAAAGTTACTATCCACAAGGGAACGGATTAGTTGAGTCCATGAGAAAGAACCTATTAATCTTAATTTGTAAGTTGTTGGACAAGAACCCAAAAGACTGACATACCCAGTTACGATTTTCTCTATGAGTAGATCATGTAACATAGAATAAAATCTGGAATAAGAATTGCAACTAGAAAAGATGATGTTAATGCTAATCTAAATCAATATTAATATAAATCAAACAAAAAATAATGAAAACAAGTAAAGATAATTAAACTAAACAAATCAATTGGAAAGCTCTCACCGAATATGCGTTCACTCCTTCAAATTATCTCGATTTCTCTTCTCCATTTTGTTGTTTTAGTATTCTTGCCCTCAAATTTTCAGTATTGATGTAAGCATAACCTTGCTGAATTTCTAAGAAAAATATCAAAGATAATTTTCTTCTCAAAAGTGTATGATTTCAGGAGGAGGAATAATGATAATGATAGGCCATTTTATAGATTTTTGGTTTTCAAATGATCGGCTTAGATTGAAAGAGAGATCGACGAATGAGATTGATGAATGTCATGCGATGTGATTTATGTCTCAGTTAGAATGTGAGTTGGAACATGACTGAGAAAAGACTGCAAGATAGAGATTAAGGTAGAATGACAACTTAATCTTGTGTCAAGACTATTCGAAAATAGGAAGAACAAGAGTTCAAGATCTTAATCTTCAACTAAGAGTCTTTGAAAATAAAAGAAATAGACTTTGAATGTCAAAGAAAAAGTTAGAACTCGAAGAATAATGCATTTGAATGCAAATATGAGTTAGTTAATTAAATAAAGATATTTAATTAATCAACAAATTCATGCATATGAGTTAGAACTAGTTAATTGACTAGTTGTGACAGAGAGTCGTCTCGTAGAGACAAATAGGTGTTGAACTCGGAGATAACTAGAGAATTAAAAATAGATCTCGAGTCAGAAGGTGAGTGAATAATTAGTCAATTGATTGATAGAAGAATGTGACATAAATGATTTAAATATGAATTAAATTTTAATTTAATTCAACATTCAAAAATGAACGATTATAATTAAATAATAAATATTTAATTATAGTTGCAAAGGGTTAAATTGAATAATTAAATAAAGATATTTAATTATAGTTGAAATATGACAAAGGGGGTAATTAAATAATAAATATTTAATTTATAGATAGAGAAATTAATTAGTTAGCAACATAATTAAAAAAATATGATTTATTTAATTAATCAAGTTGAATAAAGGTCATTATGAATTAATGAATTAATTAAAAAGGGTATTTAATTAATAAAGGAAATATGTGTTAGAAAAGGGTACCTAAATAATAAAAATTATTTAATCATGACCATGGATAATAGAAAATTATGTTGAATGTGTACTCGCAGGCCTAGACCAATTTTCGGTATCTACAATTTGCCCCTCTTTGATACAATAATAATTATGGCGTTGTGTCAAAGAAAATATTCCCCGATCATGCCCCAGCATGATATAGGTTAGGGTATGCCCCCTCGAGAAAATTGACAATGTTTTGAAAGTTTAAAAAAAAATCAGGAAATATTCTCGATAAGTCAATTTGATGACCAGAAATGTTATGGAGTTGACAAATTTGAATTTGGAGATGTTACAGACAATTACGGGTCATTAGAAGTTGAAAGGTTAAGCGGCCAATAGAGTAGGTTAGAAGAAATGCCACCCAAACCCTGGCTATAAATAAGAATTAGGTTGAAAACCAATTCATTTGCACCCAGTTGAGTTTGAAGAAGTGAGATTTTGCTCTGACTAGAGGACGAAGATGGCTCCCATTACATTCGCTACGCATCGAGGATATAGGATTCGGACCTTCAGGCGGCCAGCCGATGCACGACCATCGGTATGTACCCAAAAATGAACTCTTGAAAGTTATTTTTTCACGTAGTTCTAGGCCTTTAAAAGTTAATTAGCATATGCGGTCTTTTAGGATCAATGCATATGTCATCATATGCATCACATGTGACTACGAATCGATGCATATGCAAAAACATGCCTAGGTTAGGATATCATTTTAGGCATTAAATGCATTTCTATTATTATGCACCACATATGTAATTATGGAACACATCTACATTAGGAATATACACATGTAGGTTAGTGAACCACAATTATATAAGTGAAAAGCATATGCATGAGGTAGACAGGTTATAGGAAATGCACCACATTTGATTTCTGCACCGCATTTTCTTTTATGCATCACATTTGAAATGGGTTGAAATTGGATTGGGGATGTGCAATGCATATGGAATATGTGTCACAAATTCCTTGTCTTGCAATGCATTTTTATGAATGCACTACATTTGTCACTATGAGCCGCATTTGGCTGGCAAAAATTTCCAATTTTTTTTTGTAAGAAAAACTTGATTTTTTTGACATGTTGGTTGAAATGTAGGTCGTTTTAGATCTGATCTACATGTGGGAGTCACATCCTAACACCTTCAATCTAAGAGATCATCTGAGTAGTGTAGAGATACGGATTTTGTAGAGACTTGGTCTGCGTCATTGTCTATCAATGCCCACAATTCGGGCAAACAGAGGAATGCTCACCACATTGTGCGAGCGATGGCACTCTGAGACATCATCATTTCATATGCTGATTGGGGAGGAAAATGTCACATTGGAGGATGTGTACAGGATACTTAGACTGTTGATCAGAGGAGAGCGGGTGATGTACGATACCCAATGTGGATTGACTGAGCTAGCTAGATTTTATCAGGTGGATGATATTAGTAGTCTTGACATAGAGCATTATGAGATCAAATGGCCGGTGTTGGCAAATAGATATGAGAGGATTGATTGTACACTATGTACAGGTGGGATAGTATTGCTAGACCGACGGGGTCATGGTTTTCCTGTTGGATGGGGAGAGATGTTGGTGGGTATGTTAGAGAGAGAGACCGTGTATGCTTGGGGTCCATGTCTATTAGGGATGCTTTATTTTCATTTACATGATATAGTATACAGAGACGCATAGTCATTGAGTTGTGGGACCGCTCTTCTAATGGTTTGGGCATGGGAGAGGATATTTGCTTTTTAACCTCCGATTACTATAGAGCGACAAGTGATATCTCCATATGTTTTCTAGTATATGAGAAACATCACTCAGAGCTATGTGGGAGATACTGGATATTGGAGACATGCACTTGATATCTTAGATCAGCTCACTTGGAGACCATACATGGACTATGAGAAGTGGTTTGATGAGGATAGACATTTTCCATAATGCAGACAAACACAGTACCTAATTGGGAGGACTGTTTCAAGTGTGCACATTATAGAGACACTTGCCAGATCAAGTTTTGGGACAGTTCAGAGAGATTTAGGATGAGCCTCTAGGTAGAGTAGAGTTTTCTTGATCATCTAGAGAGGTTCCACACTGGGGGCCCATGATTCCAGTAGCTACTGCAGAGGCAGAGATATAGGCTTTACATCCAGTACAATGGGGATGGAGAGATGGGGTAGTAGATCTAGGGACTAAAGCTTTGTATGACACATGGTGGGCAGAGCATCATCCTATTCCTTACACAGATCCGGATCAGCTAGCACCAGTTGAGAGATGAGGCATAGGGTCCAGAGGATGGCAGAGAAGGGGAGGTGGTAGAGTTGGAGGGAGGGGTGGTGGGGATGATGGCAGAGGAGGGGGTGGTAGCAGAGGTGGTAGATGAGGATGGAGAGGGTAGAGAGGGGGTCAGGTAGGTGGACTTTCACCTATCTAAGAGGTAGTGGTAGAGGATGTACCGATGTTGGATATTGGAGGTGGAGCTGATGCACAAGTCAGAGATGAGCATGTTGTCGAGGAGGTAGTAGACGAGGAGCATGCAGAGATAGAGATTGGTAGAGAGGATGTTGTAGAGGTTGAGGAGATGGATATGGGTATAGACCCTCTAGGTATTGTAGCAAGCTATGGGGAGGATGATGTTGAGGGGAGGATGTTGAGGAGGAGGCACCTACGGAGGAGAAGGAGAGAGAGCTCAGAGATCGGATGATGGAGGGGAGACGGGAGGATGATGCCCCTAGGGATGGTGATAGGGAGGCCATAGAGGAGAGACTGAGACTGATGACAGTTGAGTTTGATGCCATGAGGATAGAGAGATACAGTGCCTGTGCAAAGTTAGATGCCATGGAGATAGATAAAGACAGTGCTCATATGGAGAGAGACAGTGCACTCATGGAGAGGGATTAGGCCATAGCCCGATGACAGGAGATAGAGCAGCAGTTTATAGAGGTCAAACACCTTTGTAGTGGCATTTCATCTTATGGTATGGTACGTGAGCTAGTTAGATGAGTAGAGAGAGCTACTTATTATAGGGATTTATATAAGGTAGTGGTACCAACAGAGAGATGAGCTCCTCGCTTCTTAGAGGTTCGTAGCCAGAGATCACAAGGCAGGAGTCACACCAGGACACAAAGTACAGAGGGTGTGGTAGGACCACTAAGGGTAGGTTCATATGAGAGGCCTTCCACCTCATAGAGAGCACCTTTGAGGATTTTACCACCACCTTCACCATGTGACAATAGTAGCAGTGGGACACATTGACACTTGTTATATATGTGTAGACATTGTATTTTGATCAGAGAGCCTGCGAGGTCATTTTTATTTATGGATACACTCGGAAATTGTTCTATGACACATTATTTTGAGTGATATATATATGATTTTGGTGGCTTCTATATGATATGCAGTTCTATTTTATGGATGATGCATTACTTCTATATGATTATGCTTCCTAGATAATGTATGTACATGTGTTATGAATGAATGCTTCTACATGTGATTAGTTATGCATTCTATGATGTTTATGATGTCTTTATTTACTTATGATAGTGGATGTAATGTTCTATATGATGCTTATGTATATGTGATGGTGATTTGTACATGCAATATTTACATTATGTATCTTATGATGATGAAATGCCTATTATGTCATGATTTTGTAGATATGCAATGAAGATGTTAATGTTCCTATATATGTAAAATGCAATGTAACTATATGAAATGCTTTTATATGTGTGCATATGTAAATGATCTAATGTTTTTATATGTGATAAACCCTATTGGACTGACCTAATGTGGTCTCGGGGGCTCATCGATTGATTAGCCTTTCCTACTTTGTACACGTAGAGACCTCGTAGTTCAACATGACCAATGACCTTTAATATACAAAGAGTCATGATTTTGATGTGTGATACATGAAAAACTAGATAAACAGACCTAATGCCTTTGGGGCACATCAATTGATGGCCTTGTCTACGTCTTAGTTGTAGAGGCAACGTAGTTTGACTATGTCTACAACTAACTTAACATGACTGACTTGACTTTGTTTTTGGTATTTTCTAACATGTTTTGATTTTTTTAGAGTTTTGAAGTTTTCTAATGTTTTTTGGGATTTCTTAGGACATTTTATATTATGTACATGGTCTTCAGGGCACAGAACAAATTTTTTCCCCCAATCAGGAATAAGACTTGTAAGATGGAGATGGGAGTGTGATAGAATGGACTTTGATGTCAATCATTCCAAAGAATGGATATGGAATAAACACATATTATGATGGATGATGAAAAAGTCTGATTGGAAAGATGGTAGACAAAAGAGCGAGCTTGACTACACATAGCGCCTGTTTGCCAAGTTTTCACCATGATACTTATCCATAGTGCCACCGAAGCCGTTTTCACTATTGGACGAATTATTTCTCTTGACTATTTTGATCAATTTTTTTTATTGGTGTTAACAACTCCTGTTTGCCAGGTTTTCATCAAGGTAACCATTTTTTTGTTTTTCCATTTTTCTGTATTTTCTAGACTAAGACACAGATTCTCAGAAGCTACACATAGAACCTCCTCAGATGAAGTCTATTGATAGGTGAAAAAATTGGCTCTCCTTCAAGAGTAGAGAGTTGGTATGCTCCTGATCCAAAAACATATGTGACTATATAGGGCCCCAACCAGTTAGGTTCAAACTTACCTGGTTTTTCTTGTTTAGCTTAATTCTTAGAATTCTCCATTAAAACTAGGTCTCCAATGTCAAAGTGTCTATTTAGAACTTTCCTATTATAGCTATGACAAAGATGATTCTGATATTCTTGCAAATGGTCTAGTGCTTTCTATCTTTGTTCATCCGGTAATTCTAGCTCTTGTAATTTAGATACACGATATTCTTCATCGCCAGTGTGACCTTTCAAGGATACCCTCAGGGAAGGTATGTCAACCTCAATAGGTGAGATAGGTTCAAATCTGAATACTAGGGAGTATGGAGTGGCGCTAGTGGGAGTATGGATGCTTGTGTAGTAAGCCCATAGGGCAGAATTAAGTTGTAGGTGCCAGTCATGACCAAGGTCATTGATAGTCTTTTCTAGGATTCTTACAATGGTTTTATTAGATGCCTCGACTTGGCCATTACCTTGCAGGTAATACGGGGTGGAAAAATGATGTTTGATATGAAACTCTTCACATAGATGGTAGACTTCTTGGTTTTTCAATGGGTGTCCATTGTTTGTGATTATGGATTGGGGTACACCATATCGAAAAATGATATAGTTTAGGATAAACCTAGAAATTTTCGTGTCAGTGATGTAGGTCATGGGAATAGCTTCAATCCATTTAGTGAAGTATCCAGTGGCGGTTATGATGAATTTATGGCCGTTGGATGATGGAGGGTGTATCTTACCTATGAGGTCAAGTCCCCATTGGGCAAAGGGCCATGGTGAGGTAATCAAATGAAGCTATTGTGCTGGTGCTCTTATCAAATCTCCATGTATTTGACACTATCTACATTTATGTACAAAGATATATGAGTCTTTGTCCATTGTAGGCATATAATAACCTAGTCTCATAATCTTATGGGCTAAAGTAGGACCACTCGAATGGGATCCGCATATACCCTCATGCATCGCTCACAAATTTTTTTGTGCTTCCTCAACATCAAGACATCTCATTAGGGTGTTATCTAAGGTACATCTATATAGGGTATCTCCAATGATGGTGTATTTAGCTGACTTATGAATAAAAGCTCTGCGCTGGTTATTGGACAAGTCTAGAGGTAAGGTCTGGTCATTTAGATAGTCAAATATGTCTTTATACCAAGGGAAAGTTGGACCAAAAATCATACACACCATCGCAGTATCAGGGACATCATAGGCAGGGACGAATAGCTATTCAACCAAAAACTCAAACTTAGGCACATTACTTGAAATATTCAGCAAGGAACCCACGATTGCCATAGCATCTGCAGTCCTATTCTGAATACGTGGTATTTGTTGAAAAGTAATTTTATTAAATTACTATTTGAAACTATTGTCCATGTGCTTGTAGGGGGTGAGCTTCTCATCCTTAGTCTCATAATCATCATTTACTTGCCGAATTCCTAGCTGAGAATCACCAAAAAAGTGTAGGATCTTAATCTTCCACTGTGCTTCCATTCTTAGTCCTATCACTAAGGATTCATACTCTGCTATGTTGTTGGTGCAAGGAAAAGCAATCCTGAATGATTTAGGAACAGTATCACCCTAAGGTGTAACAAATAGGATACGTACTCCTGAACCATGATTTGTATGTGACCCATCAAAGTATAATTTCCATTCAGTTTTAATGTCAATGTTAAAGAGAAATTCATCAAGAAAATTTGCCACTAAAGGATGGTCTGCCTTCATAGGTGCATCTTCTAGATAATCTAATATCACCTGTCCTTTTATACCCTTCCTCTTGACATATTGAATTTCATACTCACTAAGTATCATAACCCATTTAGCCAATCAACCTGTTAATGCTTCTTTACTTAAGAGATACTTGAGGGGATCAATCTTTGCTACCAACATTGTTTGATGATTTAGCATATAGTGTCGAAGTTTCTAAGTGTAAAAGACTATTGCAAGATAGGCATGTTCTATGTTGTTGTAATTCAATTAATATCCTACTAAGGTATGACTAATGTAGTATACTTCTCTTTCATGACCTTGATCATCGTTTTGTGCAAGAAGAGCCCCTAATGCCGACTGAGTTACTGAAATGTATAATATCAATGGTTTTCCATCTATATGTGGCATTAAGACAGGTGGAGTGAGAAAATAATCCTTGATTTGTTGGAAAGCTTCCTGACATTTAGGTGTCCACAAAAAAGGTACTCCTTTCTTGAGTAGATATTGAAATGGGTGTATTTTGTCTACCAGTTGTACCATGAAATGCCTGATAGACTGTAATCTTCCCTGTAGTGTTCTTAGTTGACCAATGTTGACTGGAGGAGGCATCTCTGTAATAGCTCTTACCTTTTCTAGATCTACCTCAATGCCTCTTCTAGAAATTATATACCCTAGAATTTTCCCTGATTTCACTCCAAAGACACATTTCTTCAGATTTAATCTGACATTGTAATTCTCTAGCCTCTGGAATATCTTGTCTAGAACCTTCAAATGATCCTCCCTTGTTTCTAATTTAGCTATAATTTCATCTACATAATCTTCCATGAGAGTATGTATAAATTCATGGAAAATAGTAGTCATTTCTTGTTGAGAGGTAAATCATGCATTCTTAAGGCCAAAAGGCATCACATTCCAATAGTATGTGCCCCATGGACATGTGAAAGTTGTCTTGTGCTAGTCTTCAACTGTGATTTTGATTTGGTTATACCCAGAGAAACCATCCTTGAGGGATAGCATCTTGTATCCTGTTGTAAGGTCTACTATCATGTCTATGTTCGGCAAAGGGAAGTCATCCTTAGGACATGCCTTGTTAATGTCTCTAAAGTCTGTGCAAATGTGAATGCCCCTAGTTGGTTTAGTCACTGGTACAATATTTGATATCTAGTCTCCATATTCTATCATCCTTATGAATCCTACATCTATAAGTTTCTTGAGTTCTACTTTGACCAATAGAGCAATTTGTGGATGCATTTTCCTTAACTTCTCTTTGACTGGCTTAATAACTAGCTGTAGTGGTAGATCGTGAAATATGAGGTTTGGATCTAGCCCAGGCATGTCAGCATATAACCATGCAAAATTTATCTCTCTTTCTGAAGAAGTCCTTAAACTCAAGTTTTTCTGTCTCTGTTAAAGAAGCAGCAAAATATACTATTCGGTGATTCTCTTTTGTAACTATGTTGACTTCAACAAACTCTTCTACTAGCATTAGTGACTTTTCCTATTAAATGGGGAGAATATTTAAACCTCTATCCTTGGGTGCCTCTGAGAGGTTTTTGCCCCTAGATACGTCCTTTATTTTGACTATTTCTTCATCCAAAGGTGCCTTTTAGTTTTCACCTAGGGACTCATCATTTTTATTTTCATTGTATTTTTTCTTTTTATTCTCATTTTTGCGACTAGAAGTGTAAATAGACTCCCCAAAATATGTTTTTTCATCCAAGTCTATGGTAAAACCAGCTTTATGATCCCCTCTAGGTATGCCTTCTTGAAGTCCCATGAACTCAACTAATGCTTCGTTGTTCTCAAATGTATCTAAGATGGGTGTACCTTGTTGATCCCAGTCAATAAGTTTGGGATATATGAGGGGTATGTCATCATCAGAGTTAGCAGAGGTGGAAGATGACAAGGTGAGTATAGAATGGTTGACATGGTCATAGAATTTTTGGACTAACTCCTTCTTGTTCTTTCTCCTAGGGGTAGGTAAACTTTGATATGGGACTATTGCTATGGCTAAGTCATCAGAAGATGGCTCATCAGGTTTCCAAGATGCACGATCAAGGGTTTCCCAATAATAGTGCTTAAGCCATTCTTCTTTGGTCAAGGATTTATGATGATGGGGACTAGATGACTTTGCTAAGGATTTTATCATGAGGTCAAGTTCTCCAAATAGATTATCTAGGTTCATGGTACTGGTAGAGAAAAGGGAATCCCATTCACAATCACTTGAGTCAGGGGATTCATCATAAACTAGGGGTTTATGATAAAATGGGGGAAGTGGTTCATAAGACATCTCAATGTCTGTGTAAGCACTCACTTGCTCTTGAAATGGTGACGAAGTACTAGAAAAACCAATTCTAACTAGTTGAAACCCTAGCCCTAGGTATTTCGGTCATGGTGAGACAATGATTGGTTCCATCCTTCCATTTTGATGTAGGCCTAACCCACTATATCCATCATAGCCTTTGCTTTGCATTATCTTAAAGCCTTTTTTGTAATGATCCTTAGCTATTTGAATAGATGGTGAGGGGTATTCATTATCTTCTCGATACAACCAGGAGGTATCTCTTTAGTCCACAACCTCTTCACTTAACTCTCCCCATTTGGTCAATGTCATTGTAGGGGGAACATGAAATGTGACTGCTGATTGTCTTCTATCTACCATGGGTAAGCCATATTTCTTAGGTGGAATCAGCTGACTGACACAATAGGATGCCTTCATGTAATATTCCCCACAACCCTTGTCCTGGATCTCGACCTTTGGAGTGGATAATGGTGGTTTGAATGAAATGGAATTGGTAAGATGTGATGGATCAATGTATAGGGATAAAGTGGATGATGATGTAGCTTTTTGATTAATGGGTACTTGTTGTTGTGGAATTCCCTTTAGGCTTGTACAGTATTGAAAAGGATCTGGATCACCATCAATCATGATCTCCGTGCCATTATGTGGGAATTTAAGACATTGGTGATACGTGGAAGGTACGGCTTTCATTGCATGTATCCAAGGTCTACCTAGAAATAGGTTATACAGAAGGGTGAGATCCAAGACTTGGAAGCTGGTGTTCATGACTGCTGGGCCAATTCTAATAGGAAGTGTGAAAACTCCCTTGGATGATCTTTCCTCATCATCGTAAGCCTTGATGACTATAATTTTAGAGGTGTCTACACAGTCTTCTGAGAATCCTAATGCCTTAACCAATTTTAGGGTACACAAGTTCAAAACTACTCCTTCATCTACCAAGACTCATCTGACTTTGGTTTGACTGACTAGGACTTCAAGATGTAATGGGTCATTATGACCAGTCTTTTCGGTTGAGTAATCTTGTTGGGAAAATGTGGCATGATGTGAGTTGGTTAAATATCCTACCATTTCTTTGGAATGATTGACATCTAAGTCTGTAGGGATAGTCGTGTTCTATAAGGCTTTGTTGAGAATGGCTCAATGCTCAGGTGATAAAGTCAACAATTCCAAAATGGATATATGTGCGGGGGTTTTGCTCAGTTGATCAAGGAGATTGTATTTAGACTTGGAATATTGTGCAGGTGGCGCATAAGAAGGTCTTGGAATAGTTATTTTTGTTTTGTGTGTGTTTACAACACATTTCAGATGCTTCTTTTTGATGATGGTATCAACATGTTCATTTGCAGCTCGGAGGCTATATACGGTCTTTCCTTTTCCATAGTCATACTTAGTGTTTGTGTAATTGGCTGACGGAGAATTCTTGTTTCCTAAACTGGAGGCTTTTCCTTTCGTGTGGTAATTTAACGGGTCCATGAAGACCTTATGATTACTATTCTTGGTATTTATCTGCCCATTCACCTCTATGGTTCCATTTTCAACAATGTCTTGTATAATATTCTTCAATTGGAAAAATTGTTGTAGGTTGTGTCCTTTCGTTTGATGATAGTCACAAAAAGCGTTATCATCCCACCATGAAGGTTTAAACTATCTAGGATCATACTCTCTTAGTTCCAAAGGTTTGATGAGATTACGTTTAATCAATTCCTTGAAAAATGTCTCAATTGGCTGTCCTAAAGGGGTAAATTCACGTGTAGGAAATCTCCTTTGTGGTCGTTGTTGCTATGAATTTTGGACATAATTGGTTGTTTGATCTAGACTATTCATCTTGTCTTGATTGGGGTTGTTATTTATAAGTGTGATAACTGGTCCTATATGTATGTTTTTAGCATCAATAATGTCATCATTTGTAACATTTTTGTTTCTAGGCCAGAATTTATTCCTATCATTGGGTGCATTTTGATGTTGAACCACTAGATTTCTTCCTGGTACCTTGATTTCTCCTTTGTCTATGAGGATTTTTTCAAGGATGATGCCCTTTTATACCAAGTCTAGGAATGAAGTACAACAGTGTCTTCTTAAGTCACTTCACAGTTATGGATTGATGTTTTCAAGGAATATCGTGACCTTTTTCTTTTCTAGTATTTCAACTAGACATCTGCTAGCTAGACTTCTCCATCTCTAGAAGAAAGTGGTGAAAGTTTCATCATCTTCTTCTATTGTGTGACATAACGTTTCTATGGTTATTTCATTGTCTATGTTAAAGGCAAATTGTTCGACAAACTTCTCGGCTAATTCACCCCAGGATCGTATGCCATATGGTAATTTGGAGAACCACTCTAGTGCTATCCCTATAAGGGTTTGCGGAAATAGTCTCATCAAGTATGTGGGGTCATACGACATGTCCATGCATGCCATTGAGAATTATCTAATGTGTTCTAAAGGATTCTTCCTCCCATTAAATGTAGGAAAATTCAGTATAATGTACCCATGGGGGAAGGGTGTCATGTAAAGCGCTTCTTCGAAAGGACATGGACACATATCTTTCACTGAGATAGTTCATTTTCCTGACATAGACATGTTGTCCATCTATTGTTGAAGCGTTTGCATTTGGTTTTAAAGAACATCTACTTGTGTCAAGGACATGTTGTTTGCATTGTTTGGATAAATATAAGTGTTCCGATATGCCATGTTCTTTGACGGGTTTTGATTTGGCAAGGGAATATATCCTGTTAGAATGTTCTAATTTGGTATAGGAATATTTCATGTCTAAATGTTCTGATATGGTATAGGAATATTTCCTATCTGAGTGTTCTTATTTGGTATAGGAATATTTCCTATCTGAGTGTTTTGATTTGGTATGGGAATATTTCCTATCTGAATGTTTTGAATTGGTATAGGAATTCTCGTTCCCGCTTTGGATCTCTTACCAGTAGTGTTGGTGCCAAAGGGGTTGGAGGAAGTTTCCCCCGCAGTAAATTTTCAACCCTATGTTAAGTTGAAAGGGATTGTGATTACAATTGAAGATGTTTGAGTAGATACGCTAGTTGGTATCGTTGTGGTAATTTGGGGAATAGAAACACTTGACATTGCAATTTGTGTTGGTTGAGTAGATTGTGTTTTCAAAGTATGAATATCAAATCCTAGTGGTAGTGTGGCACCTTCTACTAGCAAATTTGCTAGATATCATTGGGGATCATTTTCCAAAAAATCATCCACAAAGGATACAAAATTTAGGACCTTGTACGGCAGCGTCGATGTCTTCTATATAAATTTGTCCATGTGTGTCTCTAGTGACGTGTTTTTCAAGAAAAGGTTTGTGTGGTCTCTCACTTCTTGATGGTTGATTCCTGAATGGATTGATAAATTTGTTAGGGTCCGACATTTATTTATGTTTCTTTTGAGACCTTGTTTCAACCATGAAAAGTTGCTCAAACTAGGGTAATGCAGACTATGTCTAAAATATTGATATGACCTATTTCTATGTTTTTTGGATTTTTTGAAAAATAAGGATGTTGCTAAAGATTTCTAAAATGACGTATTCTAAGATGATGTATGGTAGGATGGACAATATTCAAAATCTCGAGTATACTTATGATAGTAAATGATTCTAAGATGAGTATAACCTAACACCTATGGAATAAATGCATGCAATGATTTGTGTTTGACCAAGGAACTTGATTGTAAGACAAGGATAGTTGACAAGGTGAATTTTCCAAACTAGACTATTGAGCTGAAAAGATTCACTAATAGGACCAAAGTGACTAGGTTCAATGATGAGGACAAATCAAAACATGAACATATCTAATGACACAGAAAGTTGTTCTATTCGGCTATATATAATTTCCTAGAAAGTATCTAAATGCATGCAACTTAGGATGACTTATGACTAAGACGTATATGACACCTAGTAATGCAAGGTTTTGAGAAAAAAAAATAGTTTTTGTCCAAGGTTAATCTTTTAGAAACAAAAGCAAAAATGATAGTGATGTTTCAGACTTAGTTTTTGGTTTTCGAAGTTTTTTGTTGATAGTCAAATTTAGTTCACCTAACAGTTGTGGTTCTATTTTTGACAGATGCGGTTTTGCATGCACATGCGGTGATTTAACTAAAACCTTGTTTCAGATATTGAGATAGTTTGGAATTTTTGACAGATGTGGTTTTCATTATGACATATGCGGTTTACAATACACATGCAATTTTCTGATAGATGTAGTTTTTCTTAAGACAAATGCGGTTTTCCAATATGCATGCGGTGATATGGACTCTTAACTTTCTGATAGACACTTACGGCTTAAAAATTGACAGATGCGGCTTGCATGTACACATGCGACTCAAAATTTGATAGTTGCGGCTCATAATATCTAGATTGTTAAAATGAACTTTTTTGACAGACACATGCAGCATTTCCCCTAACAAATGTGACTCGCTAAGATAGATGCGGTGTTAAAACTGATAGTTGTGACTCACTTTTTGATGGTTGAAGTTTTTCTGAAAGTTGTTTTAACTGAATCTGTTTGTTGATGAATATTTTTAATGAATACAACAAACACAAGCACAGGAATCAATGTATTTTTAGTTTGTGATGATAGAATTGTTAAGACTCGAAAACATTTACAACCTAGGCTTTTTGGACAATATTTATTGAATTGTTACTTGGATTTCTCTAGCTACGCATATTTATGGTGGATGACTAGTAGCTTGACCCCAATGGATCTCCTCCATGACACTCAATTATATGGGGTAGCAAAGCTACTGTACCCATGAAAATCCCATGGAATACATCTCATCTCCACACATAAACCGTAAGAATGTAAGACGGCTTCGTAGGGCCGATCCTACTGCACCGGCAAATAGGTAGGATTTTAGAAAACTACAACATGGTATTTAGTAAGGGCATTCCGTTTGTGGGGTACTATTCAACTTCGGCGAGAGACCGTTTATGCCCTTCTTGTCAGAATAGTGAGTGTGATTTTTGGGGTTTCTCCCATAAATCCATTTTTATATACCAGGTGGAAGCCATTGGCTAAAGCATGTTACCGGTCTGAGTTGTCTTGAGGTGAGTACTTTTCCCCACCAAGACAGACCCAAATTCTAGCGTCAGTAACCATTTCTCTTACACCCAAGATCGCATGATTTTGCAAGGGGAGAGGATACTCTAATATACTAAATCGTAAAGGGTGACAAATATGTTCTTTCGCACCAAACAAAACAAACACTGATTCTTTTTATTCCAAATGACAATTATCTATCTACCAAACATAAAGCTTGCTAAATAAATTAAAAAAAAGGCATTAGGTCTTGCATGCAAACTGATCAGTAATTCATTGTTCTTGTCTTCAACTTTCGTCTTGCAGAAAAGATATGGTTTTGGTTTTTATTGTCTTCTATGCTTTGTCCTGCAAAAACTACGTTGTTCCCCCTTAACACAGCTAATAAAAAACATTAGAAAAAAATGAAAAATATGGTGAAAAACAAAAAGGGAAAATGGATGTACACAAGTTTTAAATAAATGAAAAAGAAATTACTAGACAGATGTGGCTTCCAGAGTCACAGTTGTGACGCGGGTTTAAATATGGATGTGGTTCGTGTTGTCAGTCGATCACGAGTCGAAATATTGACAGTCAAATGCAGTTCAAGGCTTTCTAGATGTAGTGCAGAATGGCAGATGCATCACATTTTATAGTAGATGCAACTCATAGATACGAATGTGTCAGTGTTTTGAATAGATGCGCTGCACCGTACGATAACTTGCAAAAAAAAAAATGGAAGGACGGAAAGACGAAAAGATGTGCATATTTGAAGCGTGTTCACGTCGAGTTCACCAAATGTAACATAGAATAAAATCTGGAATAAGATCTGCACCTAGAATAGATGATGTTAATCCTAATCTGAATCAATATTAATCTAAATCAAACAACAAAGAACGAAAACAAGTAAACATAATTAAATTAAACAAATCAATTGGAAATCTCTCACCGAATATGCATTCACTCCTTCGAATTATCTCAATTGCTCTTCTCCATTTTTTTGTTTCAGTATTCTTGCCCTCAGATTTTCAGTATTGATGGAAGAATAACCTTGTTGAATGTCTAATCAAAATATCAAAGATAAGTTTCTTCTCAAAAGTGTATGATTTCGGGAGGAGGAATAATGATAATGACAGGCCATTTTATAGATTTTGGGGTTTCAAACGATCGGCTCAAATTGAAAGAGAGATTGATGGACAAGATTGATGAATGTCATGTGATGATTAAAATTAAACAACAAAGAATGAAAACAAGTAAACATAATTAAATTAAACAAATCAATTGGAAATCTCTCACCGAATATGCATTCACTCCTTCGAATTATCTCAATTGCTCTTCTCCATTTTTTTGTTTTAGTATTCTTGCCCTCAGATTTTTAGTATTGATGGAAGAATAACCTTGTTGAATGTCTAATCAAAATATCAAAGATAAGTTTCTTCTCAAAAGTGTATGATTTCGGGAGGAGGAATAATGATAATGACAGGCCATTTTATAGATTTTGGGGTTTCAAACGATTGGTTGAAATTGAAAGAGAGATCGATGGACAAGATTGATGAATGTCATGTGATGTGAGTTTAGTGTCAGTTAGAGCATGAGTGAGAAAGCACTACAAGATAGAGATTAAGTTAGACGACAACTTAATCTTGTGTCAAGACTATTTGAAAACAAGAATAACAAGAGTTCAAGATCTTAATCTTTAGTTAAGAGTCTTCGAAAATAGAAGAATTAGACTTTGAATGTCAAAGACAAAGTTAGAACTTGAAGAATAATGCATTCAAATGCAAACATGAGTTAATTAATTAAATAAAGATATTTAATTAATAAACACATTCATTCATATGAGTTAGAACTAGTTAATTGACTAGTTGTGACAAAGAGTTCTTTCGCAAAGACAAACAGGTGTTGAACTCGAAGATAACTGAAGAACTAAAAATAGATTTTGAGTCAGAAGGTGAGTGAATAATTAGTTAACTGATTGAGAAATGAATGTAACATAAATGATTTAAATATGAATTAAATGTTAATTTAATTCAACATTCGAAAATGAAAGATTATAATTAAATAAATAATTATAATTTATTTAATTTGACTGTTGTAAAGGTGGAATTGAATAATTAAATAATAAATATTTAATTTATAGATAGAGAAATTAATTAGTTAGTGACATAATTAAACAAATATGATTTATTTAATTAATCAAGTTGAATAAAGGTTATTATGAATTAATGAATTAATTAAAAAGGGTATTTAATTAATAAAGGAAATATGTGTTAGAAAAGGGTAATTAAATAATAAACATTATTTAATCATGACCATGGATAATAGAAAATTATGTTGAATGTGTACCCACAGGCCTAGACCAATTCTCGGTATCTACAGATCACACCTGCCAAAAGGCTACCTTAGGTACTTCTCCATATAATTTATTCTATGGTCAAAAGCCTATCTTTCTCATTCACTTATAGATCCATACATTTTGGTTCATCAATGAGTATTATGATGAAGGAGAGAGAATTGAAGCAAATGAGATGAAGCCATTGAGAATTTTTCCAAGCACTAGGGTATTGTGAAATGTTGGTTTGATCGGCCAAAAAATGTTAAGGCCTTCAGAATCTTTGATTTGGTCTTATATTAGGATAAATCCCATGAATGAAAGGGGGAACATGGTAAATTCAACAAGCTTTGGCTTGGCCCCTTTAAGATTTTTGAAATTATTGGAGACAATGCTTATCACTTGAAACCTCTCACAGGAGAATATGTATCATTTCACATTAACGGGCAGTGTCTTAAGCACTATTTCCTTTCTTGAGTTGTTACAACTCAACTTTGTACATAGTTAGTTTAGGTGGTTTTTGGTAGGTTATTTTTCCTATTGATTTGCTTTTGCTTCATTTTTTTTCTTTTGGTGAGATGGTTTTCTTGTTTGTCTTAGTGGTAGAGCCATGTACAGTCAAATAGATTTTTTGCTAAATGTTCATGCCTATTTCTTTTATAATATTTCATAAGTCATTTGGAGGTATTTGTTACCCTCAGTGATTGAGTTACCTTGATTCAATTTCTACTTGGTTCAAAAAGAAACCATTATTTGAATCCTTTTACACTTGTCTCAATCCAAATAATTTACACATTTTTGATGTTCCTTGGCAGCTTTATGGTACGTATCATGAAACTTTGGCGGGTAAAAAATATTAAATCTTCTTCAGTGACCACTACAATCTCCAAACCTAGAATAAGCTTCACTTCTTATCAATTCACAAAAGAAAAGTTGTTGAGAATGAAACCAAAGAAATATCTAATAAGCAATTGTATCGATGTGCAAAAAACTCTATCGGGGCTATGGAAATTCGGTTGGCAACAAAGAAATATTTTTTGGGATTGTGGTGATAACCTCATTGGGGCTATAGACACCTAACAGGTAGCGAGGCAATATATGTGTTACTTTTGGAGTTGGACTATCTATGTAGTCTTTCTTAGTTGAATGAGTTACTTACCCTAGGTCTACTAGGGAAAGGAATAAACTCACAAAGCACACACATATGAGGATTTAATATATGACATAAATGGGTTCAACTAATGATTTTAAATCCCATTTAAGCAAGAAATGTCCTATAAAGCTTTCATTTTGGTACTAACCAAAGATTATAGGTTTAGGAAAAATTCTTATCCGTGAAATGTTCAAGAACATTCTTAGAAGAGTTGTCATTTTTTGTGCATTTTAAACACACACCCCACTAAAAGCAGCGACCCCCTTTTTTCCCTTTTTTCTTTTGTGTTAGCTTCGCCGATGCTCGTTTGGTTTTTTATTTTACCTTGACTTTTTGGCCTTTGGTCCATGTTTCCTTCAAAATTTTAAGGCAGCTCAAAAAATCCTAAGTGCCCTTTTTTGGAAGTTTCATTGTGGGTTTCCATAGGTGGGATGCCATCAGGCAGATTCTAGAGTCCTTCTAGCTATTTGTAGAAATTTCAGTGTGGAAATTCATTTACAAGAAATCGTATGCGGAATTATGTTCAAAAAATACCATAGTATTTGGCACCCGTATTGTCCAGTCCTGCATAGCCTTAGCACCCACAATAAATTTCTCTGCACCACCTTGCCACCCACACCATGGGTTTCCACAAATTAGGGTTTTCACACAAACCAAGAAATCTACCATAAAAAATGCAATTGGATCTATAAATAGGGTTTAAATCAAGATCATTTTCACCCTTCATGCAATGAGAATTTGGCCGTTCTACTATGGTTTTACTACTTGTATTGGAGATAAATTTGTGCATAGATTCAATCAGTCCTACTTTTTGTTTGCATGCAGATTAAACTCATATGTAATCCAATCATTTTTGCTTGAATTTTGAATCACAAATCTGATGTTCCGATAATTTTTTTTTGAGAAAATTGTTTGTTAGTGTAATTAAATGTTTTGTACCTTGTCCTAGGTCATAATTACACCTTAGTTAAGTTTACTTAGGGACCACATAGGAGTTGTTGGAGAATTTCCACCTTTGGTGGACTTATTTTCTTATTACTTTATCACCTCCACCTTTCATGGACATATCATGTGATTAGGTTTCCACCTTTTGTGGTAGATCCACTATTTGTGGTGGCTATCACATTATCACATTTCCACTTTAGGTGGAGTAATAGCTTTTCATTGTTGTCTCATGTCATAATATTATGACACTTGTCATAATCTTATGCACTCCTATGTTCTTACCTTGGCTATATAACCAAGGGGTCTCTCATTGTAAAATCAAGCAATTCCATTATCATTGACAGTGAATATAGTTTATTCTTGTCATATTATTTTCTCTCTTCTTTGTGCTTTCGATTTGGTCCATAGATTTTGGCATCCATAGCCAATTCTAACATGGTATCAGAGCATGTTTGATTCTAACATGGTATTAGAGTGGGTTGGGTGCCATTGGAGAGTCTTTCTCTGAAGAGAGGTACCAGATTTGAGGAGGTTCCATTTTATTTTATTTTATTGCAAGTTCATATCGGAGCTTGCTAGTGCAAATTTGAGCTCACCATTGCATCCAGAACGCTTGAGAAAGTCAGATTTGGCTTTTGGTTCACTCAATTTGATCACCATTTGCATTTCTGACAAACAAGGGTTTGTTGAAAATCGTATTTTATTGGAGCCGTCATCATTTTTGCTTCAAAAATCTAGTTTTTGTTCATTTGCAAGAAAAACGATTTATGGGTTTTGTAGCCAGCGTCAAAATTTGAACTAGGTATCTTTTAGATTTTGCATATCTTGCACAGATTTGGAGAAAATCATAGTAAAAAAGCGTTAGATGTCATTTTTCTCCTGGCTAAAGGTTAAAAAAAAAAAAATTCCTGTCTTCTACTTGTTGGATCAAAAAAAGGTTTCTGGGTTTTGTTTCTAGCATCCAAATATTTCTGGGTTTTTATTTTTGTCTACAAACAATGAGTAGATTTTCCATAAATCAAATTAGGAAAAAGAAACAAAAAAAAAATCATTTTTTTGCTAGAAAGCTCATTTCCAGCAAGCTAAATTTAGTTTTTTGAAAAATTCATAACTTTTGGCTACTGTGTTTGTTTTTGGCAAACGAGATATCAATGGAAAGCTAGTTTCGAGCACTTCACAATGGTGTAGGCCATTTTTTTCAGATTTGGTCATCTACACAAATTTGAGGTTATTTTTCATCATGGAGACAAATGTGAACATTGGTTTGTGCATGGACTCTTTTTTGTTTTCATGCAATAAGTTTTCATTTTGTCCTTAATTTATGCATGTTTTGCATGTTCTCCTTTTAAAGTCATGGGTTATTGTAATAAATGATTACATAAAGTTCCATCTAGGGGGCTTCTTGCATAATAATTTGATTAGAGTGTAGTTGCACTTTGATCTCATCTTTGTATTGATGACAACTCACATGAATTGTATCTGGATTATGTTGTTTCTTTTGGCCACATCTTGCTCATAGCTTGACACATTTTGGTTCGCATCGGTTCACATCTCAGATTGAGAGCCTATAGTTAATGATCTTAAATCACATGAGATTCATATTGGGTCACATCTCAATTTAAGGGCCATTCATTTTATGGTTAATGTTCCAGAATCTTCATGGTACTTGCTCCTATGGATCAGTTTTAGTCACAGTTTGGCATCGACATCAAGATAAACATAGCTTCCATATTCTTTCATCATATCATTCTCTCTTATGGGGGGCATCATTTAATCATCTATTGTTGCTTCATAGATTCCAGAGTTGTTCCAGTTTGTGAGTTTTCCAGTGTTCCTTGGCATTGGGTCTGTTGTTGCTTTATCATGATTCCACTTTGAGTCAATCGGTGACTCGCATATGGTTTCAGTAGCAAACAAAAGTATCTTTCCTTGCTTGTCAGATTGAGGATTCCTGTGTTACTCCATAGTATACTTCAATTGCTTCTCTTGCAGTAGGTTATCTCATTAAGGGGGGGCTGCCTTGTCTCTCTTCTACTTCTCTCTTATGGGGGGGTCTTTTTCCTCACATGGGGTTTTTACCTTCTCATGCATCATTGAAAAAATTTCTATCTTATATTTCATCTCTCTTTTGGGGAGGAGTTTTATCCCACTGGGTTTTCTCCTTTTCTCCATTTGTGAGAGATTGCATTGCATTTGTACATGGGTACCTAACATGGCCTAGTTGTTGGGACCCATCTTGCATTGTTTGCATTTGTGTACATTCTCCCTAAGTTGCACTTAAGGGGGGTGTTGGTGTAATTAAATATTTTGTACCTTGTCCTAGGTCATAATTACACCTTAGTTAAGTTTACTTAGGAACCACATAGGAGTTGTTGGAGAATTTCCACCTTTGGTGGACTTATCTTCTTATTACTTTATCACCTCCACCTTTGGTGGACTTATTTTTTTATTACTTTATCACCTCTACCTTTTGTGGTAGATCCACTATTTGTGGTGGTTATCACATTATCACCTTTCCACTTTAGGTGGAGTGATAGCTTTTCATTGTTGTCTCATGTCATAAGATTACGACACTTGTCATAATCTTATGCACTCCTA
This sequence comes from Sequoiadendron giganteum, assembly GCA_007115665.2. Taxonomy (NCBI): domain Eukaryota; kingdom Viridiplantae; phylum Streptophyta; class Pinopsida; order Cupressales; family Cupressaceae; genus Sequoiadendron; species Sequoiadendron giganteum. Next base: position 810,989,035 of record CM021102.1, read on the forward strand.
TGTTCTCACCTTGTCTATATAACCAAGGGGTGTCTCATTGTAAAATCAAGAAATTCCATTATCATTAACATTGAATACAGTTTATTCTTGTCATATTATTTTCTCTCTTCTTTGTGCTTTCCATTTGGTCCATAGATCTTGGCATCCATATCAATTCTAACATGGTACCAAAGCATGTTTGATTCTAACACTGTTAAACTTCAAAACTTAAGACTGAAAAAACTTCGTGGAAGTGTCCATATGGAACTCTATGTCTATTCCACCAAATTTTGTCTTTGAACCCTTTTGATGGGTGTTTTTTGCACAACAATAGCTCAAACAGAATAAATGTTATCCTATCTCTCTTGAAAGGTTGATCTCTATGAACAAAGAGATAACCTCAAGGTCTCTCATGTGTTAGGTCATGACAATGTAGTAGAACCACTCAATGATAAATGTGATATGCTGGTAATCACAAAGGAACCTTACAAAAAAAAGTTGGAAGCTCTAATCCCATCAAGATTTTAAGATCTAGTGATGCTTAAATTTCTGGTTCTAACCAAGTAATAAAAGAAACAACAAAAGGTGAGGGTTTCAGAAGTCCTAAGAATAACACTACTCCTAAAATTAACCATGAAAATGATGAGATACTTGGAATTGGCCAATCCCTTTAAAATAATTCATGTTCACCCCAGGCTATACCCTCAATCTTACAAAGAAAAGTGCAATATCCTAAGGTATTAAATATTTTCAGACTATGGTCATTCATTCAATGTAACTGAATAAATGCCTATAGTTGAACTAAGCACATAAGTATCAAGTAAAGGTTGACCTTGCACAACATTCTCATTATCAAGAAGCTGCCCAAAGTATGAACAAAAGATTGCTACAACACTCCAAGCATTAAAATACAATCATTATTAACTAAACCTAAGATACATTCAAATGTTTCCAAGAAATTTAAGAGATAAAACAAGAACCATGTAAGATTATTCAAACCAAAATAAGGCACCAATAACAGCACAATGTCTTCACTTTGTATTAAATCACCGCATTAGTAACAATTCTGGTCTGTTACTACACTTGCTTGAAATGTAAACTAACTTCTAATCTTCTAACATGCCTACCATTCTACTACTAAATCTATTGTCTAAATTGATCGGAAACCAAATTCACCAACCTCTACAAATGACGCCAAAGGCCATACTTATGGAAATCCTACCCGTGCAAACCAGAATTAGGGTTACAAAAAAAACTCGACCACCAATCAAATCGGCCTTGACTAAAAAACAATAATTCACCACCCAACATTGAATGCATGAAGTGACCTTTCAAATCGATCGAGGATCCCAAAATTCATGGTCCGGTCTCTCAAGCCATGCCCACCATTAATGTTCCATCCACATGAATAGAAAAATGGAAACGTGCGCACAACACTAGTTCAAATGTGAGCCACTGATCAAACCCAAGTTGAGAAAATGGATGACTCAGATCAAGTCAAACTAGGTTGAGCCCTCCACAGATCAATCGGCCACCAAAAGTGTCGACCTTGTGTGTATGGATGGGTTTTTCCTATCCGTGACCTCAATATGTACTCGACAATTTCCCATAGATCTCGCCAAATGTTTGAAGTACACCCATCCTTCCTTTAGCCCCGACAACAACCTTCAACTCGATCCAATCTGCATTCAAAAGGCCAGCATTAATGCTCAATACATCATCAAAATCCAAGTCGATCCAATAGAATCCCCAAGGTAAGAAAACCAAGCACAAACCCAAGTGGAGGCGAAACCAAAAACATAAGAGAGTAGAAACGAAACAGGAACAGGAATGGAGACAAAATAGGCGGATGTGGAGATGGGAACAAACAGAGAGGAAAATAGGCTTTAGCAGAACCAAACTCGACAGAAGTAGAGACAAGAACAACCGAAGAGGAAAACATGTGAAAGTGGAACCAAAATGAGACTTTTCACAAAGTCTCAAGCTCATATCCCACCCAGCTCTGGTTTCGATGACCGAAAGGAAGACCAAAGCAGACCTAAGGGAAGAAACCGACCTGAAGGTCGAATGCAGTGAAACGACAAAGACATGGGAATTGGAGCCAGAATGGGAATGGAAACCAAACCGTGAACTTTGACAAAGTTCAGAGTTAGGTTCCATCCTAGTTCTGCCTCTGAAAAAAAAAGAGAAAAAATGAAACAAGGAAAACCAAAGGGAGGAAACCGACCGAAAGGTCGAAGACAAGAAAAGTGATGAAGAAAACAAGAAGGTGGAAAGCGGAGCTGGAACACGAACAGAAACTGAACCGTGAACTTTTACAAAGTTTAGATTTAGGTTCCATCCCATTTCCGCCTCTAAAAAACAAAGGAAACTAGACCAAAAGAGAAAGAGAATAACTCCCAAGACCCAAACAAAAACACCAAGGTTAAAAAGAAGGCAAAAAATTAACCAACCCCTAGAGAGGACATCTGTGAGACCCCAAAACCACTAGGAAATCAACACAAAGGGCACCCACAACCAAGACTAGCCCCAAAGACCAAAGCCACAAGATTTTCAAAGGCAAGCTCAAAAAGGGGGGCAAGAGAGGGTCCCCACTTTTAGGTGAACATTTATTTTTATTTTCATTATTTTCTTTCCTTTTGATATTCTCTTCGAGATTTTCTTTTAAAACTTTACTTTTCACCTTGCAGGCAATGAAGCCCACACTCAAGGGTGAGAACCACAGTGGCACTGGAGCAAAATTTAAGATATTTCACCTAGTTAGACCTCCTAAAGACCACATGCAACCTTGGAATTCTTAAGATTTTTTTGAAGATATAAGACCCAAATACATTATAGATTTTAACTTAGTCAAGTGACTCTAATCCCCAACCCATGCAACATCAGATGAAGGAATTCCACCAACTTGGATGACTCTAAAAGGATGATTGGAGTTTGTAAATGAAATCTCAGAACAGTCCCAAACAAGCAGCTAGTTATATAGATGCAATAAACCAAGAGGAAAGCAAGAAAACCCCAAAATGAAAATAGAGTAGTAGACCAGCAAAGAAAAACCAGAAGAAACCATACTCTAACTAAGGCAAAAACAAAATAGAAGAGAGGAAACCTAATCTACTTATGTACAAGGACAAAGTCAAAAATAGCTCAAGACTATAAATAATGCTTCAAATATTTCCCATTGATAGGTAGTGGGATATCCTCTCCAGTGAGGGTTTTCAAATGGAAGGTATTATCTCCCAAAATCTTTGCAATCTAATAAGGGCCAAGCCAAATTCTGTCAAATTTTCCATGCTCCCCTTTTCTTCCATGGGCTTTGTCCCAGTAGAGAACCAAGTGAAAGATTCTAAAGGCTTTCACCTTGGCTATCCTATCAAATCATCTCTTCAATACACCTTGATGCTTAGCAAAGTTTTCCAAGGCTTCGTCTCTTCTTTCTTCAAGGTGTAACAACTCAGTCAAGCGAGCTTCACGATTATCCTCTCCATCATAATACTCATTGATGAATTGTAGGGTAGGGATCTTAAGCTGGATGGGAAAGACAAGTTCCAAACCGTATACTAGGTGATAAGGAGAAATTCCTAAGGATGTATTTTGTCTAGTGTGGTCTACCCAAAGAGAAAATCTAAGTTGGGTGTGCCAATCCTTGGGGTTCCTTTCTAGTAGTTTCTGGATGAGTGTCAATAGGTTCTTATTGGAAGACTCAACCAAACCATTCCCCTGTGTATATTAATTGGATGCAAATTTTATGGTAATTTCATGATCATAAGCCCAGTTAGAAAAATTTAATGATGTCAATACATAACCATTATCACTAACCAAAGTGGTTAATGATACTTGTCTCCATGAAATTGATCACCACTTCCGAAGTGCATTAATTGCATGCAAGAGCCTCAGTCCACATATTAAAGTAATCAGTTATAGTAAGAATATACCTATGGCCTGTAGATAAAGGGGGCTTGATGGGACCTATGAATTCCATTCCCCACTCTGTGAATGGTTTTACCTCTATGACAGGCCGAAGTAGAAGAGTTGCACACCTCTCCCTGTTTGATGTAATCTTACATGCATGACAAGCTCTCAAGTGGTTATGTGTGTCCTTGAACAAGGTAGGCCAGTAATAGCCTACCCTCAGGATCTGATTTGCAGTGGAAGGTGTTGAACCATGGCTTGTGCCATATTTGTCATGAAATTTAGTCATCACTCTCCCTACCTCTTCCTTGCTTAGGAATCTCAAGTAGATAGCTTCATGATTTCTCTTGTATAAACAAATCCTTTCATCATAAAATTGCCACTCTTCAAATGTAGAGCTCTCATTTGTACTGCATTGAGTTATTCAGGACACTTCTGATTCAAAAGATAGTGGAGAATGTCATCAAACTAGTCACCTAGAGAAACATCTTCAAGATTATAGTGCTAGGCTACAAGGTAAGGACCCATTTCTGCCATTGTCTTGGTCAGTCCTTGCCCTCTTACCAACTTCATGGGTTGAATTTAAATATTTTACTCTTGCAACATAGTTATCCACTTGGCTCTACATTCACCCAATTCATTCTGTATCAGCAAAAACTTGATTGCAGGATCAAGGACTATAGAAAAGACCTTGTTTCTTAGTATATAGTGTCTAAAATTCTTCACAACTCAGATCAAGGCATAAGCTTGATTTTCAACATTAGGATATCTTAGTTCTGCATCTTTCAAAGGTGCACTCATGAATTCTATGGGATGCTTGATCCCCTGATCAAACTTTTGTGTCAACAAGCTAGCGCAGGAGTGATCAATATAAAATGAATAGATATAGAATGGCTTAGCATAATCAGGACTCACCAAAACAAGGGCCTCAATAATAGCTCTCTTGATTTCTAAAAATGCTTCCCTAGCCTTTGTACTCCATTCAACCTTTTCTTCTTGCTTCAACATTGCATTCAATGGCTTGACTATCTCTACAAATCCAGTGATAAACTTTCTCACAAATTTAATCTTGCCAAAGAATAACTTCATTTCTTTCTTGCTTGCAGGGGGTTGAATTTTCAATATAGCCTCCACTCATTTAGGATCAATGGAAATGCCCTATTCTGAAATAACATGTCCTAACATCTTTCCCTCAATGACTCCAAAGATGCACTTCTTTGGATTAAGTGAAATGCCAAATTCCCTGCACTTCTGGAATACTTTGCATAAATCTACAACATGATCACTTTGCTTCTTGGAAAATACTGTCAAATAATCCATGTAGATGATTATGCACTTGCCAATGATGTCTTTGAAGACAATATCCATAACTCTCTGGAATGTAGCTCCAACATTGATTAATCCAAAGGGCATTATTTTGTAAGAAAAAGTTCCCCATTTTGTAGTAAAGGTAGTTTTGTGCCTATCCTCATATTGGACCATGACCTGGTTGTATCTAGAGTACCCATATAGAAATGACATCATCTGAGATCCATTAACAATATGAAGCACTTCATCCAGTGAAGGGACTAGATAATTATCCTTTTTTGATGCTTTGTTTAGGTTCTTGAAATCAACACACAATCTGATTTCTCCATTTTTCTTCCTTATTAGAACCAAGTTGGAAACCCATGTTGAATGTCTTATCCAAAATATTGTTCATGCTGAAAGTAGCTTCTACACTTCCTTCTGAATGGTGGGCTCCAGCAGAGAGTTAATTGGTCTTTGTCTTTGCCTGAATGGCTTAAGATTTGACTTGAGAAGAATAATATGTGTAATGATCAAAGTGTCATATGTCCTCAAGTCATCATAACTCCAGGCTATCACATCCTGATATGTGTGCAAGGAATTAATGATTCCCTATCTCTCCTTTGGAGTGCATACCTTACCAATAAAGACATTTTTGGGATCACTTTGGGTCCCCATGTTGCATGTTTCACACTAACAATTGAGAGACTCCCTTATCTTATCCAAATCAAAAATTCTTTCCAATTGCACCATGCCTTTTGGGATGGTATTAGTCTTTAGATTGAGGACTCCCTCTAGGTCCATTTAAGCATGTATACACCTAAAATTGGTCTGGAGCATCCAATTAATTAAATACAAATTATTTGATTAATTATCCTAATTTCCTCTACTTTTGAATAAATAGAAATAATTATTTATATAGTTCACATCTATAAATTCATCTTAATTAAATAAACAAAATTAAATAATTTGTTTGATTTAATTATCAAATCCCTATTTTATTCTATCACATTGATTCTAAATTAATTAAATAAAGATCAAAACACTTTATTGATTAATTGCCATATTCTTTTGTCTAATTTAATAAACAACTATCCTATAGTTCATTTTATTAAATTATTTATCCTTCTTTTCCTAATTTAAATAAATCAAAAATATTTGAATTAAGGTATAAAGAATATTCCATCTATATTCTCTCAAAAATGAATTAGATATCCTATGTCTAAACTATGTCTAAAATATGTCACAATTAATGCTTTGAAACTTCATGAGAAGTTTTGGAGATAAATTGGAGACAAATTCCAAAATCTTCTCTCAATCCTTCCTCTTCTCTTGCCTAGTGTTTTCATGGGTAGAGACAATCACCAAATTTCTCTCAATTCCCTCCATCCCTCACCATTCAATCCTCCAGATTGAATCCAAGCCTCTCAATGCCTTCCCTGTGCATTTCTACAGCCAGAAAATCTATAAATACAAGCTCATTGAACCAAGAAAAGGATTCAGATAATCTAACTTATGCACTCTTACTCTATAGGAATTCAAGCATGAAGCACATCAAGCATCAAACATCCAATATCCAGCAATCAAGATTTCATATCATGGTTGCCTCCTATAGTTGCAATTATCTATTTCATGTCATTTCATGCTAGTTTAGTGCATTTATCATCTAGTATTATCATATTTAGTTCCATATCATTGCATTATCATCCATCTCATTCTTTGAATTGTCATTTTAACAATCATAGTGCACTCATGATCTGAGAGCCATTTTGATTTAATAAATCTTTGAGGATAGAGAATAATATGATGCTTTCAATTGATTATTGATTTGAATTAGTTCAATTTGATTTGTCTTTGATATAATGTCTTATTAAGAAGTGTTTTGTGCTTTACACCTAATCCTACACTTACAATTTGGTGCCCACCGTGGGGCATTAACCCCAATTTTAAAAAAAATCTAGAAAGTGTCACGCAGGTTCCCAGTGTGTTTTATTTTAGCACTTTCATCAAATACTATAGCGCTTCCATGGAAAAATATAGCGCTTCCATGCTCTGTTTCGATGCTTCCGCGTTACTACATCGCTTCCATAAAAAATTTCAGTGCTTTCAACTTTAGCGCTTTCATCAACTGTTTCAGTGCATCTGTGATTTAGCGCTTCCATGGAAAATTTCGGTGCTTTGGTGTCCTGTTTCGATGCTTTTGTGTTTTAACGCATCAGGTAACTATTTAGCACTTCAATGCAATATTCCAACATTTTTGTAAAATTAGTCTGGATCTGACATGACCGCGGCTAGATTTTATTTTTTTCATAGTTGGACTAAAATTTATCAATCCTAGGATAGTCACTTCAGGTTTTCTAAAATTTATCAATCCTAGGGTAGCCACTTTTTGTTTTCTTACAAGAAAATTTATCAATCCTAGGATAGTCACCGCATTTTTTTAGTACAAGTTAAAAAGAACAACATGATTTATGTGAAGCAACACCTTCACATAGATTAGAAAATTTCTTTTTGGGTTTAACACAATACAACTTATATGCGATTCTTATGGTGATTAAGCTTATGCTCTCCCCTTAATCGGGTGACCAAAGTGCTAGATTCACTTTTACTTCATGCTATTTACGATTTATTAAATCCTTTAGAAGGCCTGACATAGTGGGAAAAAGTACTCACCCTACGAGAATGACCTAAGTGGGAACACCAAAAGCCAAGGATTCCAACCCACTATAATAAAAATGCAAGTTGTTGATCAAATTCCAACTTGATGGTAGTGAGCAAGATAACCATCCCCAAAATCTTTTTTCAAAAAATTGGGATGTCTCCTGAGGGAGTTTATCAATTTTTGTACTGCACGAAAGCCCTATCTATGAACCATAGAGTAGTATCTCACCGAGTCAGTATCCATACATTGTCATACACGCAGTGCAAGGGGAGGGAAGAATCTGCCCCCAAGACACTCACCATATAATTTCCACGGACTATTTGCTTAGGGGATGAGAAATCTAACTCTGAGTACACGCCTGAAAAAGACAAAAACATGGGCTCCCTCTAGGGGGTGACAAGGCTGTGTGTGTCAATGCAATTCAAGATGTGGGTTGTGAGTATAATGATGACCTATTTGTCCTTAAGTGTGAGTCTGTTTGATTTGTATACAATTGTCAAAGCAACCCATCAAAATCAATAAGAATCATTCATGATTCTTGAACATACACGATCTATTCAGTTAAAACAAATATTCACAATTGCTTGTTGTTTTTTCAAAAATTCATTAAAATCAGATTTAAGATCATCCTGAAACCCAACAAAGTCAAGGTATATCAGAAAATTCATGCTGCAAAAGTGGAAATCCACCACATTTGTCAAGAGAAAAATCAAAATAAAAAAACCCAAGGAACCTCTCAGTTATCAGAATAAATTGAGAAGACAATGTTTTCTATATCAAAATTGGAAACTCTTTTTACAACATAGAACATTCATCCATAGATATCACAATTTTGCTAGGGGTCACACCTTAGATTACGTAGTAGAACCACTCTATTCATGAGCCTTCTTCCAAAGAAGATCTCTCACTCAGTATTACAATTGTAGTCAGTGCATACATCCTTCTTATCTTCCACAATCCATGATACAATATGCCATAAGGCCAGATCATATTTTATAGTAAAGAGTCTTAAAATCCCATTTTTAGCATTCTAGAATCCTATTTCAGTGCTTCTGGTCACTATTTTAGTGCTTCTGTGAAACAGCGCTTTCGGGCACTGTTTCAACGCTTACAGTCTATATTTTAGCGCTTTCATTCAAATAGCGCTTCCATCAATTTCTACAGTTCTTTTGTGCACTGTTTCAGTGTTTCTGTCAAAACAACACTTTCATCATCTTTTTCAGTGCTTTCATGCACTATTTTAGCACTTCTATCAGGATAGCGCTTCCATCAATTTCTACAGCACTTTCGTGCACTATTTTAGTGCTTCTGTCAAAATAGTGCTTCGGTCACCTATTTCAGTGCTTCAAAACTTTGTTCTAGTGCTTCTATGAGATAGCGCCTTTGTCCTCTATTTTAGCACTTTCGAAGCAGAGAGTTCAAATTTTTTACTAGTCAGTCAGTCTGTCATTTCATCAACATTTTTCATCTGAACCAAGTTTATTTTTATCATAATCATTTTCTAGAGACCGAAAAATAGATAGGTTTATACAAACTTCCAATCTTATCAACTAAAACAAGATCTTGCAAATCACAAGTGTCAAAATCAAATACACAATCGATTACTACACTCAAGTTTCATCATCAGGATACTATCATCCTTTATCACGAAACCAAGTATAGTAATCAAATTTTAACATAGTCTCATCAATAAGATCAGTGATCTTATTCAACTTTGTTAAAAGATCAATTGACATTTTCTCAGCATAGAAGATCAACATTTCGGAAGAAAGGGTAAAAATTTGTATGCCAATCTTCACTAGGTCCCAAAAATAGAGACTCTTAGAGCAAGAAATTTTGAAATCCCAAGTAATGGCAAAGGAAAATCCTTGGAACAATCTAAATTGAAATGATAAGAATGAAATAACTCCAAAGGATATTTAAGCAGCTCAACAAGATCCCAAGTTCCATATATTTATGGAAAATATTTTAGAACAAGATATGGAGAAGTATCTTTTGATGTTGGCTAAATCAGGTGCCAAACTTCCCAAGGACTTCGATATGAATCATTTGAAGGAAGCACTTAGAACAAGTGATACTAAAATTTTGCAACCTACACAAACAATAGATCTAGTTCCCGCTTTGGCATCTCAAATGCAACTATTACAACAACAGATACAGGATATAACGAAAGGAAGTAGCAAAAGATATGCGATATAGGACATTTTTCCTTATCCTTTTGATGCAACAGTCGATCTGATTACCTTTCCCTAGACACTATGAAATCCCAAAGTACGATAAGTACAATGGAAGAACAGATCTGATAGATCATATCAGGGAATTCAAAACAATGAGTCTCGATTTTCCCCAAGAGGAAACTTACTTAATGAGATTATTCCTAAGGAGCTTGGGAGGATTATGTATGGAGTGGTTTTCAAAACTACAACCAGGTATCAGAACTTTTGAGGAATTAGTCAACAAGTTCATTTCCCAATACTCCTTTAACATCCAACACGATGTTACAATAAAGGATCTTTATAACATAAAGCAAAACAAAGGGGAAACGTTCTTGTCTTTTCTCCAAAGATGGCGATGCCTGTTCGCTAGATATCCTAGATCCATTCCCGAGGAAGAAAAGATGGAGTTGTTCATTGACAACTTAACAGAGGAAATGAGTTATAGACTAGAATTACAATGTCCTCCCACGTTCGATAAATTCATTGAAAACAGTCTTTAAATTGAGGAAGCACTACTCAAAATAGGAGTTATCAAACATTTCAATGATAAAACAAACAACACAAGTAACTCCTCCAATCAATACTCAAACAACGACAAGCCAAAATTTTGGCAAAAGAATCAAAACACAACTACAACAGAAACAATGAATGATTCCCAAAATGTCAAACTAGTTTTTAACTTAATAACATCTATATCAAGGAATCAAAGCAATGACCAAACTGTCAAGTCAAATGTTGAGCAAAGTAACGAGATCGTGAAAACACAGTCATATCAAAAAACCTCAAACCGGCGAAGGTTCATGCCTTTAGGTCAAACAATAGAATCGATAATGAAAGAATTGGTCACTAGTGGCCTCATCACTGCATGGGAAGCCCGATTCTAGGATCCAAAGGTCAAACCACCATGGTGGAATGACACAGATTACTGCAACTTCCATAATAAAAAATATCATAAAACTAATGATTGTATGGAATTGAAACATGCAATGCAAGACTTGATCAAAAACAAAAAAGCATATATGGAAACACCCCAAAATAATAACGATCACTCGGCCTTCAAAGATCCTTTGCCAAACTATGATAAATGAGCATCATCATCCTCAAATGACAAAGGTAAGAACATCAATCATATCTATGAAAAAACAATCCTTTGTTTGTTTGAAGTAGAGAGTGATCATACCGTTGGTCACAACATTGACAAATCCAAAAGCAACAACACTACTCCATTGGACTTGCTCCTGAACATATCAAACTCTAATAATCAAATCAATGTCTTAAAAATCAAAGACCGTCAAGAGCATCAACCAATAAATGTAATGACTAGGGGGCAAGCCAACGTCATGTTCAAAGCAGTTGGGTCTACACACGCAGTTCCACCTCCATCTCACTATAACATCATTCATCAACTACAAAACATTCCTGCTCAAATATCAATACTAGAGCTCCTTATAATATCACCATCACATAAGGAGGCTCTTGAACAAGCTTTAGTTGCCACTACGGTACCAAAGAATCTAGATGTTTGTCAATTTCAAGCTATGGTGGGAAATTTGACTACCCCACATTGTCTATCGTTCTCCGAACAGGATGATATCTCACTAAACCATCCCTATAATACTACACTCCATATTGAAGTCTTAAACCACAATCACCATGTCAAGAGAGTCTTAATAGATGGGGGAGCTGGTCAGAACATTTTCACTCTCAAGTTTATCCATGCACTAGGATATTCAGATAATGCTATTGATTCTCGCCGAAAAATGACTATCAAAGCATATGATGAGGAAGAAAGATCATCTAAAGGCTTGATTGTGTTACCCATTCAAGTGGGGCCCATGATGAAACATATAGCATTTCAAGTGCTGGAGAAAGAGTTAACATACAAAATTCTCTTAGGACGACCATGGATCCATGAAATGCAGGTTGTACCTTCGACATATCATCAATGTTTGAAGTTCCCAATAAATGGATGAGAGGTGACTATATCTGCTAATTACAATCATCCTCAAAATTGTGACACCCTTATGATCTCTCAAGATACCTTTGTACCACACAATAGGGAAGCATCATGTTCATAACCATCCAAAGAAGAACAATGTCCAAGTATCACTACTAAGTGGGTAGAGAAGAAGGGTAAAGAAAAAGAGACAAGTCCTGTTGAAATTAAATCAACATATAATCTGGATCAACAATCTTCTTTATCACACAAGTTCCAAGAGTAATTTCAAATGACAGACAAAGGAATGGGAACATATTCTATGGAGCAATCGCTTAACCTATCACAGTTAATGCCATCTCCTAGGACATATGGTAAACCATCTCTGATAAAACCTCAAACATCATTACCGATCACAACTCTTGAAAAAAAGTTTGTCAAAAAAGATACAATAGAGGATGAAACAAACAATAAAGCAATCCTGGATTGGATATACAAATATGAGGAACCCTCTACATCAGGTATCAATATCAAAAATTTCAACATCAGCATTGATAAATATGGAAAAGGAAAAGCTATTTTAGAAAAAATAGGGTATGAATGACAAGGACTCGTTGGATTAAGAAAGGATGGAATCATAGAGCCTATTCAACCCCTCATTCTCCACACAAAAGAGAAGCCAGAACTAGGATACTCTGAAGAAGAGAAGCAGGAACTAACAAGGACTGTTGTAGAAAATATCCTTCAGTTTAGAGATAGCTCTGAAATAGACTCAAATGAATATGAGTGGGCATTGTATTCCGATCTATCTTTCATTGATATTAAAGTCAATGTAATTCAACAATATGCACCTACACATGAGGAGGGCCAAGGTTCTGGGTCTAGACCACTCATGGAAGGGTAACTAAATATCGATGATTCGAGTGGGGATGAGTAGACTTTGAGTGGACTAGATGATCTTGAAGAAAGTACCATCACGGATCTCAATATTTCAATAAATGACTATGACCAAATGGTTGTCCAAACCCTTACATCCATTGCTTTGAATGAATCTAATAACCTCATGCCATTAATCCATCCTGAACTTATTGACTTGGAACCTATCAAACCTTTGAATATACCAATATTTACAAATGATTATGCCATCGTAAACTTCCTATGTCATACTAAACCTGATACAAATTTTGTCTGTAATACTTGTAACAACACGACTCAGTAGGAGGGTGTCAAATCTTCTAGTTGCAAAAATAACAACAGGGAAAATAGATCTAATGGTGAAAACCATTCTATGGCAGCATTAGATCTAGAAAAAGAAAAAATAAAGAATGCATCTAACAGTGAAAACCTTTCTGAGGCACTAAAAGATGGAAGATCTAAGACTCTTTCGGAACACTATCATGAGCAATCATCAATCTCGGTAGAACCAACTAAGTCTGTGAATATCAGCACTGAAGATAAGGTGAAAATCCTACATCTGGCAGAATCCATGATAGAACAAGAAAGATCAAAATTCATCAAATTATTTAAAGAAAGAAGCATCAACTTTGCTTGGTCATATTCTGATATGCCAGGCTTAGAATCAAAACTGCTCATGCATCACTTGTCTTTTCCTATATGAATCAAGCCTCTCAAGTAGAAATTAAGAAAAATGCATCCCCATATCGCATTGATGGTAAAGACAGAGCTAAAGAAATTATTGGATGTTGGATTCATATGGTCTATAGACTATGTCAAATGGATATCAAACCTTGTACCTATTTCAAAACCAGACAATAACATCAAAATATGTACATATTTTAGGGACCTAAATAAAGCATGCCCGAAGGATGATTTTCCACTACTAAATATCGATACCATTATGGACTTAACAGCTGGACATTCCATGTTGTCAATCATGGACAGTTTCTCTAGATACAATCAAATAAAAATATCTCTAGAAGATCGGGAAAAGACGGCTTTCACATGTCCATGGTCTACCTTTTGCTAGAACATCATGCCATTTGGTCTAAAGAATGCAGGAGCCACTTATCAAAGAGCAATGACACCAATGTTCCATGATATGATGCACACCTTCATGGAGGATTGTGTGGATGACATCTTGGAAAAATCTACTACTAGGGAAGGACATCTGCATATCCTAGACAAAATATTCACACGGATGGATAAATTCAACGTTAGGTTAAACCCCAAGAAGTGTGTCTTTGGGGTCACATCCACAAAACTATTAGGGTACATTGTCTCAGGAAAAGGCATTGAGGTGGATCCAACAAAAGTCAAAGAAATTATGGAGATTCCACCTCCTAAGAATATAAGTCAACTCAGGTCACTACAGGGAAGTCTCCAATCGATCAGAAGATTCATCTCCGAACTGGCAGACAAAAGTCATCCTTTTAATCATCTATTTCATAAGAATATAGTTTTCAAGTGGGATGAGGGGTGTGAAACAAAATTCAATAAAATCAAGCAATATCTAATGTTACCACCCATTCTCATGCCACCAACAGAAGGATGGCCTCTCATATTGTACATTGCCACAACGGATATCTCTTTGGGGGCACTATTAGCACAAGAGGATTATGAAGGAAAAGAACATGTTGTCTACTACATCAACCATAATTTAAATGTATATGAAATCAATTACACTTTCATAGATAAATCTTGCTTTATGGTGGTATTCACTACTCAACATCTGAGACACTACATGCTAACCCATACAATCAAGCTAATAGCAAAAATCGATCCTTTAAAATATCTGCTCAATAAGGCTACCTTAACAGGAATACTGGCAAAGTGGGTCATGCTATTAAGCAAATTTGATATTTAGTATGTAGAGAGAAAGGAAATCATTGAATAGTTAGAAGAGGCTCATTTACTATATGATCGACCAATGACCATGGAGTTTCCAGATGCAGACATTCTGACAATAATGCCCCTACAATGGGTATTATATTTTGATGGATCATATACATAATGAGGATCAAGAGCAGGAATTTTTTTTCATTCCTCCACAAGGACACACCATTCCAAAATCATATAGATTAATGTTTTAGTGTACAAATAATGTGGGAGAATATGAAGCATTAATCATTGGGGTCAAAATAGCAATTCAGTGGAAGATCACAGACTTATAGGTATATGGGGATTCTCAACTAGTTATTTATCAAGTAAATGATGAGTATCAAACAAAATATGAAAAGTTGATGCCATACAAGAAACAATTAGATAATCTAAAACATTCCTTTGTCAGTATCAAGTTTGATCAAATTCCAAGGGCAGAAAACAAAGTTGCGGACGCTATGGCTACAGTTGCTTCCTTACTACAGTTGCCTGAGAAGCGAGTTTGTTATGAGTTTATGGTAGAACAAGTATCATGCCCTTCCCATAATAATCCATAATCCACTACCATCTACCATATAGAAACCACTAAGGCATCCATCTATGAAACAACCTATGCTTACCTGAAAAATGATATTCTTCCTCCTGATCTATCCAGGAATCAAAAATAAAACTTCATCTGCCAATCCACACGACATACTTTAATCGCCGACATACTTTATTGTCGAGGTCTTGATGGTACTTTACTCCAATTTCTAGAACACAAAAAATCTAAAATGGCCCTATGAGAGGTTCACGAGGGTATTTTTGGCACTCACTCGAGTGCGATAACTCTAGCTAAAAAACTCCTTCATTTGGGATATTATTGGCCATGCATGGAGAAAGAATCCTATCAATTTGTTAAGAAATGTCAAAAGTGTCAGATCCACATCAATTTGATTCATGCACCAGTGCAAGAACTATATCCCTTCACATCAACATGGCCTTTTTTTCAATGGGGCCTAGATCTGGTAGGAAAAATAAATCCATGTTCATCTAATGGACACAAGTTCATTATAACAACTATAGAATATTTCACAAAATGGATTGAAGCAGTACCTCTTACAACCATCACTGGGAAGAAAATATCCTCTTTCATCTTGAACTACATAATATGTCGATATGGAATACCTCAATCCATTATCACTGATAATGGACACCCTTTCAAGAGTCAAGATGTCCAAGAACTATGTGATAAGTTTCATATCCAACATCAGTTTTCAACACCGTACTATCCTCAAGGGAATGGCCAAGCAGAGGCCTCAAACAAAACAATACTCAAAATTCTCAAAAAGATGGTTAACAATGTTGGACATGATTGGCATGCTCAACTCAATCCTACATTGTGGGCCTATAGAACAAGTATCAAAACACCAATGACAGTTACACCATATGCCTTGGTATATGGATCAGAATCCATATTTCCCATTGAAGTTGAGATTCCATCCCTTCGAGTATCACTTAGAGGTATAATTTTAGATGAAGACTATACGGTGTCTAGACTGCATGAACTGGAGTTGTTTGATGAGCATTGTCAACAAGTTGTTAATCATCTAATGACTTATCAATAGATAATTTCAAGAAGTTACAATCACATGGTAAAACTAAGGGTCTTTTAGGTTGGTGACTTGGTACTAAAAGAAAACCATAGGAATCAGCAGGACAAGGAGAAGAAAGGAAAATTGAGCTTAACTAGCTTGGTCCCTTTGTTGTCATATCATTGTATGGATCGGGAGCATATCAGCTATCAACATCAAAAGGGGATTTTTTTGATGAACCTATGAAAAGTATCCATTTCAAAAAACATATGCTTGAATCTCCTAGTGCATGGGTCAAACTTCTAAAAATGGTTTCCTTGATGAGAATCTGGCAAACAGGCATCTTGGCAACACGAAAATACACAAAAAAAAAATTTAAAAAAATAGAAACTAAGAAAAGAAAGAAAAAGAGAAAAATGAGAAAAATGAGAAAAATACAAAAACATGAAGAGTGTAATCAAAACATATGATGAAAACCTGGAAATAGGCATCGTATGTGATTCTAAGATCAACTTTCCCATCTATTTAGATATATATTAGGATCATTAGTCTAGTAGTCAGTACCGTTCCATATCATGTCAGTAGTCTTGCCATCTTTGCATCCATATCAAAATCATTTTCAAATAGTCAAGTATCACTCCAAAGCTTGGGGGAAACATCTGGATATCACTAGGGGTAACAAGAACATCAGTTCATCAAAGGGAAACAAGCGTATAGTAGAAAACCAAAACAAAAATCAATGTGCAACATCAATCATCGTCAAAGGTATCAACCATCCATATCATATCAAAAATCCAAAAACATAGGTTTGTGTCAGTCAAACTACGTGGTCTCTGCGTGTGTAACTTAGGCAAGGCTGATCTTTGATCAGCCCCTAAGACCCCTAGGATAAGTTCTTAGGTTAGGTCTTAGATCGAAAAATCTCAAAAATCAAACAAAACATCACAAAATCAGGATGGGTGATCTAAAATCTGAATAATGAATGAAACACTCTAAGTCAACAATGGATAAATTGTATTTTTTATTATCATTTCTTTGGAGTAACTCAATGATGTATTGAACTAGAGGAACAAGGAAGAAGAATGATGTTTTTTATCTCCTATCTATAAGTTAATCATATAAATGTATGAATTGTTGGGGGATGTGCTATGCAAATGTATCACTGATGACATTCATAATTCACACATTGAAATGATAAACCACTACCTATTTACACAACGAATGCTCAAGTCATCTCAGTTAAATCATACCTAGATGCTTGTGTTCACTTGCAATATCAAAAATCATGAAAGAAATACTTAGGTCGTCATTGGTCTAACACATACCATTGACACTTGTATTCACTTTCAACATCCAATAAAGCTCTATGATGACAAAAAAGCACAAAGTACTGAAATGACAATTATTTTGCATTTCGTTGCATGTTAATATTGCATCCATCATGTTCATTATCTACAAAGTATTTTTTGCATAAAGGATTCTAATAAATAATTATTTAATCTACAAATAAGACCGAGTATACTTGAGATATTTCCAAAAATCATCAAAAACATGTAGGATTCATCATCGCATCATTTAGTATCATCATTTCATCATTCATACATTTTATCATACATCAAATCAATTATGAATTAAATTATACCATAAGTACATTATGTTCATTTTAACCATAAAAATATTCATTACATTATCATCTATCCAACATCATATGCATACATCATTTACCATCCATACATTTAATAAATAAAACATGCCATTATTCTCATTACATCCATCCATTATCATTCATCATAAGATCATTATTTATCATCATCACATTTAGAAAAAAGCATAAAAACATCCATCCATACATTTACATCACATCGTACATCCACGTATCATATGTTACACATACATTTATCATAAAATCATGCACAAAATAAAAACATTTATCATTACATTATCACATATCAAAATAAAATCATACATATAGATCATCACATATTTCACAAATCACATAATAAATGCATCCATCAAATAGAAATCATAAATCATAATCATATCACATCAACTGCATCTCATATATATATCATTAGTGTCAAGTATATAATGAAGTCTGAAGATACATCATCAGAAATGAGGTACATCATAATATACATCATGGAGGATCACAATAGCATCTATGATCTGCTACTACCAAAGTGTGTAGGCCTAACAAGACCTGTACCACCACCACCCCTAGAAGAACCAAGACCTCTGGGATCTCTCCATGGAGACTATGTCACCCCCTCACTCACTGTTCGTGTATGCATCTGCCCAGATCTCGATGGGGCATAACTGACTCTATGCTCGGCAGGAAATAAATCATGATATTTACCTCTATAAAACTCAGCCTCTCAACCAACCTGCAAAATCTCTCTCATGTAATCCCCCACTGAGGTACCATCAGCCACTCTCTGTAGGGTCTCTATTTTCTCTTGTGCCCTCTTAGCAATCTGTCGAGCACTATCTCGCTCAGCTGTCAATGTGGCCACCTATGTCTGTATAGTTGCCAACTATCCTTGAACCTACGCTAAAGCTTGAGCATGAGCCTACGCCTGGGCCTGAATCTAAGTCTGGGTTTGAACAAGCAAACCCCAAGCCTGTACCAACTGCCCTTTTAGTGTTTGAACCTGTGTCTACAAGCTTGCAATCTATCTCTACTGGTCCATAGGTGGCACTGTCACTGCTCACCTCTTACGAGGCCTACTGGATGATGGACCATTAATAGCTAGCCCTACCCCTTTGTCTCCTCCACTGCCACCATCACTACTACTATCATCACTACCACTCTTCATGCTACTGTCTATTGAAGAATCACCATGGAATCACAGAGAAGTCCCAACACTGCATCATCCTCATCCCACTGATCATAGTCAAGATAGGGATGCCAGGTAACTATCTTAGTGTCATCGAACACCCACTTCCGATGCGCTAACTTTCCCATCCAGGCCTGTGTAATCCAACCTTTGTATCTGAAGACATAAGGTCTACCTACTGGTCTATCCACAACTAGAAATGGATGAGCAATAGAAAAATGCTCCCATGCCCACACCTGTAAAAGGTTTATCCGTTCTGATAAGCTATGTGCCCCTAGGTTCACAACCAAATGAATATCATGATATAAATGTGCCAACATGCACATCCCCCACACATATCTAGTACCATGTACCATCATGCTCTCCAATGTCCTGCCCCAACCAATGAGGAATCCCTTTAACCTACAATCAGGGCAAAGGAAACCTCCAATGAAACTAGCAAGCACTGCTAGTAGTGTCACGTAGGAATCAAAAATCCTCCTCCATCGGATGCTCAGACCTGCAATGTCCTGATCCTGAAATATTCTATGAAGAGCATCTCTACCACCGGTCCCATGGGAATCATATACTGCGATCTCCCCCATGAATGGAATGTGCAGAATACAGAACACATCCTCAGGTGTGACCATCATCTTTCCAATGGGTAGGTGAAAGGTGTTGTGGTCACTATGCCACCTCTCAGCCAAAGTGGTCAGCAGACCCTGATTAATCCTAATCTATGGCATATCGAGCAAACTGGTCAAGCCACATTGCCCTATCACCTGAAGCTCATCTGGTTTCAGATGAGGTATCAAGTCTGTAGTCCATGGAAACCTCTCTCGCATTTGGAGAGTACCTAGACACTCCTATCATCACAATGAAAAATCCACAATTAGGAAACCATGTCAAGAAATCAAATGTCATTCTACTATCAAGTCTATTCCAACAATCTGGTATGAATTTTTGATCAAAATTCATGGGAAAACATCAACAAACCTCACCTATCATGAGGTTCATCAAAAATTATCTAATCTCGCCTATCATGAGATTTATCAGATATTGAATCATCTCCTCGCCTATCATGAGGATCATCATCAATAGGATTTCTTCTTGCCTATTATGAGAAGGTAGTCTTATTTAAATCATCACAATCTAAACATCAAGAATTTTGATTATCAATCATACCAATCCAAAGAATGGACATGATCAAAAGTGATGAAATCAAGGTTACCTAAGTCAAAATATTCAAACCTGACATGAAAGTGCTAAAATAGGCACCCAAAGCGCTAAATCCCAAAAGTGCCTCTTTATCAGTTAATAGCGCTAAATCAGGCACCCAAAGCGCTGAATCTCGAAAGTGCTACTTCAACACTTTGATGCCCTATAATAGGCATCTAAAGCACTAGTTCATCCTAAGTGCTACTTTACCACATCAAAGTGCTACAATAGCCCATCAAAGCGCCTCTTTACCAAAAGTGCTAGAACAAACCATGAAAGCACTAATCAACCAAATTAAAGTGCTAGAACTCTCAAAGTGCTACAATCTAACATCATAGCGCTAAAATTCAAATCCTAAGCACTATATCAACGAAAGCGCTACATTATCCTATGGAAGTGCTAGAGTTTTTAACGCAAGCGCTAAAACTCAAAGTGCTAATCTACCAACTGGAAGCGCTACACTGGGGTGTAAGTGCTACAGTGTGGCTTGAAAGAGCTAAAATAGATAAAAAAAATGGCAAAACACATAAAATGCATAAAAAACAAAATTACAAGAATTACGAGGAGTTTATAGGGTACATACCAGAGGTCCATACGCAGTTGGCCATTGATGGCATTGAATGCGCTTTAAATGGTGAGTGTGGTAGGGGATAGGCATTGTGCTCCGGTTGGCTGAAATTTCTTTATCCTAAAGGTTTTTAAACTCAAATAGCGCAAATGACTTGGAAAATGACCTTTTGGACTATATATAATTTTTGGAAAGGTATTTTGTGGTGGGTTTTATTATCTTTTAATTAATTGTATTCATTAAATTAATTGGAATTCATCTAAGGGCTATTTTTCTTCATCATTTGTCCGGAGATAAATTATTTCATCATCGTATCTTTATCAAATCATCAAAAAATCATAAAATTTCAAAAAATTATAAAAATCATCAAATCATTAATTTATCTCCCGACGGGCCATATTATCAATCATCTGAAAATCAATGTTTGGGGCACATCTATGGCATACGAAATTTTTTTTTTTTATCATTGATCCTGGCAGTAGCAGAAAAATTTTCTTCAAAGCAACATGTAAACACATCACTTCGAAGAGGGGAAAAATGTATACACCTAAAATTGGTCTGGAGCATCTGATTAATTAAATATGAATTATTTGATTAATTATCTTAATCTCCTCTACTTTTGAATAAATAGAAATATTTATTTATATAGTTCACATCTATAAATTCATCTTAATTAAATAAACAAAATTTAATACTTTGTTTGATTTAATTATCAAATCCCTATTTTTTCTATCACATCAATTCTAAATTAATTAAATAAAGATCAAAACACTTTATTGATTAATTTCCATATTATTTTGTCTAATTTAATGAAAAACTATCCTATAGTTCGTTTATTAAATTATTTATCCTTCTTTTCCTAATTTAAATAAATAAAAAATATTTGAATTAAGGCATAAAGAATATTCCATCTATATTCTCTAAAAAATGAATTAGATATCCTATGTCTAAACTATGTCTAAAATATGTCAAAATTAATGCTTTGAAACTTGACGGGAAGTTTTGGAGACAAATTCCAAAATCTTCTCTCAATCCTTCCTCTTCTCTTGCCTAGTGTTTTCATGGGTAGAGACAATCACCAAATTTCTCTCAATTCCCTCCACCCGTCACCATTCAATCTTCCAAATTGAATCCAAGTATCTCAATGCCTTCCCTGTGCATTTCTACAACTAGGAAATCTATAAATACAACCTCATTGAACCAAGAAAAGGATCTAGATTATCTAACTTATGCACTCTTACTCTACAGGAATTCAAGCATCAAGCACATCAAGCATCAAACATCCAATATCCAGAAATCAAGATTTCATATCATGGCTACCTCCTGTAGCTGCAATTATCTGTTTCATGTCATTTCATGATAGTTTAGTTCATTTATCATCTAGTATTATCATATTTAGTTCCATATCATTGCATTATCATCCATCTAGTTATTTGAATTGTCATTTTAACAATCATAGTGCACTCATGATCTGAGAGCCATTTTGATTTAATAAATCTTTGAGGATAGAGAACAATATGACGTTTTCAATTGATTATTGATTTGAATTAGTTTAGCTTGATTTGTCTTTGATATAATGTCTTATTAAGAAGTGTTTTGTGCTTTACACCTAATCCTACACTTACAAAGCCTCTTGAGGTTCGACCTCATCAATCACTTGAGAAGAAAACACATCACAACTAGTGATGAAATCAAGAATATGTTTATCATCTTCAAATACCTAAAAATTGGTGACATTGTCAGGCATTAAGGCTACCGAAAAAAGTTCCATAGTGAAATTATTTAAGCCTGAAAGTGATAAGGGTTGCAAAGTACTCGCTGCTTGTGTCGAAGTATCAATAGTTTGATTCTTACTTAGAGGTATCAACTGAATGTTGAAGGCATCAAATCATTCAATAAGATCCCATATTTTGTTCCTATAATTGGCCATCCTCCTGTTGTGACATGAGTATTGTTTCCTTACTTGCCTGAACACTAGCTCAGAATCTCCAAACACTTGTAGAATTTTGACTTTCTTTATTAATGACATCAATATCCATGAACTAGATCTTCATACTCAATTACATTTTTAGTGCACTGGAATTGGAGTCTATGAGAAAAAAAGTAGGTTTTACCTTTAGGACTGATCAGCTCAAGCCCTGCTCTAGCACCCTACTTGGATTTGGATCCATCAAAGCTTAATGTCTAGCAGTCATTAGCTTCTTCTTTTATTGAGACACCTTTGTCCTTGCTGATACTCAGAGGTTCTTAGGGAGGCCTTAGGTTCTTTTCTTTTAGATCATTTTGAATTTTTTGTATGTTTACCTTAACAGCTGGGACTGTGTTAATGTATCCTTGTATTTGGTCCACTATAGTTTGACATAAGCAACATTCCAGTTTAGAATGAGGAGCATTGTGAACTCTGTACCAACTAGGAAGAAGAAACTCTTTGAAATTCATATTTTTACCCACCTGAATATGATCTTCTACACATTTCTAAATAAAATCTTGGAATTTATCCAAAAAATTGAGTTGTTTATCTGTCTGATCATCAAGTTCCTTTGTTTGTTCAAATTGCACCTCAAAAATGTTGGCTTTTGATATGGATTCACCAGAATATATTGTCATCATAAATACTTCTTGTGCATTGGAAACAAGAGAGGCTAGGATGTAGTTCCCCATGCTGACCTCAAACACTAATATTTCATTTGAAGTATTCTAATATTCAGTAATGACATACTTCATTATAGGTTCCCTCTGAATTCTGATTTGACTTACGACTCCTTTCCAGGAGAGCCACATGTGAGAGTGGTATGTGGATGTATATCCATTTAGTGCTCTAGTAAATTCTCTTCCTAAGATCAAACCATAAGGGTCAGGAATTTCTGCTACCTGAATATTAAGTACTTGTTGCACTTTGGGGTCTGAAGCAACTTACATGGGAATCATGTTCAGTTCTCCTACTATATTCACCTTTGTTTTGTCCAATTGGGTGACCTTCTTCTAGGAATCTATAGGGGTAATACCAAGATCCCTATAGACAACAAATGGCATAAAATTTGTGGATGCTCCTGAATCCAATAAAAAATTATGCAGATTTTTACCAAATATACGAATAGAAATCAGAAAAGGCGGGGTTTCCATTTTGCCTTATAATAAACTCACCTATGAGTCAGCTTGTGCAACCTAATCCCTATCTTTCTCCTTTCCCCTATCCCTAGATTGTGATTGAATAGGGCTTTTGGGTATTTGAGGACCACGAGGCCTTCCAATTGCCTAATTGATTACTACTCCTGGTGTTTCTATACTTGAATTGAAGGACCCTAGGACTATCGTTCTGATTTTAGGATCTCTTAACAACTCGAAAGTAGAAAGACTCACCTTTACTTTCCTAAGTTCCTCAGTGACATATTCTCCTAGTTGTTCCACATTCATGTCAGGGTGGACCTCCTTAGAATGACCAATCTTCCTATGTCTTGCTGCATTGGCATTGTTTCCTTTGGAAACATCTGGTTGTCCTTCTTTTGTAAGGTATTGTGTCAGCACCTGAGGGTAGTATAAATTTTTTTTGGCATGTGGATCCAGTGGAGTAGTAAATTTTTTTGGAGGGGAAGATGTAGTGAATGGACCTCCAACTTTTGGATTCCTGTGGGGCTTGCTCCGAAAATCATTCTTCCTAAAAGGTTGTTGAAACATCTATACTTCTTCAACATCAACCTCCACTTCATCTAATGGGCCATTGTCATTCTTATTTTCTTTATAAAATAGCTGAGAGATTTCATCTTCACTGAGAACTTGTTCTATCTCCCCATTTTGGCTTCTTGACTCCTCTTCTAGTTCATTCTCCTCATCTCTTGGAAAAGGGTCATGATTCAACACCAATACAGGGGAATCATAAGGATTTGAGGGTACCAATTCTTGGCCAGTGGAGTTGTTTTCAACTTCATGTTGAAAGATGGAAGCGATAGTTTGAAATTAAAGAAAATCAAGTTTAGAGTGTTGACTTGTCTTGTTAAGTCTACACCATCTTGACAAAGCTACTTCTGCTAGGTACACACCACCTAGGGGTTTCTCTTGATTGGAAGGTTGATCCAGAGGAGTGGAAACTCCTCCATTGTTACACCCAGTGTTCCATGCCCTATTTTTCCTAGGTGGTTGTCTTCTTTCAAATCCTTGTCCACCTTTTTTACTTCTATCAAAGTTCTGACCAAAACCTTGTCCCCTTTCAAAGTTATAATTTTTTTCATAGTGATGCCCTCTATTATAACTTGATTTCATGCTCTTCTGATTAGCTTGGAGTTGGTTATTCTAGTTCCACAAGTAGGTTACCTTTGTCTTTAGCTTATTCACTTGCTCAGTTAGCTCATCTAACCTTTCTTTATCAGGATTGTTGTAAGGGACCGGATTCACAGTGTTTGGAAGGTATCCTGACACTCCTCTTGAACCATTAGATTGATTCAAAACATATGAATTCTGCAAATATGTAGGGAAACCAACCTATGACTATGAATGGAGGGGATGGTTAGCATTTTTTTGGGGATAACCAAGTATTGGTTGGACCTGGTTTATTGGATGACCTGGGTGAGGGACTAGAGGCAACTGTGGAATAGGATTCATAAAGGGAGTATGATTAATCAAAGCTTGGTTGAGAGATTGGACTTGGCCCGGATGAGCAGTAGGTCCTAGAGATGGAAGCGGTCCTAAAAAGTGTTGTCTTAGGTCCATGCTAACCTTAATAGCCTCCGTATAGGTAGTGAGAAAGATAGTCAGAGGGTTAGTTCTCAACTTAAGGAAAGTGGATGTGAGACTATCCAGGGCTTCAAAATACATCTCTAAGATAGAGGCATCATCCCCAGCATAAGGTTCTTGCAATCTAGTGTATGCATGGTGTAACCTATTGTTGAATGATCCTATGGGTTCATTGACCTCCCTCTTTACCCTAGTAAACTATATATAAAGCTC
Source organism: Sequoiadendron giganteum (assembly GCA_007115665.2). NCBI lineage: Eukaryota > Viridiplantae > Streptophyta > Pinopsida > Cupressales > Cupressaceae > Sequoiadendron > Sequoiadendron giganteum. The sequence continues at coordinate 811,014,979 of CM021102.1, forward strand.
GCTAGCACTAATAGGAATCTTATACTTCTGCAGAAATGCAACCTCGAGTTCAACCCAATTATGAATGGATGTAGCAGGTAAATGATTGTACTAGTAAAAATTCTCCTCTCCTAGAGAATAGGGGAAAAAATTTCATGCAACATCCTCATGATTAATCCCCCTATCTCTCAAACACATCTAAAAAATCCAAATATTCTCCTACGTCGTTCTATTAGGGTCATTCATGTGAAACTTAGAGAAAAAATGCTTAGGTTTCTTGGGCATAACATTGTAATTGTTGAAGGTTAGAGGGGATGGATTATTTTCTAGGAAATCCATTAGTGGAGGTGGTAAAGGTTGATTGATGATTTGTTGGGGTTGTTGAATGGAATCAACCTCAAAATTGGATGAAGATGAGGTGGATGAGTGTGAAAATGGTGGAAATGATAGGTTGGATGGTGACTCCTCCCTTCTTCTGGTCCTTCTTGACTTGGTTGGAGGTGGAAATTCTTTAAACTCTTCTTATTCTCCTCTTGGTGTAGATATAATTCTCCTTCTAAGCCTCTCAAGAGAGATGGCATTCAGAAAATGCTCTAGCTTTCTTATTCAGGCCCTCCTTCTAGCACCAATCTTGTTGATGGGTATTTTCTGCACAACAACAACTCAGATAGAATAGATTTTATCCTATCTCTCTTGAAAGGTTGATCTCTATGAACAAAGAGATAACCCCAAGGTCTCTTGGGTGTCAGATCATGACAATGCAGTAGAACCACTTAGTGATAAATGTGATATGTTGTTAATCACAAAGGAACCTTACCAAAAAAATGTTGGAAGCTCTAATCCCATCAAAATTTTAAGATGTGGTGATGCTTAACTTTATGGTTCTAACCAATTGATAAAAGAAACAGAAAAAGGTGAGGGTTTTACAAGTCCTAAGATTAAAACTACTCCTAAAATTAACCATGAAAATGATGAAATACTTGGAATGGACCATTCCCTTTAAACTAATTCCTATTCAACCCAAGCTATACCTACAATCTTACAGAGAAGAGTGCAATCTTCTAAGGTGTTAAATATTTTTAGACTATGGGCATTCATTCAATGGAGCTGAAGAAATTTATATAGTTAAACTAAGCACATTAGTATCAAGTACAAGTTGACCTTGCATAGCATTCTCGTAATCAAGAAGCTGCCCAAAGTATGAACCAAATATTGCTACAAAACTCCAAGTATTAAATTACAAGCATTATTAACTAAATCTAAGATATATTCAAACATTTCCAAGAAATTTAAGAGATAAAACAACAACAAAGCAAGATTATCCAACCTAAAAGAAGGCACCAATCATAGCATAATGTCTTCATTTTGTATTAAATCACCGCATTAGCAACAATTCTGGTTTGTTACAACATTTGATTGAAATTTAAAACTAACTTCTAATCTTCTAACATGCCTGCCATTCTAATACTAAATCTATTGTCTAACTTGATTGGCAACTAACTTTACCAACCTCTACAAATGAGGCCAAAGGCCATACTTATGGAAATCCTGCCCGCACGAACCAAAATTAGGGTTACAAAAAAACCTGGCCACCAACCAAATCACCCTCACAAAACAACAATAATTCACCACCCAGCATTGAATGCATGAAGTGCCCCTTCAAATAGACCAAGGATCCCAAAATTCATGGTACGGTCTCTCGAGCCATGCCCACCATTAATGTTCCATCCATGCAAATAGAAAAATGGCAATGTGCGCACTATGCCAGTTCAAATGCGAGCCACTGATCAAACCCAAGCTAGGAAAATAGATGACTTAGATCAAGTCAAAATTAGGTTGAGCCCTCCATGGATCAATCAGCCACTAAACGCATCGACCTTGCATGTACAGATGGGTTTCACCTGTCCATGGCTGCAATATGTATTCGACTATTTCCCGTGGATCTCGCCAAATTTTTGAAGAACACCCATCCTTCCTTCGGCCTCAATAGAAACCTTCAACTTGATCCAATCAAAATTCAAAAGGCCAACATTAATGCTCAATACATCATCAAAATCCAAGTCGATCCAACAGAGTCCCCAAGGTAAGAAAACCAAGCACAAACCCAGGTGAAGGTGGAACAAAAAATAAAAGAGAGCGGAAACAAAAAAGGAACAAGAATGGAGACAAACAGGCAGAAGTAGAGATGAGAACATTCAGAGAGGAAAACAGGTGGAAGTGGAACCAAACTTGGTGGAAGCGGAGATGGGAACAGACAGAGAGGAAAACAGGCAAAAGTAGAACCAAAATGAGAATTTCGCAAAGTCATGAGCTCAGATCCCACTCAGCTCCAGTTCCAACGATCAAAAGGAAGACCAAAGTAGACCCAAGAGAAGAAACTGACCTGAAGGCCGAACATAGCGAAATGACAAAGATGTGGGAAGCAGAGCCAGAACGGGAATGGAAACCGAACCGTGAATTTGACAAAGTTCAAAGTTAGGTTCCATCCCAGTTCCACCTCTGAAAAATAAAGAGAAAAAATGAACCAAGGAAAACCCAAGGGAGGAAACCAACCCAAAGGCCTAAGACAAGCAAATTGACGAAGAAAACAAGAAGGGGGGAAGTGGAGCCAGAACAAGAACGAAAACCAAACTGTGATCTTTGACAAAGTTCGGAGTTAGGTTCCATCCCGGTTCTACCTCTGAAAAACAAAGGAAACTAGGCCAAAAGAGAAAGAGAACAACTCCCAAGACCCAAACAAAAACACCAAGGGAAAACAAAAGGAAAAAAAGGAACCAACCCCTAGAGAGGACATCCGTGAGACCCCAAAACCACTAGGAAATCAACACAAAGGGCACCCACAACCAAGATCAGCACCAAAGACCAAAACCCCAATATTTTCAAAGGCAAGCTCAAAAGGGGGGGGCAAGAGAGAGTCCCCACTTTCAGTAGGGCGTGTGTGCCAAAATTGCACAACAAACCCTTTGTCTCCTGCATCGTCAAAATCCACATTATCCATAATTTTGGGTACGAGACACCATTGAGTTCACACAAGAATATCGATGCAACTACTCATGGCTTCTTCAAGTTTAATTTCCACATTCCCTTGGAAAAACATGTAAACTATGAACTTAAGGTAGAATCATTTATGCACATGCTGAGAATAATTAAGCCCAGATTTTTCTAAATCCAAAACTCCTTGTGGGAATTCACACTGGGGAATCATATGCAGAAAGCTATTTGTACTAAGACATTTTATGGCACAAACTTTGTTGTCTTCTACTCCTTTGTCTTTCGCATTACAGATTTGTGCATTCTTCAAATGGGTTATAAAATGAGCTTTAAATGCATGATCTTGACCTTATATTTTTCCCACATGCCTAAAATGGAATTAACAACAAAAATGCCAATTATTTTTTGCATTAAAGAGTTTGTGATGTGAGAAGCCTCTTGTGGAAATCTATGTTTCTGATGCCATTTTTAGGCATATTCATTGGTTAATCCCTCAATAAATTATTAAAATTTTAAAAACCATTTTTTGGAATTTAATAAAAGTATGGAATTAGATCTTAAAACTTTGATACTTTAAAACAATCTTACAATTTTGAATACAAAATTTATTTGTAGGCCATTTAATGAACTCCAATCATGTATGGTGATAAAGGAGATAATATCTTTACAAAAATACTATTCTTATGACCTTACATTACTAAAGCTCCATCTAGCCGTACACACCAATTTTTTGGTAATTTTTTAGTCATCCATACCTCCAACTTTATTCAAAAATTTAGTAACCCTTTCAAATATATTTTGATAAGTTGCATTCTCTTTATTTTATGATAAAATATTATATGAGGTTGAAAACTATAATTTTATATAGTATACACATGCATACACACCCAAGAAGTATTATATACAGTTATAACTACATCTGAATATAATGTAATAGAATATTATATTCTTTTTCCTATACATCCTATATTTCTAATTTGAACAAGACGGATTTCATATTCCCATCCACTACTTTTCAGCCAATGTGTTAGGAAAGTTGGGAATGCCTATAATATATATAGTATTTTAGGTAGTCATTTATGGGACACACTCTAATAAAAATATGATTCAAAAAATGTTCAATTGAATGGTTTTTCCATTTGTTTTGATTCCATCATCTTTCCAAATTGAGATTTAATTGTACCTCTACATACAAAAAGCAATTATTTTTTCTGATATACTCATTATATTCCAAGGCATACTTAACATAAAGATATTATTCATTTGTTTTCTATCCTATCACTAATTTTCCTCTTTGTCTATGATTTACTTTCATAAACTTTATCAACATATTTTTCTATAGTGTTAACTTGTAGGCGTAAACTCTTGTCCTACCATATTTCCACCTAAAAATCATATACCTACATTCTATGAGAGGTTCAACTTGATTTTCATTCTCTACCAATTCAATGAATAAGCTCTTTAACACATTATCAATCTAAAAATCCCTTCACAAATCCAATTCATGTTATGTTTTTTATTTTATTTTATTTTCCCCCTACATGTAGGATGCTTATTTTCTTAAACATTTTTTAGATGGATTTATTGAGATTATTATTCTCACTACCCTAGGACTCCTCTATAATATAATCTTGGGTATTTTCATGCACCTCATTATAATTATCCTCTAAGGTATTCCCTTTCTCATTAATATATGATACAAATACTAATGTTATAGGTTAATCTACTATATTTACATATTACCAAAATACAAATTTATGTTTCTACATTTTAATGATAATGCAAATAGATCCCTATTCCTAGTGAAGGGAAGCTTCAAACTTGTAATTCCAGTCAAAAAATTAAAAAAAAAGATAGGAATAAATCATAATAATAATAATTTTAAATAAAATATACACTGAACCCTCAAATTAACCTAATACACAAGTGTGTAGAAAGTTGTAAAATATTCCAAACACTCAAGGTCTTATCCCCAATCATTGACCACTATTATAGGCTTGCAAAAACTAGCAAGAAATGATACATTATTTCTATATTTCTTATGACCTTATTATTGAAAGGAAAGTTGAATGCAAAAAAGCTTCCCTAATGAAAATCAATCAAGAGAGGGGTTGTAAAACTTTGTTTCAAATCTTCAACATTTATAGTTTCACCTAAGAATGTGCATGCAATTTGTTATTTTTAGATTTAAACACATAAACCACAACACACATATTTTAGGTGGGAAAACCCTTTCGGGAAAAAAACCCACACAAAACCACAAATCAAATGTATTACAGTAACAAGGCTATTACATACAATATTCAGATTTTATGTTCTTGCAAGTGTTGATTCACTGTGATACAAATTCTAGAGTGAATCTGGAAACATAACAATATTATAATATTATAATAGAATATCTAGATATAAATGCAATAAGGCATCAATATATAATTCTCATACATGGGCATTGATAATTTCCATGTGTCAATCTACCAATCTCCTGCATGGATGCAAACTAAAATTGACAACATGCACAAGTCCCAAGTGACCCGATTAGCAACCTATCAAACAAACACATACATGCACCAACAAAGAAAAACATGAAAGAACATGCAAGGCTTGCATCTCCAAAAATTAAGGAACCTCACATACTAGGCATCCCATAGATAAAACCAGATTTTCTGCCAAAATAGAACTCACTCACAATTCCTAGTCACTTTGAGTAACAACTTAGTCATCATTAAGTAATTTTCCTCTTCAAGCATCAACAAAAATTCAAATACATGCCACATGGAATGAGGGCGCTCCTCCTTGAGGTTTTTACAATTTACAATGTTCAAGTGAGAACCTAGTTGAAGAGTGTCACCTTTCCTTGCCTTCGCTTTTCCAAAGAGGTAAACACTCACACAAGTGGACCTTTCCAATGCTTACTTCCAAAATAAATTTCCATTTGTCAACATGGCATGCCTTTTGAAGGTTTTAATCTTTTCTACTTCCCAATTGAGCACCCATGTGACAAGTGTAACAATTTTTCTCTTCACACCTTGTATGTAGGATGCCAACTCTCTGCTAGATCCCTCAAAGTGACTTAACAATTTGAAAAAACAATTATTATTGCATTTAATAGTAAATTCAGCAACTTAGGAGAAATAATTAATTAAATAATCGTTTGACTCACTAAGGTTGAGACACCTTAATCCTAACATTCTCCCACTTGTTGATGACCTTATCGGAGTCACTTCATCACTTCTCAAGCCACAAGGACCATTGAACCAACACACCATCTAAAATTATTTTTGCTTACTGGCTTCATCAGGGTATCCATAAAATTTACCAAAGTTTCCACTTTTTCCAATTTCACCTTTCGATCTTCTACCATATCACAAACAAAATTAAACTGCACATCAATGTGTTTTGTTTTGGTATGGAAAGTAGGATTTTCTCTAAGAAAATAAATCTTTAGCTATCACAACGGATAATAATTTTTCTTACATCAAAACCAACATCCAAACATAGTCTCTTAAGACAAATGGCTTCTTTACAAGTATGATTATTTTTCATATACTTTTCTTCAATAGTGGACAAAGCGACTATAGCCTGTCGCTTACTCATCCAACTAATTGCACCACAAAACATCATGAAAACATATCCATCGGTGGATCTTTTGCTATCAATATCACCCACCCAATCAAAATCCACATATACATGGATGCTCACTAAATGTTGAGGTCCAACAGAATAAACATGAAAACATAGGGCATACTCATAACTACACCACAAGTACCTAAACACTCTCTTCATCGTATCCCAATGCACCCACCCAAGAAGATTAGACATAAATAGACTAAGGACTCCCACTACTTGAGAAATGTTTGGCCTCGTACAAACCATAGCATACATCAAGTTGTCAACAACACTCACATAAGGAACTCTAGTCATGTCCTCCATCTTGGTAGGATAATTTTATCCCTTGAACAACTAGAACAACCATCTGTCTGCAAGTAGTCACATTGAATCTCTCCAACATAGATTTCACATACCTGCTCTAGCTAAGCCAAATATTTTTGTTAGCTCTATCTCTTCTGATCTCAATCCCCAAAATATACCTCATTGCACCCAATTATTTCATCTCAAACTATGTTGAAAACTGAGACTTCAAATCTAAAATCATTCTTTTATCCAGGAAAGTAATGAGAATTCAACCATTATCAATCTTGTAATATCACAATTGTCAAATTTGGATCTCAAAAATCCCAAGGACAACACATAGTTGTCCAACTTTTGGTACCACATCCTAGGATATTATTTCAAACCATACAAATATTTTCTCAACTTGCACACCAAATTCTCTTTACCTTTCACAAAGAAATGCTATGACTATGACAAATAAATTGCATCCTCCAAATCACCATGAAGGAAATTTGTCTTCACATCCATTTTCTTGACTTCAAAGTCATGATCTGCTACAAGTGATGACAAGAATCGAATGGATCAAAACTTTGCTATAGGAGTGAAAATAGTCCCATAATCTATTCCCTCCACCTAGGAATATCCTTTCGTGGCCAACCCTACCTTATGCTTTTAAACACTACCATCAACACCCATTTGTAACCAATAGGTTTTTATCCTTCAAGTAAAGGTACTATATCCCATGTACCATTATTCTTCAATGCCACTATCTCTTCATTCATGGATTCCATTTGAGAATCTGCATCATGCATACTCATAGCCTCTCTAACTATCATATTCTCATCAGTGTTAGCAATCAAATCAAATATGCAACTGGAATCCAACATAGAATAACCAAACCTATATGGTTGTCACCTTTATCATGTAGACCTCAACTATTGAGGTTGAGGTTCTTTCTCTTCTTTAGAGCTATCAAAGCTGCTAGAGTTCTCCTCATCATCAGGTCCACTAGGAGTACATAGTTCATCTCTCTCAGGAGAAGGTGGAATTTGAACTTCCTCATTTTTCTCCTCCTCCTTCTCTGGTTGTGGATCAATTGTGGAAGGTTTCATCTCATGGAATATAACACTTCTACTATAGAGCACCTTATTTGCAATTAAATCCCAAAGCTTATACCCTTTCACACCAACACCATAGCCAATGAAGATACACTTCACTATCTTGTTCTCAAACTTAGATATCTTCATATTAGGAATATGAGAATATGCCTCACAACCAAAGACTTAGAGATATCTCATTGAGGGCTTCTTGCTAGACCATGCCTCAACAAGTATATTTTCAACAAGAGAAAAAGTAGGAGATTTGTTGATCAGATAACATGCAGTGGCTATAGCTTGAACCCAAAAATTTTGTTCAAGACTAAAACCACTCAACATACTCATAGCCCTCTCAATCAACATTATGTTAATCCTCTCTGCAACTCCATTTTGATGTGGGGTTTATGGATTATTCTTGTGTTTCTCAATCCCATGGTCCTTATAGAATCTATCAAATTCTATGAAACACAACTCGCCACCATTATCCATTCTCAAACACTTGATTTTTCTACTAGTTTGGTTTTCAACCAAGGATTTGAACTCCTTAAATTGAATGAAAACTTTAGATTTACTTATGAGAAAATACACAAATGTCCCTCTAGGATAGTCATCTATGAATGAGACAAAATATAGAGATCTAGACAATGAAGAAAAATTTAATAGACCAAAAACATTAGAATGAACATAATCCAAAACCCCGAAAGATTTATGAGAACTAGAATAAAATGAAAAATGGTGTTGTTTTTCATATATACAATGTTCACAAAATAAAACTTGAGATCACAATCATCAAGGCCTTCAAAAATGCTTTTATTTTTCAGAACTCTAAGAACCTTCTCACCAATATGGAAAATCCTTTGGTGCCACAACATTTTTTTCTCCATTGGGAGATTCATCTCCAAAGCATTGGCACCCTTAGGTACCTAGAAAGAATGACCATTAGATGTAGACACAATAGTCTTCTTCTCTGCTTGATCTAATGTTGAGGATGAAGAATCCAAAGCCTATTTCTTGGACTCCATAAAATCACTATTGCACAAAATCATGCATGCATCCAAATTATACAAGGTGCTAATCCAAACACCCTTAGCAAGCACCATAGAATATTTGGTCATCTTGAATCTACCACTCGAGTTCAAATAACCTACACTCCAACATCATTCAACTTACTCACTAAAAGCGGGTTTCATTCCAAACTAGGGGCATGTGATACACCCTCAATTCAATTCACTCTACCATTGGGCAATTGAATCCTGAATCTTCCATGACCAAAAATCTTTAGGTGAGAGTCATCACCTAGGTACACCTTCCCACCATCATAATCTTCATACTTTGAGAATCAACCTTTGTGAGAGGTCTTGTGGAAAGAGGCACCCAAGCCTATTAGCCACACATCTTTTGATACATGCATTTCCAAGGTAGCGACAAAAGAATCTACATCATCGTAAGAGGATTTATCAAATTTTGAATTGGAGAAAGACTTTTGTTATGCCTATAGGACACACGCCCCATTCAGAACGGGGACCCTCTCTTTCCTCTTGTGTCGGGTCACTTTTTCCTCACCTTGTTTTGTGTGCACCTATTTTTGAGTCCTAAGAGGTCAAGGAACCCTAAAAGTATCATCTTTAGTTGACCAAGTTTCACCCCCTTTATTTTTTTATGTATTTTGTTCCCTCGAAAACTGTTTGGTAGTTTTCCCTTTATAGTTTGGGCTAGCATCCTACGGGCCTTGCGGGTTTACCTCTACGGACTTCTGCCTTGCCTTCCTCATTTTTGGATGGTGAACTCTAGATGTCAACCCATCCTATGGGTTCCACCACTCCCTTCATTGTCAGGTTGCCAATTTTTTGAACAACTAAACACTAACGGCTTTTTGCCCTGCGAGCATTGCCTTTCCCACTGAAGTGACATCTCAATGACCCAATCATCTATTGAATGAGAATTTAATGAGGGAATTTAATATCTTAAAACTTATAAATATTAGTTCTGACCTATCATTTTCATGAACATTCCTTGCCAGAAGTTTCAAATAAATGCAATCGTTGTCACCTTCGCGCCCACCGAGATCCAAGGATGTTCCCTATGCATTCCTAGTTGCTTGTTCTTTTGGTTCTTGAGGTAGGGTTTCCCTTTCTGCCCCCATGCTTATTTTTCATCATGTTTGGAAATTTTTTATATTTTAAAGAATAGAAAACATTAAATATTAGTAAATTGGGCCCCTACGCGAAAAACCCATGTCACCAAAATTGCTAAACTTGAAAAACTGAACCCAAAATCTTCACGTGGAACTTCACTTTTTGGTTGCCATTCTTCACATAGAGCCATGGGCTCTTTACGGTCCACAGGGCCATCTTAACCATCAAGTGCTTCAGACTTGAAACTTTGTGAACTCGTCTCAGTCATCTTTTGTCTTCTATGAACCCACCCTTACGGGGTGCCGCATGTGGGGAGCTGTCACTTCCCTATCATTTGTGAATGGCTAAGCCTTCACCGCCTTCTGATTCATGGAACCCGATCTTTCGTTCCCCCCTCTGTTGTTTAAAGATGCTAAGTTTGAATGAGGTCATCATTTTCCCTTGCAGGTTATGACTTGCAAGTAGCCATTGCTTCCCTGCCTCCTGTTGGTCAAAACCCGACATCCTGTTTGCCTTGTGCCCAATAAAGTGCCTAAGTCTGAGTGAAAACCCGACATCACCCTTGTGGGCCACGCCTTGCGATACATCATCCCATCACCACCTCCTCTCGACGACCATCATGTAGCATCCTTTCACCTCTCAGGTTTTGAAGTCTCTATGGCCATCTGGTCTATGTATTCGAAATTGGCTAAGTCAAGATCTCTCACGAGTCTTCACTTGTGGGTTGTCGCTTGCAAGCTTCCACCATCCAAACTTCGTTCCTTAATGATATAGCCTCAAAACATTTGTGAAGCATCCGGATTTTGCATAGCCATAACCCACATACCTTCAGTCATAACATGAAAAATCCTTAAGACCTCCTTGTCCTTCCTACACATGCTAAATTCCTTAGGGCGTTAACCAAGAGCCTTATCTTAGGTGCAGAACTCCAAATGTGGGCTTCCATCTGTGAGTTTTTGTGCCCTCAACACCATCCATTTCTATTGCCTCCAAAATAGTGTTCAGCCCAGGGAAACCCACCTCTGTGGGCTCACATTGTCCAATCTCCCCCAAACGAGAGGCGAAAGATAACACTCAATGAACATTATGACTTTTGGTGGATGATTTATCATCTCTAATGACTATTTTACAGTATTTCATAGATGCTTCTTCCTGATTTGTGTGTAAATGTGATAACTTCTACTACTTGTGCAGAATATATGGAACCTACTACAGGGCCTTTTGGAGCATCTGTTGAGAAAGACAAAGGAAAGAAAGTAGCCAAATTACCCTGGGGTAAAGAGGATAAAGACCAAATGAGATACAAGTTCCAAGGGGAACCCCTCAACTCTAGGGTCACTACAAACTAGAAAGAGATCCCAAATACTAATTTGGAATACATTGACATCGATGAATTCAAGAAAAGGGTTTGAATCAACCCTACAATGGAAAATGATCGAAGAATCAGAAGTGGTGGACTAGCTAAGGCTATTGAATTCACACCTACTCTCATAGCTCTCAAGCTTGTAATGGCCTATAGGGAGGCATATCAGGAAGACACAAAAAGAATAGTAGACAGATTTGGGAATGTATTGGCCAATCTTCCTGCCAAGTCAATAGGGAAGACCTTTCACATCCCTACCTTCAATAAGATAGAGGAGACATCCAAAGAATATAGTAAGAAAATGTGGGATGTTGATCCCCTCAAGTGCAAGAAGCTAATCAATCAATACTAGCTAAAGGAAAAGAGGGGCAGTGCAAATAAAGTGCCCCAAGAGATCTTCCAAAGTGATTTCTACAAGGATTACTATGACTTGGTAATCTTATTCAGCAGAGTTATGGGCCTTCCAACAAAAGCCTTCTTCCAAGAGTGGATGTTGTACTTCATAGAATAAATAATCCAAGGGGATACCAAATTCTACTAGGTAGGAATGATTAGTGATTGTTTTCACAAGCAATTTGTGGTCATAAAGAAGACTTCACAATTTTATATGACATTATATCAAGTCTATTTTCTCACTGACCGTGCTCAATATAGGGGGCTATTTCTGGAACCAAATCCAACTCTAGGAAGGGAGCTAAAATAATATGACAAGTACCTTCAGCTCCAATACAATAATTTTAAGGACTATTGCAAATTCAATGATGCCTTCATCATGCATATCATCAAGCTGCTTGGAGGTGATTCTGAAAGAAGGTTCTTACATAGCACCAATGCTTTCATCTGTCGGTTTGGATTTTTGTTCATCCAATTTCCAAAGTTTACATACATTCAAACTGATGGTTTCCCAGAGAAACCATATAAGTTGCCTTGGTACCCAGATGATTGTTGATACTACTTGAACTCTCTCAGTAGCTACAACATGTATACACCCTCCTAAGTAGAAAGCATAGAGGGGGAATCCCATATCCCCTCACATTTGGTCAGGGCATGTATGAACTTCACACCTCCCAGTGTGAAGAGTACTCTGATAAGGAGCTAAATGAATACAACATAGAGCTCTACACCGCCAGACCATGAATGGACCCATACAGTAAACTCAAAAAGATGGTCGAGATTGAGTGCGCCTTACTACATAATATAGAGGACTTTTCGGCCAATTGCAAAGATGATAAAGAAGTGTGTATGTGGCACTACATGCACATGATGGTGTACTTTATAAAAATAGTGAAGTTATTTCTAGTGTCGGATCAGGTTGTAGAAGATGAGAATATTGTGGTAGATCTGAGGCATAATGTTGTTGCTAATCTACCACTGCCGCTGATCGATTGGGGTGAGAAAGAGGTCGAGGATCTCGACATTCTGACAAATATTATTGAGGGAAGAAAAAAATAGTGGATCAATGAGAAATTTGTTCAATTAAAGCTGGAAGGAGTAACCCTAACATACATAGGACTCAAGGATCCAAATGAGAATGGAATTGATAGTGCCTCTTCCACTGCTGCCCCAATTGGGGAGACTTCGATGTCTCCTCCCAATACACAATCCAAGAAGAGAAAATAAGTGGTTGAAGCCCAACCCAAGGCCTAGGTGTATTCAAGAAACGCCTTGGAAGGTGAACCTTCCAAGAATCCAAAGAAGTCGAGAAATTTCATAGAAATTCCCACCATCTAAGAGGACCCGCTCCATGAAGGAGAGGAACAAGGGGTTGAGTAGCCAAAGTCTCTACTTTCTACACTTTCTGCCCCAATTGCAACTATTGCTACCACTATTACTCCTCTGCCTGCTTCTCAGGAGATGGTTGCCACCTCTCCACCCACAGTCAACATTTCAATCCACCTTGCTTCTACCCCACCTACTACATAGGTGTTGGTAATAGACTCTTCCTCTGCTACCACTTTCCCACTCTCTTCCTTGACAGTGTCTCCATCATCAACCTTCCCAATAGCTACTGCAATGATGCCAATTCCTACTCTCTCACTCCTAGAAGCTTTTGATCAGAACATGAAAAATACCCCAATGGATCTATTTGGAGTATTAATGAATCCTACTATGCAAGACGCCTTGGCTCAAGCTATTACTGGCCTCCCTATCCCTCCTCCTCAAACTCAACCACCTATGATGAAAGAAACAATGCAAATCTTTGAAGAGCTAGAGAGGTGAGAGAGGGAAGCAAGCAAGAAAATGGAAGAAGAGGTGGATGAATACCACGAGCATCCCCTATATCAAAATCTAGTGATTGATGAAGTAGTTAACAAAAAGGAGGAAACACAATCCTATGAGGATTATTTTAAAGGTTCAGGCACTAAGTATATTGTGGAAACATTTGACCCGGAGCTCAAGGAGGAATTGGCTCAACAACTAAAGGATGTTGGAGAAGAAGTCAAAAAATAACCCTCTGATGAAGAGAAGGATACAGATGAGAAAATGGAGGATACTAAACCTCCAACAAGGGATCAAGACTAGAGCCCCAAAAATAATAAAGAGATACCTCCTTCAGAGTAATGAGAGGAGGAAGAAAGGGAAAATAAATAAGAAGATAAGCCTGAAGAAGAGGTTGAGACAAGAAAGAGCCCAGAAGTAGAACATCATTAAGAGCATGTGCATGAACAAGAAAAGGCCTTGTTCATCCAAGATTCTGATGAAGAGGATGAAGATAGAGCAAAGAAAGAGGCCTCAGATCATGGGGAAAAGGAGATCCATCATGCTCAAAGAGAAGAAGGTGGTCATGAATCACCAAAGGAAGGATCTCAAATGCCTGAATGGCTCGAGAAGTAGTTAGAGAAGAAGACCCCAACCCTAAGGGATCCAAAGGCAAGGTTGGAGGGCATCCTAGCTCGAGCCCAAATAATTACAAAGAAGGAGAAGAAACCAAAGGTCAAATCTCATCTGACAATGGATGCATCCGGATCCAAGATAGTACAGATAGGCACCCCAATGGTGGGAGAGGAAGGGTTCAATTATAACATTTCCACCGTTGACCTAGGGACAACCACAAGAGAGAAAAAAATTGACCATCTTCAAGGATTCATTGCCACCATCATGCACCAAATGCATAAATATAAGACCTCTAAGGAGGAATTAAAGGCATGGGTGGCAGATCTAACAACTTATATTCAACAATGGTCATCAACTAAGGAGCTCCCCACCACATCATCAGCTACCCCATTGTTGTTGTTTGAAGAACATATAAGTAAGCTAGAAAAGAGACAGAATTGGACAAAGGCCACTGAAGATTGGTTTTGGCGTGTAATCTATAATGGAGATATAGGCATTGGCATCTCCATCAGAACAACAAATAAGTTTCAGGATCTGCAGAAATAGCTGGAGGCCTCTGAGAAAACCTGATATTGCTTTGTGAAGCTACATAGGATCACCTATCCTAAGCTCGAATCCATCCTAAACATACCAGATAAACTATGGGAGAAGGATCTAGGTCTAGAAAAATATGATCAGTGGCTCGTTGAAACATGTAAAATGCGTTTGGATCACCGAAAATAATTCTTAGAGTGGGTGCTTCACAAGGTAGAGCTTGATTTGGAATGGGCCAAAGAGCACAAGGCGGAGGCTAAGGACTATCTCAAGCTAATGAAAAATTACAAGATGACATCCCTCGAGCTCGATGAAGGAAAAATCAGGTCATACTTCCATAAGAAGATGGAGAATGGGATAGTGGATGCACTGATAGTAGAGTTCATGGACTTCGCCGCTAATGCTTCTATCCAATCCGAGAAAATGGCCAAGGCAGCACCCAAATGTCTAAATAATTGGGAATAGATATCAAACTAATCAAAGAGATTATCATTTCAAATCCTCCAATCAGACATAATGGAGTGGAATAAGCTTCAAACAATTATTGGTAAATTTGTGGAATATGCCACCATGCAAAAGGAAGCTAGAAAGACTATAATAGATGATGAATTCCTCATAGTGTAGTTGTAGCAAAGGAAACTAGCTAGGAGAAAAAATAACTATAGTGCTACCCTAAAAGAAGACAAAATAGGCTAAAATATAAGGAATGTATTTTAAATTTCTTTATATTTGGGGGTAGGTTAAACCCTAGTTTGTAGTGAATCTTGGCCACACAATGAGATTAAATCTTGACCACTCATTTTTCTTTTTTAAAGCTATAAATAGGGGTCTCCTCCTCTCATTTTGACATGAGATTTGAGTTGTTGTAAAGACATGTTGCTGGAATTTTAATAGAAATTCATTGAATTTGGTGGATTCTTGAGTTCTTTAGCATGTTTCATGATTCTTCTTCTCATAGTTAGTAAATTTGAGTAGATTACCTTTGTTTTTGTATGTTTTTGTATGTATTTGTATGTGCTTTAGTAGATTAGTTAATGTTGTTCATTGGTTTTGAAGAATTCTGTTGTGTTGATGCCCTTCCTTGTTCATGCTTTTTGATTTGTATTGATGATAAATTGCAATGTAAAGCTAGTCTAAACATTTTATGAATGTTGCACTTAAATTATATCTCTTATTCATGTTTATGTGAATGAAAGGTTGAAAATATACAAACCCTAGAATATTGCACAAGTTTCATGAGACTATAATTTGACTTGGTTAAGTGGAACTTTGTTTTGGGAAGGTTTTCCACTGTAGGGTCCTCCATTATCACTATTTATTGCCAGCTTCAGGTCTAGAAACTTCTTCTCTTCCCTGTCCTTTTTTCCTTTTTTTATATAGTGACTTTATACAAGGTTCATTTCACATTGTAAATCCAAATCTAAAGTTGAAATAGGAGTCTTAGACTATTGTCCTGAACCTACAACAAAAGAGAAACTTTCCAAAAAAAATCATACTCCATCCAAGGATCCAATTCTCTTCCAACTTAACCTCCATAAGTTTTCCCTATGATTACCAACAAGATCACATTCAAACAACTGAGATATTCCATGCATGTCATGACCTAACACCCGAGAGACCTTGGGGTCATTTCCAACAACTTTTTGTTGGATATTTCCTTTCAAGAGTGGTGATACACCTATGCATTACTTGTGTTGAGAAGTGCTAAAACACCCATCAACAAAAAAAATTATTGTTCTTCTCATCCTTGCAATATTTACAAAAATGACCAAATTTATCATAGTTCTAGTATTTATCCTTGGATTTTTTCTAGGAGACTTAGATATCCCCGGAGACTTGGACTTAGATTTTTTTCCTTTTTCTTGGATTTATCCTTTGATCTGCCATGAATAGATAGGGCCTCCTTGGCCATCTCAAAATATTTCCTCTGCATCTCTTCAGATAATAGCAAAGCAACCATATCTTCCATCTTGAAAGTGGTTGGTGTGCTTCTAATAGACATCACCAGGTAGTCCCACAAGTCCGACAAAGAACATAAAAAAATCATGCAACCATCCGTGTCTTCAATCTTCACACGAATAGAACCCAGTTGAGCAATAAGAATATTAAATGCATTCAGGTGATCATAAACTGATCCTCCTTCCTCCATCTTCAAAGAATACAACTTCTTTCTTAGGAATAGCTTATTTACCAAGTGTTCCCCTTGATAAATTTTATCAAGCTTCTTCCAAAGACTACCTGTAATCTTCTCCTCATGGGAATTTGAGAGCACATAATAAGCCAAATAGAGTCTTGTCAAACCCTTGGCTTTCTAATCTATTAGATCCTAATAAATTTGTGAGTTTGTTACTAGTTTTATACTAGATATTGCATCCCATAGATCTCTATCTATGAGCATATCAACCTTTTTGAGTTTCCACAACTCAAAATTGCCACCATTGAATTTTTCCATCTCTATTCTTCTAGATGTGCTTGCCATCTTAAAACTACAACAATATTATAAAGCTCTCTCTACAAGAACTCCCACTAAATCTAGGTAAGCACAAAAAACCCTTCAAAACCAACAAGAATAACAAAAAAGACTAGGCTTTGATACCAACTAAAAGGAAAGCCATGCAAAAACACTTCCCTAATGCAAATCAATCAAGAGAGGGGTTGTAAAACTTTGTTTTAGATCTTCAACATTTACAGTTTCACTTAAGAATGTACATGCAATTTGTTATTTTCATATTTAAACACATAAACCACAACACATATATTTTACATGGGAAAGCCCTTTTGATAAAAAACCCACACACCAAAGCACAAATCAATTGTATTACAATAAAAGGATATTACATACAATATTTGGATTCTATGCTCTTGCAAGTGTTGATTCACTATGATACAAATTCTAGAGTGAATCCAATAGCATAACAATATATAGATATTAAAATATTATCTCTAGATAAAAATGCACTAAGGAATCAATATATACTTATCATACATGGGTGTTGAGCATTTCCATGTGTCAATCTACCAGTCTCCTACATGGATACAAACTGAAATTAACAACATGCACGAGTCTCAAGTGACTGGATTAGCAACCTGTAAAACATTCGCGTACATGCACCAACATAAAAAAACATAAAATAAAATGCAAGGATTGCAGCTCCAAAAATCAATAAACTTCACATGCTAGGCATCCCATAGACAAAATCATTTTTTTTTCCAAAATAGAACTCACCCACAACTCCTAGTCACTTCGAGTGACAACTTAGTCTTCTTTAAGCAAGTTTCCTCTTCACGAATAATTCAAAAATTCAAATGCATGCTACATGGCATAAGGGAAACCCTCCTTAAGTTTTTTACAATTTACAATGCTCAAATGAGTGTCTAGGTGACAAGTGTCACCATTCCTTTCCTTTTTTTTTTCTGAAGAGATAAACACTTACGCAAGTGGACCCTGCCAATGCTTGCTTCTAAAATAAATTGTCACTTGGCAACATGGCGCACCTTTTGAATTTTTTAATATTTTCTACTTCCCAATTGAGTGCCCATGTGACAAGTGTTATAATTTTTCTCTTCACACCTTACATGTAGGATGCCAACTCTTTGTTGGGTCTCACAAAGTGACTTGGCATTTTGGAAACAATTATTATTGCATTTAATAATCAAATCTAGCAACTTAGGGGAAAAATAATAATTAAATAATCATGGAACTTACTAAGGTTGAGACACCTTAATCCCAAAAATTATCATCCTTACCTCCCATTTCTATCCCTTTTAATTTTTTTGAAGCAATTGTTCCTAATTAAAAGCTTCATTCATATTGCAATTGCCTTAGTTATCAAGAGGGAACAACTTCAGGAACCCCAAGAATAAATTAATTTCTATAAAATTTAATCATCAACAAATATAGCTAGGTATTTGAAGTTCTAAAACCACATTATGATATTCCAATAAAAGATTTAGCAAGGATTTAAATGCTCATGCCCAAAAATAAGGGATATTGCTAGCAATAATTGGTATCAAATGACTTATCCTCCAATATAACATATAAAAAATGAAATATAGGAAAAGTTCAAAAACATAACTACCAATATTTAGAATTATTCCAACAATCCATCAAGAATAAAATTCTACAACTCAACTTGCATAGGAACTTAGAATATGTGGTTTTCATCCACTACAAAGACACCCCATGACCATGAAAATTAATTTTAATTCTTGTGACCGATGACTTAGTATGGACTAACTACACTTGATCCATGAGGATTCCAAGCATCTTTAAGACTCTAAACATCAATCCAATAAGATCATTCAATGTAAAATAGACTAAGAATCCATTAAAACTAACATATTAAAATGCGAAAGATTCATAAACACCTATTCTAATCCATTGAAACTTATCCTATTGGGGGAGTGGTGTCGCATTGATGTAGAATGGTGACCTTTTCCCAATCCCTTAGATAATGACTTGTTTTAATTGATTTTGATGAAGAGAATCAATGAAACCAATGAGAGATGTGTATGAAAACATGATATAAAAGCTAAATTAACATGATGAAAGCTATTCTAACATGACATATGTTAAGATGATTGATATGGGTGTATGAAAAGATATTCTAAATTAATTTTAAGCTCAAAATCTTAAAACCCTAATTACCAAATATGTTAAATGGATGCACCTAATTTACCATAGAATCCATTAATGGAAGCTAAGATAATATGATGCAATAAATTAACCTAAAATTATTTATAAAATATGAAATATGAGTGCAAGAAGAGAGTAATTTTAACAACATAAGTTTTCTCTTAAAATATGGATGGATGAGTTACAACAGCATAAGTTTCCTCTGAAAAGGTGGATCCCTATTCAATTGAGGCAACCTCTAGTTATAGAATATAAAAAATGAAAGTGATGGGCAAGATCAAAAGGATCAGTCAATGATCAGAATGGAAAGAAGATGGAGGCATGAATCATGGATTCCCATCAAGGGTTGAGGATGCAAGATGATATTTAATCAAGGGCTTACATTCATCCAAACAAACACACTTTCAAAACTTGCGCAAGAAGTATTCTTGAAAATTTTTTATAAAAAAGGAATATTCCTTTTTTCAAATGAGTGAAGAAAGAGAATATTCTCATGGGTGAGGAAAATTAGATATTTAGTTAATTAAAACCAAATTTAATTAAGCAAAGGAATATTCCATGGGAATATTCCCTTTTTGGAAGAATGTGCAAAGGAGGAATATTTTCTTGGAATATTCCCTTGCAAGTGGAGGAATTAGATTTAATTAGTAATTTGACAATTAAAACAATGTTTCACTTATGCAAATTAGGGGAATTTAGGATATTCATTAAATAAAATGATTTAATGAAAAGGGGCATGTGATATGATATTTAATTAAATAGCTTAGGTTTATTTAATTAAATAAGAGCACTTAGGGATTAAATTAAATAATTTGATTTATCTAAGTTAACAAGGTGAAATGTTAGTGCAAGAGGGGGTGAATTAACCTAATTAGGTCAATTAGATTAATAGATAAATATGATGCAATTAATTAAATAACTAGGCTAATTTAATCAATTAAGCAAAAAGAGGATGGTTTTTAGGATGAAAAAATGTTAGTATATCAGATTCGAGTGCATGATATCATTTAGGACATTTTTAAGTGTCTACATTTTCCCCCTCTTTTTAGCGAGGTACCTATTATGTTGGTTCAAAGACTGATCTTTTTTGGATTGAAAAAAATATTGCTTAAATCAAAAAATAAAAATATTATGATTTTTGGATGCCCCATTGTTGCCCTAGTAGAAGGAATAATCTAGTTCCCTTTCCCCTCAAGAAATTGGGCAATTTTTTTGAATTTTGGGTTGATTTCTTGACAAAGGTTAAAATATAGGTTGAGGTGCTAAAATAGGCCCTGAGATGCCATAAATGGCCTCAGAAATGCAAAAAATGGCTCAAAATAGGTTCCAAAAGGCAAAATTACGTAACAGGTCAAAACCTTAGCTTTTGGCTCAAATTAGGGCAAAAAACCCTAATTTTTAGTCTGGAATAGGTAATGAAGGGTCACTTTTAATTCATTTGTGCATTCAACCCTTAGATATTTGTTGCCTTTTGAGCTCTAAAACCTTGGTGAAATGGCTCACCCTCAACTTTCACAGTGGGTTCGAGAGTACCAGCACCGAGTAGATGCAGGACCTTGGGTAGGTGACTCAAAACCTATTTCAATTTTTGCATTTAGGTGCACTTAATAAGGGTTCAAAACTAGGGTTCTAGGCACATTATTGTATAGAGATGCAATTGATGTGTCAGAAGTGTCACTATTGATTTTATAGTGATGCACTTTCCAAATAGAAAAACACCCTTATTTTTCATTGGAGCGACGCATGTGAATTTTGATTCTCTATTGAGTGTAGCGATGTGCGTCATCAAATTGGTGGTATGCTCCCCAAATTGATATGGTGATGCACCCTTGAAAGAGTGATGCTATTGATTTCAATGATGCTTTTGATGTTTTGGATGAAAAGTCTTAAATTTTGATCAGTTATTCCAACTTTTTGGTAAATTAACATTGTACGTGTAATGCATGCAGGAGGATCATCTTCCATTGATGTTGCAAGAGCACCATTTGGACATTTTGGCTATAGTGAGAGAGTTTGATGATGACGACATGGAGCGGCTAGGTATGTTGGGTTTAGGCTTCATCGTTTTCTTATTTAAGGTCTGGACCCACCTTTTTATGATGATGATGTTGATTGAGATGTGGCACAATGAGACCTCTTCATTTCACCTACCCACTAGTGAGGCCACCATTACATTGGAGGTTGTGTGGCGCCTATTGTGGTTGCCAATTCACAGTAAGTATTTCATCTATGAAAGATACTGGGAGAGACGCATGTCTCTCCCTTCTGCATAGATGATAGATTGTTCTAGTGAGCTCACAGATTGACCCTGATCTATAACAGGATCGAGTGCCCATTTATAGATTATTCATAGTTGCACTGATCTTTAGACTGATTTCCCCAAACTAACAGGGTAGAGGTTTTAGTTTGGCTACATTGTAGCATGGGATGGGATGATCAAGAGGACCACCATGTATGCATGGGGTCTAGTTCTTCTTGCTTCATTGTACCATGATATGAATGATGTCATCTATCATGAGGGTAGGAGCATCAAGGCAAGTGTTACACTACTGCATATGTAGGCATATGAGCCTATTGCAGTTTTGAGGCCCTTGGTGGTTTTGGTGGACATTCACGAGGATGAGCCCATAATCTTTAGATATAGGGGTATGCTGACATTATAGCACACTGGGTCGATAGTTCTAGCTTATTGGCATCCTGTCATTGATGACATAACCATGTTCTGATGGAGGTCATGGCTATAGCATCTAGCATGGTATGATGACTAGTAGTAGCTATATTTTACTCAAAAAACCCAATATTTGCAAGGGAGAGAGCATAGGATGATAGAGTTGTACCTCCTAGACCATGTTTCTCGATAGTTTGGGGAGGTACAAGATGTACCAGCTGATGATTACACTATAGTTTTGCCCAATCTTAGAGGGAGGTGCAATGGGGAGCATAGATTGACCCTGCTATGGGAGTCAATGGGTTTAGATAGCTTGTTGCATAGCCCTAGGCTTATTACAAGGGCATACTAGATGCAAGGACCACCCCAGCTTATCATGCATGGTTTAGGCCACCTACTCACCTAATAGATCTAGCAGGGGGATACCTAGAGGAAAAGGGAGAGGCAAAGGTAGAGACCAAGATGGTGGCCAATACAGAGGTAGGTATGGGGGTTGAGGTAGAGGCCAATAACTAGAGCAAGACAAGGTATAGGTGCCAAGTGATGGGAACTAGCTACAATAGCCAGATCAGGGTCACCAGGACCCAAGACAATAGCCTAGTCAACATGATGGACATGTTCCGGGGGGACCACTACCTCCTCCACCCATACACTGAGATGCACAGGCATAGGCATAGATAGAAGCCCTCACCGTTGAGAGAGATCAGTTGTGTTCATAGAAATAAGACATGACAACACAAAGAGATCAAGAGAATCAATTACGGTAACAACTGGACCTACAATTTGCACAGGAGATTGGGTGGAGGCAGTAGCTTCAGGCTGTGATGGTTGCATCACACGGACAAATAGTGTCTACCCATTTCTACAGAGATTAAGTTACTAAGGGTGCTTATTATTGTATGCATTATCATTGTGATGTTCCCCAGGCGATGAGATAGTCTTATTTTTCATAGTGGAGTGGAGCACCACCTAGAGCTAAGGATCAACCATCAGTTAGGGGTGATTCAAGTAGCCACCAAGACTTTTTGATTTTGTAGACATTTCTTGATTGGTCTCCCAATTATTTATACATATATACATTCATGGGATCATTTTTGATATCCTCATGGATGATGTACTTTTGATTTGATATTCACACACTAATTTAGATATTGTATCATGATAGTCATTTTTTGATATACATATATATATATATATATGAGATGATCCAGATTCAATATGTGATGTGCTTTATTTTGTGCTTTATGGATGTATGGATGCAATGTAATGGATGTGTTATATTATTTTTTAGGACTTTTCTATGATATGTTATGGGATGGATGTTATGATATGTCATGATATGCATATGATATGTAGGATGTATAGATCCATGTATTTCTTTTTTGTGTACTTTTCCATGCATTTTATGATGTCATGATGTATGTATGCATATGGATTATTCTTATAGAATGTATGTTATGAATGATATGGATGTGATGAATGCAATGTATTAAGATGTTTAGAATAACAAATCTATATTATTCAAAACAACTTAAATGATAATGATGATGCAATGGATTATGATATGTTGTGATAATGCGAGATGTATGCATGCTAATGATTTTGTGGATGTGGGATTGATGCATGATGATGGTTTTTGTTTAATGTCATGATACCAAGTTAGCATAGAAAGAAGATAGAAGAAATAAGATTATGTGACCATTAATTTTGAAGATTGATTCAATAAGTCCATGATCCACCAAGAATTTATTAGATATGGTGATGAGAGGGATGATTATTTTCTAATATCTTGGGATTAGGATTTTCTATCATTCCTTATTGTTTATATAGCACATAGACATGATGCATCATGGTATTGATAACCAGGATGGTGTTGTATCTAGTGTAATGGACTTTGACTTTGCAAACTGATACGATAGTTCTTGTTCACACCTTGACATATAGAAACCTCATTGGAATGTAGTTTAGTAGTTCAGAATATCTCAAACCAAAGCATATGCAATAGTCAATAATCTACTCCAAATGACCTCCCTACACACAAGTAAGCAAGTATGTGCCAAGATTATTTTACAAGAATAACCACAAGCACAGAAAATGAAAGATAATGATCAATGCCCCATTTATTTCTCTCTAAATAATTTTGATAGACATCA
The DNA here is from genome assembly GCA_007115665.2 of Sequoiadendron giganteum. NCBI lineage: Eukaryota > Viridiplantae > Streptophyta > Pinopsida > Cupressales > Cupressaceae > Sequoiadendron > Sequoiadendron giganteum. The sequence continues at coordinate 811,039,261 of CM021102.1, forward strand.
TCGAGAGGTCCTCAAAATGGGTCAATAAGATAAATCATAATAAAATATCAAAGGAAAATAGTTAGTGTTATTTATATCTCTTGCCAGTTTAATATAGCTAAGGTGATTTTTCATGTTGATGTCCATCACAGGAAGGATTCATCCTAGGACATTTTGATCAGATGTTTTGATTAGGATGAGGTGTGTGATAATCCATTGATATAAACTTCACTCACTCGTTTACCTATGATCTCGCCTTTAGATTGTGACAATTAGGTTTTTACTTTACGACTTGTGATACTCGCTTTCTACTTGTTTTACCAAAGGTTGAAGGTGATGATCGATTTATTATGGGTGAAGGTTTATTGTGGGTGAAAGAAAAATGGGATGGATGGCTTTGGATTTTTCTGAATATTTCAATGTTTTCGGTGTTTTGAAAATGTTTTGAGGCTATTTTTGGTTTTTTGGAGTGCTTATGTGAATGTTTTGGTTTTCAGTTATTTGAGGATTTTTATAGTTTTTTTAATTTTTCTTAATGTTTTGTGTTTTTTGATTTTTTGAATGTTTAGGGGTTTTTCGAATTTTGAATGTTTAGGGGTTTTCTAAGTTTTTGAATGTCGACCAAGAACCTAACCTAAAATTCTATCCTAGGGGCCTCAGGGGCTAATCAAATATTATCCTTTCCTATGTTATACATGTAGAGACCACGTAGTTCAAATGACTCAACTTATTGATGATAAAAAATGAACAGTGGATGGAATTTCAGTTTATTATGATGGACCACTAAAGGACTGACCTAGGGTGTCTCAGGGGCACATCAATGATAGCCTTCCCTACATTCAAGCTTAGAGACCCATAGTTAGATTGAATTGACTTATTGTTGATGAGATATATGTTGGATGTTGTGGTTGCATTGTTGATATGTGTTTCTCAACACTATTAGCATTGATGATGTTTAAGGATGTATATGTCAAAGATATTGAAAAATTTGTAATAAATATATTAGAGGAAGCCAGTGGAGTTGAGAAGGTCAGAATGTTAGAAATTTTTGTATGTTGAAGATCTAAAGGTGAACATCAAAGGGTTTGTTGTTGAGCCTATCTATTATGTTGTCTAAAATTTTCAATTGTACGCATCAAGATTTGAGGAAGTTATGAAGTTCTATGTTCCTATAGTTATTCAGTTACTATAGCGGGTGTTCTTAGAAGAAGAGGATGAAATTTTGGTAATTTCAGTTGTTGTGCATGTACTTGTGAAATTCATGGATGAGTTTAGATCATGCTTTATCCTTACTGTACATGTGCATTGAACGAAGTATTCATGATTGAATATTTTTTATTGTATGCTTGAATTTTTCATGTTCTTGGCTGACATGATGGTAGTAGCGTGTTGCGGATCCATAAGGATTATTCTTTTATTGTTTGGCATGTTCTAAGGTGTTTTTTTTGGGTCTTCACTATGTTGTGACCAACTTGTGTTGGTTTGCATTAAGATTTATTCATGTATTGAGGCTGATAGTTTTAATTAATTCTTTATTTTAGACCGACTGAGTTGTTGATGTAAATCTATGTGGAAGATATTTAAGAGTGATTTTTTATTAATTTTAAAGTGTTCTCAAGGTATGCTCGATGAGTGCAAGTGATGTACATGTGTGAATAAAGTTCAGATCATTCAAGAGCAAAGAAGAGTGTGTAGAATTTTTTGTGTGCCTAACCAGAACTATAATCAAGCTTTTGTAAGAGCTTACTTCAGTTCAAACTCATCGGGTTGATTTAATCTAATTATTGTATGTAAGGTAGTGAGACTTCTTTTGAGCACTGTGCTCTAGGCAGTGTGCTTGAATGAAAATGCATTCCCTTTTCATTCTTCATTATACTTCTAATAGGGTATAATCCTATGGACTAACATCCATCATGGTTTTTCCCCTAACAAGGTTTCCACGTATAAAATCTTGGTGTTCATGTGTCTTTGATGTGTTATTGATTTATGCTTGCATTTTTAATTATCAGATCTAAGATTTAAGTTTCATTAATGTTGAATAAGTTTGATTTTGGTAACAACTGATTCACTCCCCCCCCTCTCGGTTGTTTATCCTTGTTTTGCAAATAATTGGTATCAGAGCTAGTTCCTCTAAATAAGCCTAACAGCCTGAGGTGATCGAAGATGACATCATACAAAAAGGATAGTCTTAGATTTGATGGTACAAACTACTCTTTATGGAAACCCATAATGGAGTGTCATTTGAAGTGCATTGGAGAACCTTTCTGGAAGATCACACAAAGTGCATATACTATTCCTCAGAATGGTCCATCCACTGAAGATGAGATCAAGCAAGAAGAAGCTAATACCAGGGATATTGAAGCATTGTTGAGTTCTTTGACAGATTCAAAGATGAAAAAAGTGTTAGGATTGAAGATTGCATACCAGATCTAGAAAAAGTTGGAAACACTGTATGAAGGAGATGCACTAGTGAAAAGTGCTAAGCTACAAAGTTTAAAAGGAAAGTGGGAAGACATGAAGATGAGTGAGGATGAAAAAATCCTCTCTTTTCCTCAAAAGATAAATGAACTAGTAATGAGAATTATATGTGATAGTGGAACCTTGGATGAAGAAGAAATTGTGGCTACGATACTTAGATTTGTGACTCCCTCCTACAAAACAAGAGCTCATGCTATTTATGAACTCAGAAAAATGACAAATGTGACAAGAGACATGTTGATTAAAAAACTTGTTGCCTTTGAGTTAAGTGAATTTGGTGAATCTGCATTCAAGGCTACTATATCCAAAAAAATCCAATAGAGATACAATCCAAGAGAGAGTTCCAAAAAGACATTCAAATATGAAGATGAGATGGAAAATATTGAAGATGAAGAAAGAGAATTAGAAGAACTAGAAGCATTGATTGTGAAAAGAGAAGTTAGAGGTCATGGTAAGTACAAAGTAAAGTTACCTATCAATTTTATTTCTTGCAGTGAAATAGGTCATTTTGCATCTAGATGTCCTGAAATATTTTCTAAGTAAAAACCTAAGAAGACTATATTTCAAAGGAAATTTTATTATGCTAAAGAAGTTGTAACTAATGAATAATCTGATAAATAAACTACAAATGAAGATGAATGGGTATTCATTTCCATCAAATAAAATGGTCAGGTGTCCATTAAATCTACTAGTAATGTGAATGTTGAGAAATCTCTTGCAACAAAAATTGAAGATAAGGATGAGAGGGTAATTGATAGCGGATTCTCACATCATATGACTAGTGACAAAAAAAAAATTGTAAGCTTGGAAGACTATGATGGTGGTGGTTTAAGATTTGGAGACTTTTGGTGTGATTCGTGGTAGAGGCACTATTTATTTTGGTGGTAAGAACAATACTGATGATGTTCTTTATGTAGAAGGCCTAAAGCATAACTTTTTGAGTGTTGGTCAGATGGTAGACAAGGGTTACAATATTCAATTCAAGGATGGTAAGTGCAGAATAAGGGAAAGTTCTAGAAACATGATTGCTTCAGGTATAAATTCAAAAGGTAAAATATTTCATTTGAGTGTTGCTAGTGAAAGTTGTTTGATTTCTTAGATTGATGTAAGTTGGTTATGGCATAGGAGGTTATGTCATGTGAAATTTGATAACATTCTCAAGATAAGCTCTACTCAATCCATCAGAGATCTACCTAAGATAGTGAAGCCTACTAACACTATGTGCAAGGAATGTCAGATGGGAAAGCAAACAAGAAATTATTTTTGGAGAAAACAATATAGCTCTAATAGAATACTGGATCTGATACATACTGATTTATGTGGTCCATCCAGAATCAAAAGTATACAAGGTGAAAGGTATTTTATGTTGCTCATTGATGATTATTCTAGAATGATATGGGTTGCTTTCTTAAGATAAAAACATGAAGCATTAGAAAATTTCAAAAGCTTCAAAGCTATGGTGGAAAATGAGATAGGTCATCAAATGCCTAAGGTCAAACAGAGGTGGTGAATTCACTTCTCAGGAATTCAATTTTTTTTTTTAAGAGCATGGAATCTGAAGACAGTTATCTACTCCTTGGACCCCTCAACAAAATGGAGTTGTTGAAAGAAAGAAAAAAACCATCCTAGACACTACTAGAACCATGATGTTGGAAGAAAATGTTCCTCACTTCTACAGGAGAGAAGTTGTAAGTACTACTATGTACACCATTAATAGGGTGAATGTCAATAGTAATTATGGTAAGACACCTTTCGAGCTATGGTTTGGTTATAAGCCTATTGTCAAGTATTTCAAAAAAAATCGAAGCAAATTTTACATCAAGAGAGATGATGATATAGGCAAGTTTGATGCTAGAAGTGATGAAGGAATATTTTTGGGTTACTCTACTAAACGAAAAGCTTACCGGTGATTCAATAAGAGGTTAAAGAAAATGGTTGAAAGTGAAAATGTCAAATTTGATAAAGATCCGGATATAGTGGATATGATTAAAATGATCAACATGATAATGCTAATAATAGGAATGATTTTTAGACACATAATCAACTTCAGATTGTTTTGGTGAACCAAGGGAATCAAGAGGTAGAGACTAGCAAAAGTGCAGAAGAAAGTACACAAGAATAAGAAGTCAGAGAAAACCCTAAAAATCCCAAGTATGTAAGGAAAAATCACTCTGACAGTCAGATCATAGGTGACAAGAGCAAAGGCGTACAAACTAGAAGAAGAATTGTAGAAGAGTATTGTCTAATATCCAAAGCTGAGCCCAATAATATTAATGAAGCATGCAAATATGAATATAGGATGGAATCCATGAAAGAAGAACTAATGCGAATAGATAAGAATGATACGTGGGATCTTGTTCCTATACCTAAGAACAAAAATGTGATTGGAACCAAATGGGTGTTTCAAAATATACTAAATGAACAAGGTGATGTGGTCAGGAACAAAGAAAGACTTGTTTACAAAGGATACTCATAGATGGAAGGTATTGATTTTGAAGAAACTTTTACCGTTGTTGCTAGAATAGAAGTTGTAAGATTATTTCTTGCTTATTTTGCTTTCAAGAATTATAAAGTCTATCAAATGGATGTAAAGTCAACATTTCTAAATGGTGAATTAGAAGAAGAAGTCTATGTTGAACAATTAGATAGATTTAAATTCATTGATGAAAAGGACATGGTATGCCAATTGAAGAAAGCTCTATATGGACTTAAGCAAGCTCCTAGAGCTTGGTATTCTAGATTGGATAAATATTTATTGAAGCTTGGATTCAATAAGGGTACTGCTGACAACAATTTGTATTTCAAATTGGATCAGAATAAATAATTAATCATTGAATTCATTGGTGATGACATTATTTTTGAAGGTGATGATGATTTGTGTATGAAGTTTTATGATGAAATGAAAAGTGAATTTCAAATTTCAATGATAGGAGAGCTGAAATTCTTTTTAGGATTGCAAATCACTTAGTTAGATGATGGAATTTCCATATCTCAGTCTAAGTATGTGAAAGAGCTACTGAATTTTTTTGGCATGGAAGATTCAAAGCCAATTGGTACACCTATGGTAACCATATGCAAAATTACACAGAATGATGAATCTCCTAAAGAAAATCAGACAAGATACAGGTCAATGATTGGTGGATTACTCTATCTGACTCAGACTAGGGTAGATATAATGAATGTTGTATGCATGGTTGCTAGATTTCAAGTTGATCCTAAAGAGTCTCATGTCACTATTGTGAAAATAATTTTTAGATATCTGAAAGTGACGGTTTGGATCTTGGTCTATGGTATCATAAGGATGATAATCTTATCCTAAGTGCTTTCAATGATGTTGATTGGGTAGGAGATGTGGATGATAGGAAGAGTACCAGTGGTGGTGCATTCTTCTTAGGGAAGAATTTGGTATCTTGGTTAAGAAAAAAGAAGAATTCAATTTCCTTATCTACTGCTAACGTAGAATATATTACTACTGCAAACAGTTGTACTCAAGTATTATGGATGAATAAAATGTTGAGAGATGTCAGAATTGAATATGAAGAATCCAATGTTGCATTCAAATACAAAGTATATATCCATTAAATATCACTTCTTGAGAGATAAAGTAAGTGATAAAGACGTTAGACTATAGTATATACCTACCAAGGAGAAAATTGTAGACATCTTTACTAAGCCTTTTCCTAAGGATAATTTTGAGTATCTCAGAGGCAAGTTAGGGGTGATTTCCCCTCATGATCAAAACTAAGAGATGCAAGTCTTTTCATCAGTTTTTGAATTCAAAGCCATATCTTATTCCAGATTTATGTTGTGGTGGTTTCTACTCAAGGGGAGTAGTCAGATGATTCAAATATATGATTAGATCATGTGTACCTTTTCCATTGATGTCAAAGGGGGAGAAATGAACAATATGAAAAATATGGGAGAAGAAGGAAACAGGAAAAGAGTGCACAATCTCAGGAGGAGATTGTTGGAGAAAAGATAGTTGGGTTGATGGTATTATTTTTCACATCATGTATTGCCATCAATTCCAAAGGGGGGTATTTTTGGATTTTGTGGTTGCATTTATGATATGTGGTTGTCATTGATGTCAACACTATTATCATTGATGATGTGTAAGGTTGTATATGTCAAAGATATTGAGAAAATTGTAATAAATACATTGCAGGCAACTAGTGGAACTGAGAAGGTCAGAACGTTGGAAAGTTTTGTACATTCAAGATCTAAAGGTGTGCATCAAAGGGTTTTTTGTTGGGCCTATCTAGTATGTTGTCTAAAACTTTTAGTGGTACGCATCAAGATTTGAGGAAGTTATGAAGTTTTGTGTTCCTACAATTATTTAGTTATTGTAGGAGGTGTTCTTGGAAGAAGAGGATGAAATTTTGGTAATTTTAGTTGTTCTGCATGTACCTGTGACATTAATGGATGATTCTAGATCATGCTCTATCCTTACTGTACGTTTTCATTGAATGGAGTATTCAGGATTGAAGATTTTTCATTGTATGCTTGAATTTTTCATGTTCTTGGCTGACATGATGGTAGTAGCATGTTGTGGATCAATAAGGATTATTATTTTATTGTTCAGAATGTTCTAAGGTGTTTTTTTTGGGTCCTCACTATGTTGTGACTGACTTTTGTTGGTGTGCATTAAGATTTATTCATGTATTGAGGCCGACAATTGTAATTCATTCTTTATTTTAGGCCGACAAAGTTGTTGATGTAAATTTGTGTGGTGAATATATAAGAGCAATTTTTTATTCATTTTGAAGTGTGCTCAAGGTATTCTTGGTGTGTGCAAGTGATGTAAATGTGCCAATAAAGGTTAGATCATTCAAGATCAGAGCAGAGTGTGTAGAATTTTTTGTGTGCCTAATCGAAACTGTAATTAGGCTTTTTTAAGAGCTATTAATTTTGTTGAAACTCATCAAATGGATTTAATCTGATTATTGTATGTAAGGCAATGAGCCTTCTTTTGAGCAGTGTGCTCTAGGTAGAGTGCCTGAATGCAAGTGCATTCAATTTTCATTCTACATTATACTTCTAACAGGGTATAATCTTGTGGACTAACATCCACCATGGTTTTTCCCCTAACAGGGTTTCCACATATAAAATTTTGGTGTTCATGTGTCTCTGATGTGATTGATTTATGCTTGCACTGTTAATTATCAGATATGAGATTTAAGGCTGATTAATATTGAATAAGTTTGATTTTGGTAACAATTGATTCACCCCTCCTCTCAGTTGTCTATCCTTGTTTTACCAGCAATATAAACAATGGAATGTTAGTTTATTATGATGAGCTCCTAAAGGACTGACCTAGGGTGTCTCGAGGGCATATCAATGATGGCCTTGCCTACATTCAAGCTTAGAGACCTGTAGTTCGACATGGTACTATTTTTGGATTTTTTGATGTTTTGACCTTTTTAGGGATTTTGATGTGTTTTGGAAGTTTTGGATTTTGACTTTTCAATTTTTAAATGTTTTTGGATTTTAGTTGTATAGGATTTTAAATTTTTTGGATTTTTTTTCTATTTTGCAAGTGTTTTTGGATTTAGATGAGGTTTTATGAATGTTTTTGGGATTTTCGATGGGATTTCCAATAACCCTAAGATATATAAGAACCTGATCCGAGGGTGAAATCACAATATAGTGTCTCACTTTTTGCCCAAGATGGACATTTAAATCAATATTTTTAACCGAATCTTGATCTTCTAAGACCTATAGTAGCTAAATCATTAAGAATTTGAATATGATGTGAACTAGTGATTTGTAGAAATTTTTGTGTAGATTATAATACATATTTATAAAAAAAATTGAAATAAATCACGCATCTTTCAACATCTCCTTTAATAACTAGTTTTAAACAAAAGACAACATTTCAAAAAGTGACATTTTTGTTGTACAACATAGCATTTTTTCTATAAAGGATAAAATTCTAAATTTTGGAATATAGATTCTTTATATCAATATCTAGGGAATGGATATTTTTTCAGAAATTTTTGTTACATATATATTTTATAATTAATTTTTGAAGTCACTATAACCATAATTTGGACATGTTTGTGTGTGTGTCGTACAGCCTAACTTGTTGTGTATATATCAAAATACAATTTTTATTTTTTTAGTGAAACATGGACATCAATACCTAGGGAAAGGGTATTTTTTGATATTTTTTAACAATGGTTTACTATTTTTCCAACTTTGTAGAATGAAGAGCTTGATGTTCAGAGAAAAACCTATGTTCAATAAAAATTAAAAGTTAAATACAAGATAAAATGAAAAAATATCAAAACTATAGTTGTTGGAAAGCTAATTTTGAGGGATACAATATTGCAAAATATTGTTTCTAAATGATGTTATTTAATCCCCCAAAATGTAAAGTAAACATGCTTTTTTGCCAGCATTTTGATAAGTGTGAAGGAGACTCCATTGTGGGTATGATTTAATACTAGAGGGGTTCTATCCAAGGGGTTTTGATCTAAGGGGGTCTTATGTATCCCTCTTCTATTAAAACCCTTTATATGGAACCTCTCAAGGCTAAAATCATTAGTTTTTCTAAAAAAATGTGATTTCAAGAAAAAATTAACATGTCCCAAAAGTGAGACACACAATTGTGGCAACACCCCCGATCCATAACAAATTTCCCCTAGCCTGATGTAATAGAATACCTTGATATAGGTAGGACAAACTAGCCTTATAAATATTCCAAGTAGTACTAAATGGGATATGATACTTCACAATATCAAGTTATGATACAAATGTGGATGGGTGATGGAATAAATAGGATGAAAAATGTGATGGATGGATGGGATGCAAATAATGATAGGATAAAGAGTCATAGATATATGGAGGTGCTTTATTTATGCAAGGTGTCTATTTGCCAGGTTTTCACCAAGGTACTTTCCCAAATTTCCACCAAAGTGGTTTTCACTAGAGGATGATTTTTTCTTTATTATTTTCAATCCTTTTTCTTATTTTTTGGGATTTTTGATCATTTTTTGATTTTTTTGTATTTTTAGATTTATACCCTTTGAGCCTATGCATATTTTTTTTTAATATGCATACTATTGGTTGGTTTCTACAAGGATTCACCTTCATACATTGATAATTGATATGCTCCTGATCTATAGCTTGTTGTGATGAAAAAGGGACCTAACTAGTTAGGCTAAAACTTTTCTTTACTATCCTGATTTGGAAGATTTTTTTTATTCTTCTTTAGAACAAGATACCCTACCTAGAAATACCAACACTTGATCTTATTGTTATAGCTTCATTTCAGTTGGTTTCGGTATACTTGTAAGTGATTAAGGGCATCAAGATGATGTTCATCCAAGAACTCTAACTCATTTAGCCAAGATACTCTATATTATTCATCAGTGATTAGGCTCTACAGTGACACTCGCAGTGAAGGAAGCTCAACCTCAATAGGCAAGATGGATTCTAATCCATAAACCAAGGATAATGAGGTTGCACCTGTAGATGTGCAGATACTAGTTTTATAGGCCTAAAGGGTAGGATTTAACTGTAGATGATAGTCACAAAAAGCTTCATTGACCATTTTATTTAGGGTTTTTAGAATGGTCTTGTCTATAGCCTTAGCTTCACCATTGCCCTAGGGGTAATATGGGGTAGAGAACTAATGTTGGATGTTGAATCTTTGATATAGCTCTTTCACATCCTGATTCTTAAAGGGTGTTTTGTTATCTAAGATAAGGGCTTGTGGAACACCATAATGGTAGATAAGGTAATTTAGGATAAATTTGGCAATTTTCTTCCTCATTATGTAGGTCATAGGAATGGCTTCGACCCATTTGGTAAAGTACTCAATGGCTATTATGATGAACTTGTGGCCATTAGATGAGGTTGGAGTAATATCTCCTATGAGGTCAAGCCCCCACTATGAGAAAGGCCAAGGTGTGACCATTGGTTGTAACTCTTGAGGTGGGGCATGAATAATATCTCCATTCTTTTGACACTAGACACACTTCTACACATATTGATGGGATTCTTTTTCTCTGGTTGGCTAGTAGTACCCTGTCCCCAACAGTTTCTTAGCTAAATTCAAACCACTAGAATGGGAACCACATATTCCATCATGTACTTATGTTAAGGCATTCAATTATTCCTCTTGTTTGAGACATCATAGTAATTTCCCCTCGGTGCTTTGAAGGTATAAGTTATCACCTAGGATCATGAAGGGATGCCTTTTTAACAAAGGTATTTTTAAGTTTGGAGGTGATATCGGATGGGAGGGATCCTCTACTAAGTTAGGTCAATATATCATGATACCATGGGGAATTAGGACCAACGATGACACATGAAAATTTAGATTTAGGGATTTCTAAATTTGGTACGATAAGTTGTTCTACCAAGAATTTGCATTGAAGGACGTTGTGTGGCATGTCTAGTAATGATCCAATTGTTTCCATAGCATATGTTGCTTAGTTGTTCATGTGAGGAATCTTCTCAAAAGTTGTGTCAATGAAAAGGTCCTTGAGATTCTCTACCATATTCTTTTAAGGAGTAAGCTTTTCATCCTTAGTTTGGTAGTCATCATTGACTTGGTTGATAACCACATGTGATTCCCCATAGAATTTTATCTCTTGTATCTGCCATTGAATTAATAGCATTAGACCGGTTATCAGGGATTCATACTCAACAATGTTGTTAGTACATGGAAATGATAACCTATATAACTTTGGAATGCAATCTCCTTGAGGGGTGATAAAGAGAATACCCGCCCCTGATCCATGTTGGGTGAATGATCCATCAAAGTACATTTTCCATTGATTGGTTATATTGACAAGGAACACTCATCAAGGAATTCATATATCAATAGGTTCTCTACATAGATAGGTGCTTTTGTTAGTTGGTATGTGATCATGTGTCCTTTGATTGCCTTGTTCTCTACGTAATCTATGTCAAATTCAGTCAAGATCATTATCCATTTGGTCATTAATCCTATGAGATTTGCTTTGGATAACAAGTATTTTAATGGGTCAATATTTGTAATAAGCTTGATTTGATGCGACAACATTTAGTTTCTAAACTTTTGTGAAGAAAAAACCACTACTAAGCATGCTTTCTCAATGGATGAATAGTTCATTTCATATCCCACCAAGGTCCTGCTAATGTAATAGATAGCCCTTTCCTTTTTGTTTTCATCATGTTGTGCTAGAAGAGCACCTAGTGATGTTGATATTGTTGAGATATATAGGATCAATGGCTTGTTTGGTATCAATAACATGAGCACTGGGGGTGTTAATGGGTAGTCCTTTATCTACTAGAAACCTTTATCACACTTCTCATCCCATTTGTAAGTTATTCCTTTATGGAGAAGATGCAAGAAAGGGGGGATTTTGTCTAACAATTATGCTATGAACCTTCTGATGGATTGCAACCTTCCTTGTAGCCCTCTTAGTTGTTTTAATGTTTGTGGTGGTTCCATGTAGAGGATGGATTTCACTTTTTTTGGATCATTTTTTACCCCTCTGTGATACGATGTATCCAAGAAGCTTCCCTGATGTAACCCCAAAGACACTTTTTTGGATTCAGTCATACTTTATACTCTTTGAGCCTGTCGAAGATGGGTCCCAATACTTCTATGTGCTCACTCCTTTTCTTTGATTTTTCCAAAATGTCATCCACATAATCTTTAACTATTTTTTGAATCATGTCATGAAAGATGAGGGTCATTTCTCTTTGATAGGTAACTCCTACATTCTTCATCCCAAATGGCATCATGTTCCAACAATATGTTCCCCATCAACAAGTGAAATCATTTTTGTGTTGATCCTCCTTGGTGATCATCATCTAATTATAGCCTGAAAAATCATCCATGAGTGACAATATTTCATGCCCAGTTGTTAAATCAATGATGATGTTGATGTTAGGAAGAGGGAAATCATCCTTCAAACATGTCTTGTTCAAGTCTTTGAAATCCATGCATATTTTGATGCCCCCAATGGGTTTAGAAACTAGTACTAGGCTGGAAACCCACTCAGGATAATCTATCAGTCGGATGAGTACAACATTAAGAATCTTTTATAACTCAAGTTTGACCAAGAGTGATATTTGAGGGTACATCTTTCTTAATTTTCTTCAATGGTTTGGCTTTAGGATAAATTCCTAAATGATGTACAGCTATTTCTAGATCAATCCCTAGAATATTCATGTATGAACATGAAAAGTTGGCTCTTTTCTCTTTCAGGAACACTACTAGGTTTTTCTATTCTTCATCCAACAAAGATTCGGCATAGAAAGTGATCTTGGGTGCTTCTTCTATTCCCACATTGACTGGAGTGGCCATTTTTGCTAGAACTATTGACTTCTCTAGATGCATTGCACTAAGGGGAGATTTAAGCCCTCATCCTTGGGAACCTTAGAGAGTTTTTAACCCTTGGATGCATCCTTTATTTTCACTATTTTAGGATCAAAAAGTGTCACAATTTGGTTTTCAATCAAATATTTGCATGTTAGTTGCATGTTGTCCATTTTTCGACTGAAGGATTCAATCATCTCCCCATAGTACGACCCTGTGTCTAGCTCTATATCAAAACCTGATTTATGATTTTCCCATGGTAAGTTGTCATGAAGTCCCATGAATTCTAATATTTCTTCATCATTTTTTAATAAATCTAGAATCGGTGGTCCTTGTTGATCCTAGTCAATAATTTTTGGGTATACAAGGCTTATTTCAGTTGGTTTATTGGTCAGGGCGAAGGATGTTGTGGATATCATGAAGAAAGAGTTATTCTCAAATAGGTTGGAAACATCAAGGGGGAAGTCATATAGGGTTGTATCATGTGATGTTGGTAACCAAGAGGAAGCCTTAGACCATTTAGTGAAAGTACCTTTGCCAAGAAGGGTAACTTTTCTAGTAGTACATCCTAAGTCAAGATTCTTTGGATGTTTCTCAGGAACGATGGGTTCTAGTAAGCCATTATAATTTTTTCCTAGCTTCTCATTATTGTTATACCCCCACCCCTTCATTAGATACAAGCCTTTGTTTTCATCTTCCATGGGAAGAGTTGGGATAGGTCATTCATCTTGATATAGCAGTTTAGAGACATCCTCCTTATTGACATTTTATTTGTTCAAATCCCCCCCACTTGGTGAAGGTGGTAGTTTCCATATTTATTGTTTCAGGAACTTTTATTCTAGTTGTGGATTTCCCATGGGATTTTGGAGAAAGGGGTAGCTCTCCCAACATGAAATTACCCTTCGTTAGTTTATAGTTTCCACAACCATCATATTGGATCACTGCTTTGATGTCAAGAATGTTTTGCACAAAAGGTGTTTTTTTTTCTAAGGTAGGTGCAAGGAATGATGGGTCTACAGATGAGGAAGATGGTGTAGGCTCTTCATCATTTTTAGGGATTTGGGGTATCTTTTAAAACTTGGCCTCAAGGTTCTTGCAGTAGTAAAAAGGCTCAAGATCTCCATAGATGGTAACTTCTCTACCCTCAAAAGGAAACTTTACACATTGATGATAAGTCAAAGCTATAGCTTTCAAGACATGAATCCAGGGTCAGCCAAGTAGGATGTTATAGGGAAGATCAAGGTCTAACACTTGACATGTAGTTTTTGCAATGAAAGGTCCCACTTGGATGGGTAGTGTGATGATGCCTTATGATACCCACTCTTGGTCATCATATGCTCTGATGGTGGTACTTTTTTCTTTCTCAATAGCATCTTTTGAATCACCCAATTTTTTGATCAATTGAAGGGTGCAAATGTTCATAAAAAATATTCCATCTACTAAGACTCTTTTAACCTTGTTCTTATGAATAATGAACTCAATTTATAAATCATGGTTATGAGATGGTTGTGATGGTAGGTCTTGTTTTGAGAAGTTAAGAAGATGATTAGTGATATGCCCTACCATACCTTGAAACTGTTCTATATCAATAGCCTCAGGGATGGATGATGAAGATAAAGCCTTCTCTAAGATTTCCCTATGTGAAGGGGATAGCCTCAATAGTTCTAAGATAGAACTGTGCATGGGGGTCTTCTTGAATTGATCTGGGAGATTGTACTTGCAAGGGTTTGATATTGGCAAAGTAGGTTGTTCCCTAGGTTGAATTGGAGCTCCTCAGATGGTGACTTTGCCACATCGTATGGTGACTCCACACTCCACACTAGGCCCTTTGATGGTGATGACGGTGATGACACTATCACAAGAAGCAACTATATTAGAATAGGTATTGTTGGAACCTAAAATTTTATGCAAATTTTGGAAAACTTTAAAGCTCCCATGATGAAAAATTGGTTTTAGCACCCAAAGGTACACTGGTGAAATCTATCTTAAAAGCCTATTTTGAAAAATCACAACTTCACGCTGATTCAATTTCATGCAAATTAACTTTGCATAAATGTTCGCCTACCATATTTGAGTCCCTCTACAAAATTTCAGTTTCCTACGATTGGATTTGACAAAGTTTCAGAAGGCCAAGTTGATGGGTTCTAGGAAGGTTTGCTATTTACACAGTGTTAAAATTGCCAAAAGGGTCAACTTTGGAGGATAATATTAAGAAACTAAAAGAATTTCATGAAAAACCAATTGGTGTCTCATATTCTTCCCACTATAATGTGCTTTCATGCCAATTTTCAGGTTCCTATCATCTCAATTGATATTTTTTAAAAACCAAAATCAAATGGATTTTACCTAGTTTGAAGACTGCATTTCCAGAACAACTGCAAAAGGTTAACTCTGATGCTTGGTATTTTGTAAAGGAAGAGGATTTATGGAAAACACATTTGCCTAATTTTCATGTGAGCTAAATGAACCAATCCCTAGAATGGCAGCTTCTAAGAATCAGATCTCATATTTTTCCAAAGAGGCAAGTTGATGATTTTGAGTTGAGTTTGGCTAGTGGCAGTTTTCATAAATGACTAAGAAACTTTGAGCATTAACAGTTTTCAATCTTGATCACTTCATGCCAAACTATTTTGCATCCATGCTCTCCTATAATATCTCAACATGCTAGTGCATTTTCATGGCTTTTGAAGATCATTTGATTAAGTTTCCAAAATAATTTTGAAGGCTATTTGACCTATTTTGGCCACAATGCAAAAGGAAAATTCTAATAACCACTAGGGTGCATTTCATATTTTGATTGATATAGAGGAATTGTTGTGGAAGAGATATTTTAAGAGTTTCTTGTAGAGTGATTGAACCGAATGGCATCAACAATTGGAATCAAAGAGAGCATGTGTAAAGATGAAGGTGAAACAACAACTAGCTACTTTGGTTGTATCAAAGGTTTTCTATTACCTTGATGAGTTCAATGACTCTTTATCATATGCCCTATGTGTTGGCCCCTTGTTAAATTTGTCAGAATCCTTTGATTATGTGCATACTTTACTTGCTAAAGCCATATATGAGTATATCACTCTTTTTACAAAAGCAACAAAATCAATTAAAGGGTCACTAAAGATAGACCCTAGAGTATATTCAATAGTAGAGAGAATTCCCCATAGATGCATTCTTGAGGGAAAGTTCTAGCAAGCACTGGGAATTTCCTTGAAATGCCAAAGGATTGGCAGGTTAGAAGAGGAAATCTTAAAAGGTGATAATGTTGCTAGAATGTTATTATACTGCATCAATGTTTCTCAAACATTTGTTAGTAGAAAAGAGTATAGATGAGTGTTTTCAAGTATCTTGGAGGAAAAAAGAAACCACTCGCAAGAAGAAAAGATTTATGGGTAGATTATCTAATGCTTTTTGAAGATTTGTTACATATGGCTTGATCTATAAGATTTTGAATTGAAATAACATGACTTTTATCTACTTGAGGAAATGCTTGATTGTTCTATAGGAGCTATGACTATAGTCATTTGTTTCAAAGATTTCTTTAAAAGGGGGATCTCAATGTTAGATCGGATTGAAGAGCCAGAAAAGAACTTTGACTTAGATGATTTGGGTAGAGTCAAATTATTCTAACACCTCATAAAGCTTTATGATGAAATAATTTACAAGGTGTTCAGAAAAGGAAAAAAAGTAAGAGTATTTGAGGTTGATCAAAACATTGAAGGATTTAAATGTACAAAACTATTGGGAAACTTCAGCTACACCCATTAAATCCCCGCAAATTGTAAAAAATGAAGTGATCATGACAGAATGGAATGAAGATACTGATGTGCAAAATAAAAGGATGACGAGTTTACCCCCATATTATCTCAAGCATATCGATGGCTCATTTATTTCATACACTTAGTGGCATTGGCCAAGTCCAATAATGGAAAAAAATTTAGAAACTACCTAGACATTTTCGGGCTCCATATCCACTCACTACTACATTGAAGATAATTAATGAATCTTGGCGGAAATAAGGTGAGTACAGTTGAACTTGAATGAGTGTGTAACTGGTGAATAGAGCATAAAATTGCATCCCAATGGGGCCAATAGAAGACAAGATAAATTATTCATCCATCTTATTAGAAAAATATGAGCTAACAGGTGCTATTTGTATCTCTGCAATGAAGGATGAGGCTTCAAATGTTTTTTTCTGAGGAGCAAAGATGGTCTCCCATGTCACCGTGAGCATAAAAGAAGGCATTGTTTTACAATCAAGATGGGATTTCCAAAACAAAACACAATAAATGGAAATTTTAGGAGGCTTCTTCACAAAACAAACAAAAGACAACAAAGATGTATTTTCCACGCATCACTAGAAAGCCCACCAAGAAATCGTAAATTCAACATGGGAAATAACGATCAGAGAGACATGTATGATTGGAGTGGGTTCCTCAAATCTCTCTGACTATGTGGGTCACTCTGATGAGAGAGAACTGCATATTGGTGAGATAGAATAACAGGTTCCTCTGATGGCTCGACAATGTGAAAGAACTTCATCGGTGAGAGAATCAAAATTGGTGGAGATAAAGATAAGTCTCCTCGATGCTTTGAGTTACCTCGATACGTGAATACATATGGTCAAAAGTGCAAACAAAAGATTGAGAAAAATGTGCTTATAATGGAGAACAATATTACTTTGAGAAATATAAATTTCACATTTTTACCGAGGGGAGTTTAAGGAGGATGATTATTTTACCCACGAAAAGCGTAAAGGGTAAAAATTATAAAATATTTGCACTTGGAGGTGGAATATTTTTTCACCAAAGATTACGATGTGGGTAATAATTTTACCCAACAAACATCTCAAGAAAAATATAAAGTGAGAAATTTCTAGCAAATGAATTGAAGTTAAAATATTGCGAAATGATTTTCATGGGAAAAAAAGATAATGAAGATTAAAGTATTTTAATTTTTTGAAGGAAAATAATTAAAATAAAATGAAGAACTACAATAGAAAAACATCTGAAAGGTCACAACTCTTGAAGATATAATGTATATATACTAGATGAAACCAAATAAAGAAAGGATAAGATTAGGATTAGTAGTTAGGTAGTTGGATAGGTTGATCAGTTGCTTCAACAGAATATTATGTTGTGTATTGCAAAATATTTTGAAATTATATAATGGAGAAGAATACATAAATTGGTGGTCCAAAATTGGTGTCTATTGTTTGTTGAATGCAACAATTATTTGGTTGTCTCCACATTGTTATTTCTCGATTATTTGAACACATGTATCCAAGTTGATAATTAGTTTCATCAAGACACACTTATTATTTTTGTGTAATCAAGTTAACTGGTTTCTATTAAAGAATTAAAATCCTTTTGATTGATTATAGTAACTTGGAGGTAACATTTGGATCAGTAAGAAGAGCCCTGTAATTGATAAGATTGCCATATTGTCTCCAATTTGATTTCATCTCGTTATTCAAATTGAGGATATACTTCATTTGTCAATACATATTTGTTATCATTGTGTGATTCCTTTTAATTGGTTCCTTCAAGGAAGAATTTAAATCCTTTTAAATCAGTCACAGTAACATGATAGGATCGATTGAATCAATAAGTAGAGTCTTCCAGTCACATTCTTGCACATTTTTACAAGGTGTAAAAAACCATGTGCCAAAAGATTAGAATTGTAGCCAGTAAGTAAGTCACACATCATTCACCTCTTGACTCCATTAGCCCAATAGGAGTAGGAACTAGTCAGACCCATTTCATTTTAGAATTTCATAAAATCTTATTCAAACATTCACATTTCAAATTCAGTACTAGGAGTAGGATTAGTTAACAAGATTTCATCTATCCCACACTATTTTCCACTATGGATAGATCCATAAATTCAACCAAATCATGCATTCCTCTCATTTTCTCCATTATAAAGGTCCACCCGCCTAGGTTTAGAAAAGCCTAAAGTGCAAGGAGTCATCAACCATATAGGTTAACTATGTTTGTTAGTTCAAAAATGTTGCAAGTCTGATCATAGAGCCTGGTATCCTCTTGGTATTTGTAACCTGCATTTTTGAGACCTAACAGATTGGTGACTCTGTTGGGGAGAACTTGAAGAAATCCTATAGCAAACTACCTTGCCTTATAGATTCTTAAAAAAAAAATGTGTCCTTGTCATCTCACATAATTGAGTAAGGGGATTTCATTGGGGTAAATCAAGAACAATTTCAAAATCCATTTAATTTTCCTACTTTTGGAAAAATTAGGTGGTGACTCTATAAAAAACAAAGTTGATGAAGAATGCAAAAAGAGATTTCAAATTATAACATTTCCAGTAAAAAATAGAAGTCACAGGCTGAAGTATGTATAGAAATTATTCCTTTCCCTATACACATTATGATGCAATTGGGAATTTTGGCAATGGAGGTAATACACATCATCCACAACATGACACTTATGCACCATAGTCATCAAATCACATGAATGGTTATTTTTTCCCTCCTGGACAAAAACTAGTGAGCTACCAAGATCATGAATATAGTCAGTATGTTGGGCATTGTTAGTACCAAGTTCCAAGTCAAAATCTACAAAGAAATGTTAACCCTCGTGTCAATCAAAGTCTACAAGAAGATGTAGAAATGTAGGGAATACTTTTCCAACAAAGGGTAGTAGATCTTGCAGTGCACAAACCACTTGATTTCAAAAATATTTTGGGTTACCCAAATCTTCCTCCTCCCTTGAATATTAAAAATCATTTGCAAAAATTTAGTGGATATAAATCAGAATTAGCAGATATGCACTTGCGATAATTCATTAATTTAGTGGTGAATTCACAAATTAGTGGAGAGGGTGTTATCACATGAATATTTTTGTGGAAACATTAGAAAATGATGTTGAAGATTTTTTTACAAAACTTCCTATGCTTTGCATATCTTCATGGAATGAACTTACAAGTAAATTCATCTACTAGTTTAAAGAGTAAAATGATGAGTATTTTTAAAAGGGAAGTCAAAGAACATTGGAATCTGGATTTTCCTTGTTCAAAAGAACATTGGATATCTATATGAAGATACCTATTAATGCTAGGCTTGATAAATCCATACACATTGAAACATGAAAATATATGTGCCTCATTTAGACAAATGGTTTGAGTCATGGAAGCCAGTCACTTTCGATCAGGTGTATGAAATGATTGGATTTGTAGAGAAAATCAAGCATGAGGATGCTATCAAAGTTGAAACTAATGGTGATGAATATGGAGAAACAAATCAAGCAATATAGCTAGAAGAGGAAAAATGTGCAATTAAAGATTTCAATGATGATATTTCAGATTTGAATGAAGATAAATTTTTTGAGGACCAATTCTCTACCTTGGAGGATGATTACAGCATTAAAGATATTGTTGGGAACACACCGCCTGAAGAATATATTAGCCATTATTCAAATGATATGGAGGAGCAGCCATGTATGCATTGGAAATAATGCATTATAAGCTAAAACAAAAAGGAGTAGTCTACCTTACAATAATGAAGAGGGCAGTGATTATGGTCGATCCATAGAGGATGGGTATACAAGTGAAAATAGTTTCTATGACAACCTGCATGATGAGTATGAAGAAGGTATCTCTTGTATATCAAATTGTGACTAGGGGAATAGTGCATGTTATGGAGAAAGTGTAGAAAATTCAAATTTTGATGAAAAACCTATGAATTTTGACTTGCAACTAAGTGATTCTTGCAACTTTAATGAGGATCAAGAGGAAGAAGTAGTGGAAAATATGATAGAAGAAGCAAGTCCATTTGACAGTAAGCAAATGACACCTCCAGCTGCAGTTAAGTACCATGAAGACACAATCTATGAAGAACAATTTTGTACACCTAAAAAAGGTTTTCAATTTTTTTCAAATCCATTGTATGAAGAAAAATCAAAGAAAATCAGATCACATTTTTCCAACGTGTGCCAAAACATGAATTTCATCTATATTCAAATCCACTTTATGATGAAGACGAAGCATTTTCTGATAATCAAGATGGTGTATCAATTTTTGAGGCAAATAAGTGTGAGATCAATGCATCTGAATTACCACTTTTTGATGATGAAAAAGGTGAAGAATACAACAGTAATGAAATAAATGGAGAGGCAAGTTCACTTAGCAGCAAACAAGTTTTAGATTTGCTAAAAATGGAATATCTGAGATCTACACATAAGAATAATTCAGAAATTTCATCTTCAACATGCATTTGCTTTGCAAATGAAAGTAATTTGTGTGACAATAATGGAAAAACTCTTGAAGTTGATAAAGATTCTATCTTTGTTCAAAAGGGAGTCTGTAAATCAGAACTAGAGATTCTGGAGAATGACACTAAGTTGCACATCATGGATAATGCTTGTTCAACATCAATTGGCTCAAATATACATAATGATGAGTGTATGGATCAAGGGTTGACATCACTAAAAATTAGTGATATGGAAGAGATGGAAAGTGTTTCAGATTTGATGATTTCCAAAGATGTCGATGTGGCAGATTTCTCATAACTATGTGAGAAGCATTCAGATAATGGAATGAGCACAATTGCTTCTCTTCCCATAGAATCACAAGTTATTTGCATAGTTTTCATCAAAATCCATATCATAAATTTAGATCATTTATGCAAACTTATGATGAAGTGAGAATTAATGACTTCAGCTGTGAAGATTTTTCAGTTTTCAGTTCAGCTAGGAGACTATTTTATGATGCATGGAAGTGACCAAAATAGTGAAGAATTTGGCATTAAGAATAAAGTTTCTTGGTGTAATGAATGGGGCATGATTTTTTCACATGATAATAATAATTTTCAAATCATGCCTAAGTCTGAATCAAAGAATGAAAAAGAAAATATGAGCAGTGTTGAAGGTAGTGTTATTTTGAAAATTTCCAATGGCAGTAAATATACTAGGGCAGATTACATGAATATCCTCGAGAGGAATTTGATGAAAACGTATTAGAACAAGGTGTATGATAGAGAAAACTAGGGGCTTTTCTTTTTGGTGGCCTTATGCCATCAATTGTGGTGTGGTTTTTTCAAAACCATATAAGCTCATGACAGAAAAAAAAAATTGAGTCTACTGCCCCAATGAGTAAGGCATTCGGTCTGCTCCCCCAGAGACCTAGATTCTTTATATGCCCACAAGGGGCATACATCCCCAGACGGAGCCACTATTGGAGCCTAAAATTTTGTGCAATTTTTGGAAAAATTTAAGGCTCCCATGATGAAAATTTGGTTTTAGTACCTAAAAGTACACTAGTGAAATCTTCCTTGAAAGCCTATTTTGAAAAATCACAACTTCAAGTCTATTCAATTTCAAGAAAAATAACTTTACAGAAATGTTCATATACCATATGTGAGTGCCTCTACCAAATTTTAGTTTCCTACGATTGGATTTGACAAAGTTTCAGAAGGCCAAGTTGATGGGTTCTAGGAAGGTTTGTTGTTTACACAATGTCAAAACTGCCAAAAGGGTCAACTTTGGAGGACAATATTAAGAAACTAAAAGAATGTCATGACAAACCAATTGGTGACTCAGATTTTTCCCACCTTAATGTGCTTTCATGCCAATTTTTTAGGGTCCTAGCATCTCATTTGAATTTTTTTCAAAACCAAATTCAAATGGATTTTACCCAGTTTGAAGACTGCATTTCCAAAACAACTGCAAAAGGTCAACTCCAATGCTTGGTATTTTGTAAAGGAAGAGGATTTATGGAAAACCCATTTTCTTACATGTTCATGTGAACTAAATGAACCGATCCCCAGAATGGAAGCTTCTAAGAATTAGATTTGATATTTTTCCAAAGAGGCAAGTTGATGAGTTTCAGTTGAGTTTGGCAGGTGGCAGTTTTTAGAAATGACTGAGTAAGCAACTTTGAGCATTACCAATTTTCAATATTGACCACTTCATTCCAACCCATTTTTCATTTGTGCTCTCCCATCATAGCTCAACATACTAGTGTATTTTCATGGCTTTTGAAGATCATCTGATCAAGTTTCCTAAATAATTTTGGGGGCTACTTGACCTATTTTGGCCACAATGCATAAGGCAAATTCTAATAACCGCTAAGGTGCATTTCATATTTTGATGGAGATAAAGGAATTATTGTGGAAGAGATCTTTTAAGGGTGTCTTGTAGAGTGATTGAACTAAATGGCATCAACAATTGGAATCAAAGAGAGCATGTGTAAAGATGAAGGTGAAACAACAACTGGTTGCTTTAGTTGTATCAAAGGTTTTCTATTACCTTGATGAGCTCAATGACTCTTCATCATATGCCTTGGGTGTTGGCCCCTTATTAAATCTTTTAGAATCCTTTGAATATGTGCATACTTTACTTGCTAAAGCCATATATGAGTATACCACTCTTTGTACAAAAGCAACATAATCAAGTAAAGGGTCACTGAAGATAGACCCTAGACTAGAGTAAATAGTAGAGAGAATTCCCCAGAAATGCATTCTTGATGGCAAGTTCTAGCAAGCACTAGGAATTTCCTTGCAATGCCAAAGGATTGGTAGGTCAAAAGAGGCAATCCTAAAAGGTGATAATGTTGCTAGAATGTTATTATACTACATCGGTGTTTCTCAAACATTTTTTAGTAGAAAAGAGTATAGATGAGTGTTTCCAAGTATCTTGGAGGAAAAAAGAAACCACTCGCAAGAAGAAAACCTTTATGGGTAGATTATCCAATGCTTTTTTAATATTTGTTACATATGGCTCTAATCTATAAGATGTTGAATTCAAATAACATGACTTTTATCTACTTGAGGCAATTCCATATTGTTTTGTAGGAACTATGACTATAGTCATTTGTTTCAAACATTGATTTAAAAGGGGGCTCTCAATGTTAGATTAGATTGAAGAGCCAGAAAAAAAAAATTGACTTAGACGATCTGGGTAGAGTCAAATTATCCTAACACCTCATAAAGCTTTATGATGAAATAATTTATAGGGTGTTCAAAGAAGGCAACAAAGTAAGATTATTTGAGGCCAATCAAAAAATTGAAGGATTTAAAATTTACAAAACTATTGGGCAACTTCAACGACACCCATAAAAGTCCCACAAATTGTAAAAATGAAGTGAACATAACATAATGGAATGAAGATACCACTGCGCAAAAAAAAAGGATGACGGCTTTACCCCCATATTATCTCGAGCATATTGATCACTCATTTCTTTCATACACTTAGTTGCAGTGGCCAAGTCCAATAATGGACAACAATTAAGAAACTACCTAAACATTTCTAGGCTCCATATCCACTCACTACTACATTGAAGATAATTAATGAATCTTGGTAGTAATAAGGTGAGTATAGTTGAGCTTGAATGAGTGTGTAACTGGTGAAAAGAGCATAAAATTGCGTCCCAATTGGGCCAATAGAAGTCAAGCTAAATTATTCATCCATCTAATTAGAAAAATATGAGCTCACATGCATGATTTTCATCTCTGCAATGAAGTATAAGGCTTCAAATGTTTGTCTGTGAGGAGCAAAGATAGTCTCCCATGTCACCGTGAGCATAAAAGAAGGCATTACTTTATAATCAACATGAGATTTCCAAAACAAAATACAATAAATGGAAATTTTAGGATTGAATTTAGAGGAGGCTTCTTCACAAAACAAACAAAAGGTAACGAAGACGTATTTTTCGTGCATCATTGGAAAGCCAATCAGGAAACCCTAAATTCAACATGGGAAAGAAGCATCAAAGAGACATGTGTGATTAGAGTGGGTTCCTCAGATCTCAATGACTATGTGGCTCACTTCAATGAGAGAGAACTTCATATTGGTGAGAAAGAATAACAGGTTCCTTCGATGGCTCGACAACATTGAGGAACTTCATTGGTGAGAGAATCAAAATCGGTGGAGATAAAGATAAGTCTCCTCGATGCTTTGAGTTACCCCGATACGTGAATACATATGGTCAAAAGTGCAAAAAAAATATTGAGAAAAATGTGCTTATAATGGAGAACAATATTACTTTGAGAAATATAAAATTCACATTTTTACTGAGGGGATTTTAAGGAGGATGATTATTTTACCCACAAAAAGCGTAAAGGGTAAAAATTATAAAATATTTGCACTTGGAGGTGGAATGTTTTTTCACCAAAGATTATGATGCGGGTAATTATTTTACCCAAAGGACATCTTGGGTAAAATATAAAGTGACAAATTGTCAGCAAAGGAATTAAAGTTAAAATATTGCGAAATGATTTTCACAGGAAACAAAGATAATGAAGATTAAAGTATTTTAATTTTCCAAATGAAATTAATTAAAATAAAATGAAGAACTGTAGCAAAAAAACATGTGAAAGGTCTCAACTCTTGAAGATATAATGTGTATGTACTAGATGAAATCAAATGAAGGATAAGATTAGGATTAGTAGTTACATAGTTGGATAGGTTGATTAGTTGCTTCAACAGAACATTATGTTGTGTATTGCAAAATATTTTGAAATTATATAATGGAGAAGAATACATAAATTGGTGGTCCAACATTGGTATCTATTGTTTGTTGAGTTGAACAATTATCTGGTTGTCTCCACATTTTTATTTCTCTATTATTTGAACCTGTGTATCCAAGCTGATATTCAGTTTCATCAAGACACTTGTTGTTTTTGTGTAATCAAGTTAACTAGTTTTTATTAAATAATTAAAATCCTTTTGATTGATTACAGTAACTTGGAGGTAACATTTGGATCAGTAAGAAGAGCATGTAATTAATAATATTTCTATATTGTCTCCAATTCAATTTCATCTTGTTATTCAAATTGAGGATATACTTCATTTTTCAATACACATTTATTTTTATTGTGTGATTCCTTTTAATTGGTTCCTTCAAGGAAGGATTAAAATCCTTTTAAATTAGTCACATTAACCTGATAGGATCAATTGGATCAATAAGTAGAGTCTTCCAATCACATTCTTGCATGTTTATACAAGGTGTAAAAAAATGTTCACAAGTGCCAAATAATTAGAATTGTAGCTAGTAAGTAAGTCACACATCATTCACCTCTTGACTCCATTAGCTCAACAAGAGCAGGCACTAGTCTGACCCATTTAATTTTAGAATTTCATAAAATCTTATTCAAACATTCACATTTCAAATTTAGAACTAGGAGTAGGAGTATTTAACAAGCTTTCATCTATCCCACACTATTTTCCACTGTGGATAGACCAATAAATTTAACCAAATCATACATTCCTCTCATTTTCTCCATTATAAAGGTCCACCCACCTAGGTTTAGTAGAGCCTGAAGTGCAGGGAGTCATCAAACATATAGGTTAACTCCATTCCTTAGTTAAAAAATGTTGCAAGTTTGATCATAGAATCTGGAATCCTCTTGAGATTTGTAACCTGCATTGTTTAGACCTAACAGGTATGATGCCCATTTAAGTAATACTTAGCTTTTCCAGTGTTATTTCTTTTGCTATGATTTGGCATAGGGTTCTTGTATATCTTAATATCATCATTTTTAGCTGGTACCTCAGCAGATATGTCTCCATTCTCGATGAGATCTTGGATAAAATTTTTGAGCCTCATACATTTTGATATTTTATGTCCTTTGATTTTGTGAAAGTCACAAAGATCATTTTCGTTGTACCAGGGTGGTTTATCCTATGGTTCTTGGTAGTTTTCAAAATTTGGAAGTGTTATGAAGTTTGACTCTATCGATTTCTTCATGATTGTCGAGCAATAGGTTTCGACAACTATGTGTACTTGCATTTTGGATAGTTGTTCTTGTTATGGGTTCGTCTTTGTTGCATTTCAGTGTTATTGATTTGATTGTTTTGTGATGGTGTTGTTTTTGTATAGTTGGTTGAACATTATCCATTTGATTTTTGTTTCACCTAGGAGCACTTAGGACCACCTTAGCATCTACCACATCATCATTCGTTACGTTATTGTTCATAGCCCAGACACGAGACTTGTCATTTTAACTAGTTTATGGGAAGTTTCCTTTGTAGGCTTTAGTATTTCCCTGTGATATTAGAGCTCTCTCAATTTCAAGGGCTCTATGGACAATCTCTTCATAAGATTTAATGCACTACATCTTTAAGTGGAAGGATAGATCTAGGTCTAACTTTTCTATGATGATCCCCACTTGTTACTCATCAAGAATGGGAAACTTGCTCTTGCTAGCTCTTTGCCTCCAGTGTTGTAAGAAACTGGTGAAATATTCTCCTGTGTTTTTTTTGAGATTTTACAACTCTTCTAGGATTAATTCCATTTCAAGATTAAAGGAGAATTGATCAATGAATTTATTAGTGATTTCTTGGAATTTTTGATACCTAGAGGCAATTGAGAAAACCAGTCAATGGTTGGGCCTTTCAAGATTCTTGGAAAGAGGCACATTAAATATGAATTATTGTAGGAAACCTCCATGCACATGAGAATAAACTCTTTGACATGGTCTATAGGACTTCCCCTCCCTTTGTATTTATCAAATTTGGGTACTTCAAAACTAGGAGGGAACGGTACCATTGTGATATTTTGATTGAATGTATATGGGAATAGGTTTTGTGTATGAGGTTTCTTCATCTTGCCCATCCGGAGATCTTACATTTCTTGGGTTAATGCCTTAAGTTTTAATGTTACATCATCTTGTGGGTTTGGTGGAGAAACATACATTGCATATTGTAGGATCTAGGTGGATGGCTTATACGCAGGATTCTGATATTATGGGGTGTTATATGGTGTGTATGGTGGGGTAGGATATTGGGAAGGTGATTGTGGTGGAGGGGTATATGTTCCTAACATGTTCCTATTGACAATTTTTTTTTGAGAATTAAAGTAGGAACCTTTTTGTTGTTGTTGTTGCTATTGTTTTTGTTGTTGTTTGGCATATTGTTGAGCTAGTATGGCTTGATGTTCTTGTTGGGCCATGAGGGCTTGTTGTTGAGCCACTAGGACTTGCTATTGTTGTTGTGTTGCTAAGGTTGTTTGTTTTTTTTGTGTTGTTGTTGTGCTGCTAGGGCTACTTGCTATCATTGTTGTTGTTGTTGTTGGGCTGCTACGTCTACTTATTATTGTTGATGTTGCTATTGTGTTGCTAGTGTAGAAGTTTCTTTTTCTAGTAAGGGCTGTAAAATGGCTAGAGGTGCAATGGTGTTGGCTAAGGGTGTTCGTATTGGCACTCTATACAAGCTAGATGCATGACCTGTTCTTTGCAATAGTGCCTTTGTAAAGTCATGTAATTCTGCACATATAGAGAAAGATGAAGACTCGTCTTTGTATGCAAGAGCTTGATGGTTGTAACGCTCTCTGAAAATTTCATCTGAAAGCAGGCCATTCATTTTAAATTTTTCTGAAACCTAGATTCGATAGCAATGGATGCGTATGAGAAGCTGGAGAAGGTTGGAGAAGGCACATATGGCAAGGTGTACAAGGCCAAGGATAGGAAGACAGGGCAACTGGTTGCCCTCAAGAAGACCAGGCTTGAGTCTGATGAGGAAGGCATCCCTCCCACTACCCTTCATGAGATCGCCCTTCTGCAGATGCTTTCTCAGGATCTTCATGTTGTTAGGTTGTTGGATGTGGAACATACTGAAAGTAAAACTAGAAAGTCCCTTCTCTACTTGGTTTTTGAATACATGGACTTTGACCTAAAGAAGTACATTGATACTTTTGGCCGTAGTCAGACAAAAATGCCTCCAAAGCTGATGAAGAGCTTCATGTACCAGATATGTAAGGGAGTGGCTTTCTGCCATAGTCATGGTGTAATGCACAAGGACTTGAGGCCTCACAATTTTCTCATGGATAAAGAAAAGGGTTTGGTCAAAGTTATAGAGCTAGTTAAAAAGTCGTGGGTTGAAGAGCATAAGAAAAAAGGGATGTGAGTTCTTGGAGAGAGGTTTTTCAAACTATATGTTGAGAAAACATTGTAACAGTGAATCCAAATCTCTCTAGGTGATTGTGAGCTATACAGAGAATACTGTAAATTGTATGTATTTGTTTCAATACTGTAATACAATAGTCTTGACTTTGTGTGGAAAAGGTATAGAATACATTCCCTTAAACACCAATACAATAGAGGAGTGAATCATAAACTAATTATAATAGCTTCAAAAACTACTTGAGATGGATACAACCATTAAAGTAGATAACAAAAGAACAAACCATTCGCAGATTGACACAGTATTTTACGTGGGAAAATCTTTTCAGGTAAAAAACACACCACACAAAGTCAAGACTATTGTATTATAGTATTGAAACAAATACATACAATTTACAATCTTCTCTGCATAGCTCACAATTGCCCAGAGAGATTTGGATTCACTGTTACAATGTTTTCTCAACATATAGTTCGAAAAACCTCTCTCCAACAACTCACGTCCCTTTTTTCTTATGCTCTTCAACCTGCGATTTTTTAATTGGCTCTGCAACTTGTTTAGAAAAATTCTATCTCACCAACATATGTAGTCAACTCAATCAGTTCTACACAAAAATGAAGTCAATCCTTAAAACACGCAACTGATCAGACCTAACAAATTTCCCTGCAATGAGCCGTCTATGCATTCAATGCAAACACCAAAAACGGTTGAGTTCACCACCCTTGGTTGACAATGCAACTGCCACAATAACTATTTAGGTTTTCATCCAATCACCATTCAGACAGGTGCCATGTGTCCAAAATCCATTTCCTATCGCAACTGATAGAATGACCAAAATGGTCAAACAAACACCGAGCACGTCCAAGACTTCCAAGTCTTTCAAACACTGCCAGAGTTAGAGTCAAAACCGGAAATAAAATAGGACTCCACCAAAATTGTAGGTTTAGAAACCATTTCATTTTTTCCTCCGCCCACGAAAAGAAGAAACAAGCCAGAGATAGTTCTGACTGGAGGAAGTCAACCCGAAGTCAAACCAAGACAAGAACACAAAAGACTGGAGTCAAAATCGAAGTTGGGATCGGAACAGAAAATAGGACTTTACCAAAAGTCCAAGATCAAGAGCCATTCTGGTTTCAGGTCCGCCCCTACCAACTACAAGAAACAATAAACCTAGACCGAAATGAAGCAGAGGAAAACATCCCAAGGAAAAACCAAACAACAAGGAAGACCAGATCACAAAGGCAGGAACATGGCAATCAGACATTGCCAGGTTCCAAATCTGGTTCCACCTCCGCTAGAACCTACGATGAAAAGTGAAGAGTCTAATTGGTAGGAAGCGGAGCTGGAGACGGAACGGGAACAGAAACCCAAAACTAGGCAAACAAATTAATGCCAAGTTCCATCCTGGTTCCGCCTCCGACAGAACTTGCAAACAACAGAAAATCTCACCAAGGCAAGAAAACGAGGACTACAAGCTGGAAGTTGAGACATAATTTCTCAACAAGCTCCCACTTGGTGAACACTTCCATCTTCCTCAAAACATCAAACCTTACTGACTATCATAGGCCCCAAGGCCCATTGAGTATGTACACCATCTGAACTTGTCTATGCTAACCAACTTTGTTAGGGTATCTGCAACATTCTTTAAGGTGTCAACCTTTCCAAACAAACCTTGCCATCTTCAACCATATCCCTCACAAAGTGATATTGCACATCTATGTGCTTAGTCCTAGCATGAAAGGTCGGATTATTTGCCAAACAAATGGCACTTTGACTATCACAGCAGATTAAAATCTGCCCAGCATTAAATCCAATGTCTGAACACAAATGCCTCAACCACACTGCCTCCTTGTAAGCATGAGTTGCTTTCATGTACTTTGCCTCTGTCATGGATAAAGCAACTACAACTTGTTGCTTACTCATCCAACTAATTGCTCCACCATTAAGCATGAAAGTGTATCCACTAGTGGATCTTCTACTGTCAATGTCCCCTACCCAATTAGAATCAACATATCCCTGAATGTTGAGGGTCCTTTGTGATGCAACCATACACCCATGGTAACACAAAGCATAATTTGAAGTACCCTTCAAATACCTAAACACTCTCTTCACAGCATCCCAATGTGATCTCCCTGGATTTTCCATGAACTGGCTTAGAACTCCCACTACTTGGGCAATGTCTGGTCTTATGCAGACCATAGCAAACATTAAACTGCCTACTACACTTGCATAAGGCACACTGTTCATGTCCTCCATCTCAGTAACTAACTTTGGATAATCTTCAGTAGATAGTTTCAATCCTTGCATGATTGGAACAACTAGCTACTTGCAATCATTCATGCTAAACCTCTCTAGAATGGTTTTCACATACTTACTCTGACTGAGCCAAAGTTTTTTGATTGTTCTATCTATGGTTATCTCCATTCCAAGAATGTACCATGCTGCTCTGAGATCTTTCATTTCAAACTTAGAAGATAGCTGAGTTTTAAGGTCAGAAATCATAGTCTTGCTATTACCAATGAATAACATGTCATCCACATACAGAGTAATAACAAGCACATGATCATTCTCACATTTATAATAAATGCAATGATCAGATTTTGATCTCACAAACCTAATTGACAGCACAAATGTGTCAAATTTCTGGTACCACATTCTAGGAGATTGTTTTAGACCATAGAGAGATTTATTTAACTTGCAAACCAGATTATTTTTACCTCTTTTGACAAAATGCTCAGGTTGGGACATGTAAATTTCTTCTTCTAGCTCACCATGGAGAAATGTTGTCTTCACATCCATCTACTCAATTTCAAATTCATATATTGCTGCCAATGACAACAAAAATCGGATGGATGTTAGCTTTGCTACAGGGGAAAATATCTCTCCATAATCAATTCCCTCAACTTGGGAAAAACCCTTTGCAACTAGTCGTGCCTTATACTTCTCCACACTACCATCTAGGCCTATCTTCCTTTTGAATATCCACTTACAGCCAATAGGCTTTTTCCCTTTAGGCAGTGGTACCAACTTCCAGGTATCATTCTTTTTCAAGGAGTCCATCTCCTCCTTCATGGCTTCTAGCCAAGACTTTGAATCAGCCATGTTGATTGCTTCTTTCACAGTCCTAGGCTCATCAGTGCTAGTTATTAAAGTATAAGCACAATTTGAATCTAACATAGAGAAACCATACCTTTCTGGTTGGCTCTTTTCACGTGTAGATATCATTATAGGTTGAGGTTGTTCTTCATCATCAAAACTTCCAACTCTTCCCTTTCTAGAGTTTTGGGAATCTCCACTGCATCCTTCTTCTTGTCACTCTGATTTGTGTCAAACTGATGATCACTTACTAGAGGTTTCAACTCATGAAAAATCATGCTTCTGTTGTATACAACCTTCTCAATAATAGGGTTCCAAAGCTTGTATCCTTTCACACCAACTCCATAGCCGATGAGAATAAATTTCAAAACCTTGTTATCTAATTTAGATCTCTTTTCATTTGGCACATGAACATATGCCTCACAGCCAAAGAATCGGACATGCCTTAGTGAGGGTTTCTTGCTTGACCATGCTTCCAAAGGTGTTTTGTCAACAAGAGCAGAGCAAGGAGATCTATTTATTAGATAACATGTTGTAGCCACAACCTCATCCTAGAACCTCTACTCCAGACCAGCACCACTCAGCATACTCCTTGCCTTTTCCATCAGCATCCTGTTCAACCTTTCAGCAACTCCATTTTGTTGTGGAGTGTAGGGGGTTGTCTTATGCCTTTTAATTCCATGATCAGTGCAATACCTTTCAAAATTTGTAGAACAAAACTCACCTCCATTATCTGTCCTTAAACACTTTATTTTCCTTCTAGTCTGATTTTCTACCAAAGATTTGAACTCTTTAAACCAACTGAACACTTCTGATTTACTTTTAAGAAAGTATACAAATGCCCTTCTCAAACAATCATCAATAAAAGAAACATAGTATCTAGACTTTGACAATGAAGGAACATTAACTGGACCAAACACATAAGAATGAACATAATCCAGTATACGAGAAGATTTGTGAGGACTAGAGGAAAAGGAAACACGGTGTTGCTTTCCATATATACAATGTTCACATAAATCGAACTCAGGGTTACAATCATCAAGCCCTTCTACAAGGTTTTTATTTTTCAAGGTTTTTAAACCTTTCTCACCAATGTGACCAAGTCTATGATGCCATAACATAGTCTTCTCTACTGGGATTTTAACCTCCAAAGCATTTGCAGACAGAGAAGAGTCTTCATCTTTCTCTATAGGTGCAAAATTACATGACTTTACAGAGGCGTTGTTGCAAAGAACGGGTCATGCATCCAGCTTGTATAGAGTGTTAGTATGAACACCCTTAGCCAACACCATTGCACCTCTAGCCATTTTACATCCCTTACTAGAAAAAGAAACTTCTACACTGGCATCATTTAACTTACTAACAGAAAGAAGATTTTGAGCCAAACCTGGGATGTGAAGAACACCACCAATTCCTTTGACTCTCCCATCAGGAAACTGAATTCTAACTCTTCCTTTGCCAACAATCTCTAGCATTGAATCACTTGCCAAGTATACCTTTCCACCATCATACTTCTCATACTTTGAGAACCAATCTCTATTGGATGTCATGTGAAAAGAAGCACTTGAATCAACTAGCTAGACATCATCTGATGCCCGAGTTGTCAAGGTTGTTGCAATGAAGGCATTTGCATCACTTTGAGAAGATTTGTTATTAGAGACATTCTTCTTCTTCTTCTCCTTGCAGTCCTTCCCGATATGACCAGGTTGCCCATAGTTCCAGCATTTCACCTTGGACTTTTTACCAAGAGACTTTGATCTCCCTTTAGACTTGGATTTCGACTTGTTGTCTTTCTTTTTGCCTTTCTCCTTTGGTCAACCTCGAACAGAAAGAGCCTCTTTGGCCATCTCAGAGGATTTCCTTCACATTTATTCAAAAAAAAGTGAAACAACCACATCATCCATCTGGAAATCAGTGGTAGTGCTTTCAATAGCCATCACAAGATGATCCGAACTGTCGGGTAACGAATACAACAGGAGCGTGGAGCGATCCTCCTCCTCTATCTTTGCACCTACAGATTCCAACTGAGTAATACTCATAGTAAATGAGTTCAGATGGTCTGCAATAGATGCACCTTCATCCATCTTCAAGGAGTACAACTTCTTCCTCAGGAATAACTTATTTACCAGAGACTTTCCCTGATAAATGTCACCAAGTTTCTTCCATAAAGAAGCTACAGACATTTCCTCATGAACATTTAGGAGCACAGAATCGGCTAGACTTAGTCTAATCAAACCTCTTGCTTTTCTATTAGCAAAATCCCAAGCTTCTTGGGTTGTACTTTGTGGCTTAGTTCCAAAAACTGCAATCTAGAGGTCTCTATCCACAAGCAAGTCTTCTATCTTGAGTTTCCATAACTCAATTTTTCTGCAATTAAACTTCTCAATCTCTACTCTACCAGATGTACTCGCCATCTTAAACAAAACCAAGTTTTTAACAATGCAAGACTCCCACTGAAAGAGTATTAGTGCAAAAAACTAATTCGCTCTAACTAGAAAAAACACAACTGGCTAAGCTCTGATACCACTTGGTGGGGAAAAGGTGTGGAATACATTCCCTTAAACGCAAATACAATAGAGGAGTGAAGCATAAACTAATTCTAATAGCTTCAAAAACTACTTGAGATGGATACAACCATTAAAGGAGATAATAGAAGAACAAACCATTCGCAGATTAACACAATATTTTACGTGGGAAAACCTTTTCAAGTAAAAAACCCACCACACAAATTCAAGACTATTTTATTACAGTATTGAAACAAATACATACAATTTACAGTCTTCTCTGTATAGCTCACAATCACCCAGAGAGATTCGGATTCGCTGTTACAATTTTTTCTCAACATACAGTTCGAAAAACCTCTCTCCAAGAACTCACATCCCTTTTTTCTTATGCTCTTCAACCTGTGACTTTTTAACTGGCTCTGCAACTTGTTTAGAAAAATTCTATCTCACCAACATATGTAGTCAACTCAATCAGTCCTACACAACAATGAAGTCAATCCTTAAAAAATGCAACTGATCAGACTTGACAGATTTCCCTGCAATGAGTCGTTTATGCATTCAATGCAAACACCAAAAATGGTTGAGTTCACCACCCTTGGTTGGCAATGCAACTGCCACAATAACTATTTAGGTTTCCATCCAATCACCATTTAGACAAGTGCCACGTGTCCAAAATCCATTGCCTATCGCAACTAAGAGAACAACCAAAATGGTCAAACAGACACCGAGCACGTCCAAGACTTCCAAGTCTTTCAAACACTGTCGGAGTTGGAGTCAGAATGGGGGACAAAACATGAATCTACCAAAATTGTAGGTTTAGAAACCATTTCAGTTCCACCTCCGCCCATGGCAAGAAGAAACAAGTGAGAGACAATTCTGACTAGAGGAAGTCAACTTGAACTCAAACCAAGACAAGAACACAAAAGACCAGAGTCAGAGTTAGAGTCGGGATTGGAATAGAAAATAGGACTTTACCAAAAGTCCAAGATCAAGAGCCATTCTGGTTCCGAGTCCACCCTCGCCAACTGCAAGAAACAATAAACCTGGACCAGAACGAAGCAGAGGAAAACATCCCGAGGAAAAACCAAACATTAAGGAATACTAGATCGCAAAGGCAGTAACATGGCAATTGGACATTACCAGGTTCCAAATCCGGTTCCGCCTCTGCCAGAACCTACGAAGAAAAGAAAAGAGTCTGATCGGTAGGAAATGGAGCCAAATACGAAATGGGAAAAGAAACCCGAAACTAGGCAAACAGATTAATGCCAAGCTCCATAAAGGTTTCTCCTCTGGCAGAACTTTCAAAAAACACAAAATCTCACCAAGGTAAGAAAACGAGGACTACGAGCTAGAAGTTGAGACATTTTTTCTCAACAGATGGCTTGTACATAGGATTCTGATATTATGGGGTGTTATATGGTGTGTATGGTGGGGTAGGATATTGGGAAGGTGATTGTGGTGGAGGGGTATATGTTCCTAACATGTTCCTATTGACAATTTTTTTTTTAGAATTAAAGTAGGAACCTTTTTGTTTTTGTTGTTGTTGTTGTTGTTGTTTGGCACATTGTTGAGCTAGTATGGCTTGTTGTTCTTGTTGGGCCATGAGGGCTTGTTGTTGAGATTTTTGTTGTTATTGAGCCACTAGGACTTTCTATTTTTGTTGTGTTGCTAAGGTTGTTTGTTGTTTTTGTGTTGTTGTTGTGCTGCTAGGGCTACTTGCTATTGTTGTTGTTGTTGTTGGGCTGCTAGGTCTACTTATTATTGTTGATGTTGCTATTGTGTTGCTAGGGTTGCTTTTTGTTGTTTCTAATTTATTTTTCTGCTAGGGATACTTATTATTGTTGTTGTTGGATAGCTTACTGATAAGCCTTTTGTGCTTGCTATAAAGAAAAGGCATGTGTTTCCAATGTAGGATCGGTTAGTTGTTGTGACATCTGTGATGGGTTTTGGGTGTTGATGTTTTGTGGGGGTTGTGGATTATTGATGAGAGGTTGGGGATTCCCTTGGTTTAACATTCCTTATAAGATGGATTGGTATGGAGGAATGTAATTTTGAGGTCCTATTTTATTTTTCATGATGGGAGGGACTAAGGGGAAAGATGATGATGGTGCCATTAGGTATTGTGATGGAAATGGCATGCTCAAACCTTGAAATTGATAGAAAGAGTTTCCTTGTCCAAAGAGCAGGGGGTTACTTTGTTGTACTTGAGGTGGGGCCAAGTTGTTACCTTGGTTGATGGGGTTTGTGACCAAGGGATTTTTTTTAGTTAGGTTGGTGATGGATGGGACGGGTGCATTTTGGGCCACCAATGGAATGGATGAACTCATTGGGGGATTTGATAAATATTTACCATATTTCATTGAAGTTTTATTTTGCATAAGGGGATTAGCTTTCCCTTTGGGGTCTATTTGAGACACTTGGTCCACACTTCCTTGAGTGATTTTGGGCACACTTGTGGTATTTGTTGGGATGAATGAAGATGGATGGCCTCGATATTTTGAGTCTATCATGGATTCATGAAGTGTAAGTGGTTTATTTTGATGTAAGGGGTGTTTGGGAATGCTATGAGCACTAAAGGTAGGTGTCCAAGTGGTATTTTAGGATGGATTAGTGTTTAGGGTACCCACAAGTGTGTTGCTTTCCAATCGAAGAGTATGGCCAAAGTCTTTAGCAAGAATAGTTACAAGACTAGGAGTTGGTGTATGACTTAACCCCAGCAATGGAGTTGTTTGCATGGTGGATGAATTCAAGTCTTGTGTCAGTGATTGCACAATAAAATATGGGGAAATCGGAGCCACATTTTTTAAGTCTTTATATTCTTGCTTGTACTCCATGATTTCCTCCCTACTATGTCCAAATGGGTTGTTCATAACATCTTCTATCTCATATCGTCCTGATGGGGACAAGGGTTTTTGTGATGGGGTAACTTGACTTCTTGGATCAAATTCTTGAGGATTGGGATCACGTGAGGTGAATGTGACTTTGGTTTTCTCCATTATTCTCTTGTATTTTGATCTCATCTTTACCATAAATTTTGGGTCACCTATGGGAGAGTTGTGTTGAGATTTGTAATGTTTAAACTCTCTAGTTGACTCAAATATAGGTAGAATGGATGCTCTAAGTCTTTTTGGAGCAATGATGATAATGGGAGATGAAAAATGTGAATGATGTGGAGA
The DNA here is from genome assembly GCA_007115665.2 of Sequoiadendron giganteum. Taxonomy (NCBI): domain Eukaryota; kingdom Viridiplantae; phylum Streptophyta; class Pinopsida; order Cupressales; family Cupressaceae; genus Sequoiadendron; species Sequoiadendron giganteum. Next base: position 811,076,660 of record CM021102.1, read on the forward strand.
GTGATCTTTGCAAAGGTTTTGGGACAAATTTTTTGACTTATAATGTTTGATTGTTTGATGTTTGGATAAAGCATGTTTATGAACTTGAGAATCTTTAGGGTAGACTTGTGAATTTCAAGATAAACTAGTTCAAAGATGATAACTAACTTAACCAAGTGCATGAAAAATTATTCATTTCACATAAAAAGTAGCTAATTTAGGGTTTGGGTTTATTGATGTCTAACTCCAAAGTGTTGGTTTGTTCTAAAGTTTACAAAGTTTGGTGAAGTGAAGGATGAAATTTGATAAGGGGTGGATGAAATGTTTGACCCAATGTTGACCTAGAGTGAACCTTTTTTTTCCAAGACCAAGGTGGTGAGGAACATGCTAGACCTCTAAAGTTTTCAAACCATAAATACTAAACGGTTAAGGAAAATTTATTGTGAAATGTGTAGATCTGGCTCATCCATGAAATAACGTAGATAACGTCTCCTTAGTGATTTATCTCGGTTGTGCTATTGTGTTTCTCCACTAGTTTGGTGTTTCCTTTGTTTCAAAAGTGAAGCTTCTCAAACTACTAATTATACTTGCTTTTTCTCCTTCAATTAGTTCAAATTTTGGTTGAATGATAGCGGGCATAAGGTTTGGTTGTTCAACTAGAGCGATTTGACGCCAAATGGTCATGTGGGGTTCAATTTTTCAATTTATATTTGCTTAAATGAGTTTATTTTTACCACAAACACTTTGTCCTTCTTAAATATCAAACTAAATGTTTATGTCCAAAACATCATCAATTTCACAAAGTCCATTTTGTGAGAAAGGATGAAGCTAGGGGCATAGTTACCTAGGTTAACTTTGGGTAGTATGGATTGAGATGTAAACCCAAATGTTTAGAAGTCTCTAAGAATAAACTCCTTATTACAAGCATCAAAATCAAGGATTTTTCAAAGGGTATCCATACTTAGACCAAAGGGTTTGAAATTTTGAAAAGACTTGTTAACATTTGTTTGCAATTTGTTTTGGAACCAAGCAAGTATTAAACTGAATCTCATTCATTAACAATCCTAGATAGAGCGGGTACATATTTATTAGTAGGCTTACCACCATTGGAAGAGATGATTAATTCATGAAGATGAAATGGAAAAATAGGCTATGTCAAGGTAATGTAACGTCTTGACACATCAAGCAAAAGAGTCCCTTCCCTATTTTCTTTATTACCTCAATCAAAAACTGGACATGGTAAGTAACTTCTTAGAGTGATGCTACTCCAATGCACTACCTTAAAATGCATTTTGGATTTGGACTTGGTTAGCCACTACAAAAAAGGATTTTAATGACTATATTTGGGATAAACTGGTGCCATACATGCAATGATTCACTCAATTAAGAGGTCTCCCAACCGTTAGAAATATCTAAGTGTTTTAATGCATCACAAGGATACTAAGGGAGACATTCGTCAGTATGGGACAACCACAACCAGTCGATAAATGAATTTAGCCACCACCGATTATTTATATAGGAGACCGAAATGAAAGCACCACTTGGTTCATTCCCTCTCATAATTTGGGAGGCAAGCCCTTCTAAAGGTAACACATGTTTGAAGCATAAAATGTTTTTCGTCACCCAAGATTTCCAAAAAGGTGCAAGGGGAGAGGATAAGCACTTTCAAGAAGAAAATGTATACTTTCGTGTTTCTCTTCACCCAAGATCACATGAAGCACAAGGGGATTGGATACGCACGACAATCATACTCGAGCAATTCAGACACATGTTCATTTTAATCCATCATAGAAAAATGAGTTTGTTTTAAACACCAATTTGAAGTGTTGGGATTGTATTGTTCAATTTTAAACCAACAAGCATAATGATGTGAGGGTTCAATTTTAACCAATTTTAACATTCTTTTTAAACCGAAAGGAAATCTAGTTTGGTCCTAAAATGTGAAATAAAGTATCATAAATGGGTTATAATTTCCTCATAAGTGTCTAAAAACTTGTTACAATTATATTCAAATGGTAATATGCTCCTTCACTTTGAATTTTATTGTCCAAACCTGCAAAACTATTTAGCCTAAAAACAAAAATAAAGAAGTTAGTGAAATGTTAGCAATCAGAAAAAGTCAAAAAATTAAAACACATGTCAAAATTTAGGTTTAGTTTTTGTTTACTGATAAATCATGATGCTAAAATCAATTGCGTCGATATATCAAAGTTGTGTCGCTATATTGAAAAATTAGATGCATCTCTCTACAATAAATAGTGACGTCAAACGTGTCGCTATATCAATTGTGTCGCTAAATAAAAATTTATGGGATGATAAAAAATTAGCTTAGCATCACTATTTAAATGTGTCGTGATGAAATCAATTAATCATCACTAAATAAATTATGCGTTGCTATAATAAAATCCAAGTGTGTCGTTGTATAGTGACGCATCATCAAATGCGTCGGTGAATCTTCAATAGCGTCACTGAACTTGAAAACACAAGAAAAACGAAGATTTAACAAGAAATTTTTCAAATTGATTAGTTCATGCCCTCCTTCTAGCACCAAAATGTGATCAATGACTTAGTATAGGCTGGCTACACTTGATCCATGAGGATTAGAAGTGTATTTAAGCCACTAAACATTATTCCAATAAGCTCATTCAATGAAAACTAGACTAAGAATCTATTAAAACTAACATATTAAAATACCAAAGCTTCTTAAACACCAATTATAATCCATTGAAACTTATCCTATTGGGGGAGTGGTGTTGCATTGATGTTAAATGGCAACCCTTTCCCAATCCCATGGATAAATAAGCTTTTTTTGATCGATTCTATTGAAGAGAATCGACAAAACCGATGAGAGATGTGTATAAAAATATGATTTAAAAGCTAAATTAACATGATGAAAGCTATTCTAACATGATATATGCTAAGATGATTGATATGGGTGTATGCAAAGCTATTCTAAATGGTGTTTAAGCTCAAAATATTAAAAACCTAATTACCAAATATGCTAAATGGATGCACCTAAGTTACCATGGAAGCAATTAATGGAAGCTAAGCTAATATGATGCAATAAATTAACCTAAAATGATTTCTAAAACATGAAATATGAGTGCAAGATGAGATTAATTTTAACAACATAAGTTTTCTCTTAAAAGATGGATGGATGAGTTTCAACAGCATAAGTTTTCTCTGAAAAGGTGGATCCCTATTCAATAGAGGCAAGCTCTATTTATAAAATGGGAAAAGTGAAAGTGTCGGTCAAGATAAAAAATGATCAATCAACCGTTAGAATGGAAGGAAGATGGAGGCATGGATCATGGATTCCCATCAAGGGTTAAGGATGCAAGATGATATTTAATCAAGCCTACTTACATTCATCCAAACAAACACACTTTCAAAACTTGCACAAGAAGTCTTATTGAAAGTTTGTTATAAAAGAGGAATATTCCCTTTTTCAAATGAGTGAAGAAAGAGAATATTCTAATGGGTGAGGAAAATTAGATATTTAGTTAATTTAAACCAAGTGGGGGGATTAGATTTAATTAGTAATTTGATAATTAAAACAATTTTTCAATTATGCAAATTAGAGGAATTTAGGATATTCATTAAATAAAATGATTTAATGAAAAGGGGGATGTGATATGATATTTAATTAAATAGCTTAGGGTTATTTAATTAAATAAGAGGACTTAGGGATTGAATTAAATAATTTGATTTATCTAATTTAACAGGGTGAAATTTTAGTGCAAGAGGGGGTGAATTAATCTAATTAGGTCAATTAGATTAATAGATGAAGATGATGCAATTAATTAAATAGCTAGGCTAATTTAATAAATTAAGCAAAAAGAAAATGGGTTTTAGGATGAAATGATGTTAGTATATCAGATTTGAGTGGATGATATCATTTATGACATTTTTAAGTGTCTGCAATTCCTAGAAAATAATTCCAAGCTTGTAGACCTCACAACTAAAGAAAAATAAAATCTTTGGATAAATAAAAATTATCCAAAATTGCTCCAACAACAAGACTTGTAATAAAAAAAAGTAAACCAAAATGGTTAATATTTTTGGGGTGTATGAGATTTATAGGGTCCTATATTTTCCTACATCAAATGCCACCCTTTACCACTTCCTAGAACCTAGATACTAATCAACATCTCCTGTGAACTAAAACTATTAAAAAATTCCATTAGGTCTAAGGTTGTCATGAAAGACTCAAAAATAATAACTTTAATATCATCCATAACAATGAAGCTAAATAGACAAAATCAGCGAAAATAATTATAGATCCCTAGGAACAAGTTATATCACTACTCAATATCATCTATAACAATGGAACCAAATAAATAAATAAATAAGAGGAATATTGAATTTATAAATAATAAATAATTACCACTTACCTCTTGATAAATTATTAGTTCCTATATTTATCTATGGCTCATTAAAAAAACTTGATTCCAGGTAGGAATCAAGAATTAGGTATAGAAGAAACCAAAGAAAGGAGTCCAAACTATAATTATTCTAACTATGTAAAGATTTATCAATCAATTCAAATCCAAATTGAGAGCATAATAAAAAATTTAAGAGAATAATTCAAAGTTTTAGTTGTATTTATATGAACGGGTATGTGCAGGATCATCATGGAAAAAATAGGCCCTTAAGTGGCAATAAAATTCAAAAAAATCAGTTAGGCAACTTGATGTAAAAATTTGAATAAGTTATCTATATTATTTCAAAAATATGTAAGAATAGAATCTATATAAAATTGAATGTAGTTTCTAAACTACTAGGTTTTTTTTTTTCAAATAAATATTTTTGGTGAAATTTTGAAATTTCAATGCAATAGTACCTAAATTTCAAGGAAAAATAAGAAGTAGGTGTTTGTCTGACCACCCTTACCACAATAAAATGATAATATTTTTTTATAATATTTTAGATATAAGTAGAGGACTCATGTCCCGATGTGATGCATATTTTTTTGTATTGTTTTTCCAAGTAAATAATTAATTATGAATTTTTTATTAAATTTTTTTAAAAATATAAAAAATTGTATGTCTGACCACCTTAACTAGGTCAAAACTTCATGAAATTCATTTTTTTTTAATCCTATAGTATGTGAAGCATAGAATGTGACGCATGTTTCGGATTCAAAAAATGAGATACCATTTGAAAGCTATATATTTTTTCAATCAACCTATCTATCATGACTTTAGTCGTAATTTAAATAGAAAATGAATAATAATTATTTATTAAATTCAAAGCAAAGAATAATTTATATTGGTGGAAATTGAGAATCTCCTTTAAAAACCCTTTTCATTTCATCAATTTTGGGTTAAAAAAAAGTTGTCAGCCACATGGGTCATCATATCACTTACATATCACCACTTTTTGGCCCATCATGATCTTGCACATACCCGAACTTAAATCTAGTGAAATGCACCAAAATATAAAATAGGTGAGAAAAAAGTGGAGAATCCCACTTGATGATAAAAAAACGATTAGTATAAATATTAGGCAGTTGGTACAAAAATCCAAAACATGAGTGGTGATCTCAAGGAGATAATGGCCCCAATGATTGTGTGGATTTGTAATGGTAATGGTAAAATTGGTCCTCATATAGGGTGGAATTTTAATTATATTGGTAATTTTTTTAGTTGATTAAAATATGCCTCTAAAATTCTAGTTGATTCCCCAAATAAAATGTAGTCTACTATGGAAAAAAATATTACAATATAAACACTTTATAAATATCTTGGTAGTGATTTAACACTTATTAGAGGGTGTTGCCACAATAGTCTGTCTCACTTTTGGGACATTGCTAATTTTTGCCTGAAATCACTTTTTTTAGAAAAGCTAATATTTTTAGCCTTGAGAGGTTCCATCTAAAGGGTTTTAATTGAAGAGGGGTAGATAAGACCCTCCTCAATCAAACCCCCTTGGATAGAACCCCTCTAATATAAAATCATACCCACAATCAAGTCTCCTTCACACCTATCAAAATGCTAGCAAAAAAAAAAGTTTCCTTTACCTTTTGAGGGATTCAATAATTTCATTTAGAAATGATCTTTTTCAATATTGCAGCACTCAAAACGATCTTTCCAACAAGTATAGTTTTTATATGTTCATTTTATCTTCTATTTAATTTTCAATTTTTATTGAACATAATTTTTTCTCTAAATGTCAAGCTCTTCATTCTACAAAGGTGGAAAAATAGTAAACCATTGTAAAAATAATTCAAAAATTACCCTTTCCATACGTATTGATGTCCTTATTTCACTAAAAAAATAAAATTTGGATTTTGATATATACACAACAAGTTAGGTTGTACGACACAAATGCATTTCCAAGTTATAGCTATAGTGACTTTAAAAATTAATTAAAAAATATATATGTAACAAAAAATTATTAAAAAATATCCATTCCCTAGATATTGATGTTGAGAATCTATATTCCAAAATTTTTAATTTTTTCCTCTATAGAAAAAAATTTATGCTGTACGACACAAACATTACTTTCTGAAAATGTTGTTTCTATGTTTAAAACTAGTTATTAAAGGAGATGTTGAAAGGTTCATGATTTATTTCAAAAAAAAATTAAAAATATATATTTAGAATCTACACACAAATTTCCACAAATAACTAGTTCACATCATCTTCAAATTCTTAACAGTTTAGTAGGTCTTAGAAGATGAAGATTCAGATAGAAATATTTATGTAAATGCCCATCTTGAGAAAAATCATAAATTATTGGAAATTTGGGCCCCATTATTTCATTTTATCCACCAAAATTGAATCAAATGATACAAATTATTCACCATTTAAAAACAAATCTACTAAAAAACTAGTGTTGTAGAGAGAATGAATTGAGTCTTGATTCCAAAAAGTATTAGAAGTATGGTGAATGACACATAATTGGATTGATTCTTTTCAGCCAAGGTTTTGCCTACTACTTACAACATAATTAATAGGTCTCCTTATTCATCTATCATTGATAAAACTCCTCATGGGATTTGGATAGGTAAGAACCCTTTGTTTCACTTTAAGAGTATATTTCTATGGGAGTTTTGTTCATGTGCCATGAGGGTGCAACCCGAGACACAAAAAAATCACACAGAAAAACTAACAAATCTTATTATTTTCAAAGTATGAAATTCCTACATGCAGAGGATCTCAAATCCTCCAGTTTTGCAATACATGTAATAGAAAGAAACTACCGAAATTCCCCTATTCGCAGCATGCGATCTTCTTTCCCCAAAAACTGCCTAAAAGAAACAGTAACTCGCCCATAAATAGCCCGTTTCTTTGTTTGGAGCCAAAAACGGGATTCAAATTATGCACCAACTTTCGGAAGCCCTAACTCAAGATCTAACCGTCAGATCTTCAATGATAATACCTTTTCGGAAAGCTCTCGCGAAGATCTCTTGCCGGAAAGTGGGGCCTAAAGGCTAACCACTTTCATATTCCGCCAATTTTTCAGGCCCATCCGGAGCCTCTAAGTACCTCAAAATTAGCTCCGAAGATTTCATAAGGCAAAAAGCAGAAATTGAAACTTGAATAACTTTTGAACCGGAAATGCTCTTGATCTGATTCTTTCACCAAAGTGTTTATTATTATGTCCTGAAGCTTCCCTTAAATTTTTGTCTCCTCACACCTTCAAATTCATACCTGCTAAAAATAGCAGTTGAGCAGAAAAAGCAGAAAAGCAGTTCTGAAAGTTGGGAATTCTTCTTCGACGAAAAGGGTATCCAGAAATGCAAAAACATCTACAAAAAAAATCTAAATGAAAGTAAATATATTTTTGGGTGATGTAGGATTGCCCTTACACCACTGGATGCTCCTGCATCAGACACCCAGGGTAATTTGAAAAGTGACTCCGTCACTTCTCAGATGGTTGAGGAAAACCCAAATGGTCAACCTCTGCCTTGGACAACCAGGATGAATCTTCCACAGGCCTTCCTTTCCACTTCACCAGATATTCTTCATATTGCCTATTTCTGGTACTCCTTCCTACACGGCTATCCAAGATTTCTTCAATCTCCTCCTTTTCTGAAGTAGGTGCTGGAATACCGCACTGTTCCATTGCTGGTACTTCCTCTGCGCCACCCTCATGATATTCTATCAAATCTGCAATGTTGAACACAGGGGAAATGTTGAATCCATCCGGCAACTCTACCTCATATGCGTTCCCTGAATCATGCCTCTTCAAAATTTTACAGGGACCGAACTTCTTCATCTTCAATTTGTTATAGGTTCCTACTGGAAACCTTTCTTTCCTCAAGTGGACCATCACTTCATCACCAATCTGAAACTCCTTATACCTCCTCTTTTGATCTGCCTTAGCCTTATACTGCATATTCATCTTGTTAATGTGTTCTTTTACCTTCTCATGCATATTCTTGATGTGTTCTGCAAAGTCTTCAGCTTCAGCACTTGTCTTCTTCTCTTGGTCCATCTTCCTCAATTCTGGAGCAGTCCTAGGACTACTTCCATACACAATCTGGAACGGTGATCTACCAGTGCTTCTATTGACAGAATTGTTGTAAGCGAATTATGCCTGGGGTAAGATCAAATCCCATCCCTTTGGTTTATCTCCTACCAAGCATCTCAGTAGGTTACCCAAACTCCTGTTCACAACTTCAGTCTGCCCATCAGTCTGGGGATGGTGTGCAGAACTAAACTTCAACTCTGCTTTCAACTTCTTCCACAAGGTCCTCCAAAAGTATCCAACAAATTTTGTATCACGATCTGAGACTATACTCTTTGGCAAACCATGTAGCCTCACCACCTCTTTGAAGAACAAGTCAGCAATGTGGACTGCATCATGGGTCTTCTGGCATGGGATGAAATGTGCCATCTTCGAAAACCTATCAACCACCACAAATACTGAATCATTCCCTCTCTGTGTCCTTGGCAAACCAAGAACAAAGTCCATACTTATATCCTCCCACGACCTCTCTGGTACAGGTAAGGGCTGATACAACCCTGTATTCTGACTCACTCCTTTAGCCATTTGACATACCCTACAACTCTGCACAAACTTCTTCACATCTTGTGATAACTGAGGCCAATAATAATGCTCACTGATAATGGAAATGGTCTTATCCCGACCAAAATGTCCTGCCATTCCTCCACTGTGCTTCTCCTTTATCAGATTCTCCCTCATGGAACTCCTCGGAATACATAATTGACTTCCCTTAAACAACATGCCTTCTTGAATTAGGAAATCCAACCACTTTGTCCTGTCAACTGTAACAGGTTCCTTGCAAGCTTTCCAAGCCTCTGCAAAATCAGGATCATTCGGGTACAATGTCTTGAGTTCACTGAACCCAACCACCTCAATCTGCATTTCTATCAACAATGTATGCCTCCTACTTAAGGCATCTGCAACCCTATTTGACTTCCCACTCCTATGCTTTAAAACAAATGTATAACTCTGCAAAAATTCTACCCATTTCATATGCCTCTGATTTAATTTTCCCTGACTACTCAGGTACTGCAATGCTTGATGATCAGTATACATAACAAATTCCTTCGGCAACAAATAATGCCTCCATTTCTTTAATGCTTGAACTATTGCATAAAATTCTTGGTCATATACAGAGTACTTTCTCTTTGCATCATTTAACTTTTCACTGAAATAGGCAATGGGCTTACCTTCCTGGCTTAACACTGCTCCAATGGCACAACCACTGGCATCACAATCCACTTGAAACACCTTATTGAAATCCGGGAGAGCCAAAACAGGTTGTTCTGTCACCTTCTGCTTCAATAGATCAAAACTCCTTGCTGCTCCAGTGCTCCACTTGAACTCTTTTCTATCCCCTCTCATTGTTTCAGTTAGGGGTGCACAAATACTACTGAAGTTTCTAATAAACTTTCTGTAAAAACTGGCCAAACCATGGAAAGACCTCACCTCAGTAGTAGTTCTTGGGGTAGGCCATTCCAGAATAGCCTTCACCTTCTCTGGGTCCATCTTGAGACCTTCTGTCGAGACAACAAACCCCAAGTACACTAACTCCTTCTTCACAAAACTACACTTCTTCAGATTAATCAGCAATTTCTCTTCTCTTAACTTCTCAAAGACTCTACCAATATGCATTATATGCTCATCCAGTGACTTACTGAATATCAAAATATCATCTAAATACACAATAACAAAGCTTCCTAGGAACTCTTTCAGTACCTCGTTCATGAGCCGCATGAATGTGCTCGGTGCATTGGTTAGCCCAAAAGGCATGACTAACCACTCGTACAGGCCCTCTTTGGTCTTGAAGGCGGTCTTCCATTCATCTCCCTCTCGAATCCGAATCTGGTGATATCCACTCTTCAGATCAATCTTTGTGAAGTACTGAGCTCCACTCAAACAGTCCATCAGGTCATCCATCCTTGGCAGGGGAAATCTATACTTGATTGTTATCTTGTTTATGGCCCGAGAGTCTGTACACATCCTCCACTCCCCATCCTTCTTTGGTGCTAGTATTGCAGGTACTGCACATGGACTCAAACTCTCTCGAATCAAACCCTTTCTCAACAACTCCTCAACTTGTCTGTTTAACTCCTCATTTTCTGCAGGAGTCATTCTATGAGCTGCCTTATTCGGCAAACTGGCTCCTGGGATCAAGTCAATCTGATGACTGATCTTCCTCATTGGTGGTAAACCCTCAGGTACATTATCAGAAACAATATCTTGAAACTCATTCAATAACCCAGAAACTTCTACTGGAACCTTCTCACTACCCTCCTTATCCATTTTAGAAATCAATGCATAACACACACGCTCATGTTTTATGCCTTCTAAAAATTTCCTTCCATCGACATAACAAATTCTAGCACTACTGCATACCTTTTCTTCGGCCTTCTTCAGGGGTTTCAACTTATGGCGGACTCCACCCTTCATCAAGGAATAAGTGTTTGCATGGCCATCATGTACAGCTCGCCTGTCAAACTGCCACGGCCTTCCCAACAACATGTGACATGCATCCATGGGGATGATATCACAGAGTACCTCATCACGATAGCTTCCGATCTTGAACTTCACCAGGCACTGCTCATTGACTAGAACTTTGTGGTCTTTCTGCAACCAGGCAATCCGATATGGATGTGGATGCCTTTCCCTCTTCAGCTTCAACTTTGTAACCATTTCTTCTGACACTAGATTATCAGTGCTCCCACCATCAATAATGACATCACAACATTTGTCTTCACACTTGCACCTTGTGCGAAACAAATTCTTCCTCTGTTCTGGCTCCTTCTCTTCAGTCACCAAGGCTCTTCTAACCACTAGGGCTTCTCCCCTTTCAGCATCATCTGAATGCTCAGATTGAGCCTCCTCATCTACATGCGCAACTCTTGCATGACCTTCTGGCCTTTTGTCTGTCCTTCCTTGGTATTGTGGACATTCATAGGCTCGATGCCCTTCTTCACCACATCGGAAACAAGTTCCTCTGAAACCACCTCTTCCAGGTCCTTGCCCAAATCTTCCTCGTCCTCTACCTCTTTGATCACCACCATTCTGATCACGTGGGCGGTAGAAGTTATCATTCCTCTGGCTTCGACTGGTACCCACATCTTCATTTTTCTTCTCATCCTCATTTCGGCTTCCAAAAGATCTTCCGCTACCCCTTCCGCTTTGACCTCCTCGTCCTTTTTGCTTGCTATCAAATCTCTTGTTCAGCTTCTCTTCAACTCTCAGCGAAAATTGGTAAGCATCCTCAATGGTGGCCATTCTGACCAGGCTTAACTCCTCTTGAATGTTCAGTCGTAACCCATTAAGATAACGGGCTACCTTCTCCTTGTTGGCCTCTGCATGTCCCGTTCTGATGATCATCTTGTGAAAATCTTCTGTGTATTCTTTCACAGATCTACTTCCTTGCTTCAACCCTTGCAATTTCTTCAATAGATCTAACTCATAGTCCATTGGCATGAACTGCTTCTTCAGTTTCTCCACCATGCGATCCCATCTGGTGATCTTTCCCTTTTCTCTCTTATTTCTTTCTAGTTGGACCTCTTTCCACCAGATACTGGCGTGGCCCTTTAGCTTCGTTTTTGCAAACTTAACCCGATCTGGGTCCTCTACTTCTTCATACTCGAAATACTCTTCCAACTCATTGATCCAATCAATCAACTCTTCCGGGTCTAGACTTCCGGAAAAACTGGGAACTTCTACTCTAGGTCTTTTTCCGATCTTCGAAATGGCCCTTATCAGCCGCATTTGATCTTGATCAATAGCTTCTTCTTCCTCTTCTACATCTGAAGTCTTCCACCTCTTCTTCATCCTCACTTTCTTCTCCCCTTCTCGGGTTTACCCCTCTTCTTAACTCTCTTTGTAATGCATTTATTTGTCTCTGGAGGGCTCTGAAACCCTCAGCCGCTAATGGATCTCTTCCACCAGCATTTCTGGCACCACCTCACCTACCACGTGCCACTCTTGGAGGCATCTTGAATATCTTGAACCCACAACCACAGTCCTGGTGCGAACTGCCTCACGATCGGCGATCTGTCCACACGCTCAAGAAAACCCGCTCTGATACCACTTGATGAGGGTGCAACCCGAGACACAGAAAATCACACAGAAAAACTAACAAATCTTATTATTTTCAAAGTATGAAATTCCTACATGCAGAGGATCTCAAATCCTCCAGTTTTGCAATACATGCAAATTACAGAAAGAAACTACAGAAATTCCCCTATTCGCAGCATGCGATCTTCTTTCCCCAAAAACTGCCTAAAAGAAACAGTAACTCGCCCATAAATAGCCCGTTTCTTTGTTTGGAGCCAAAAACGGGATTCAAATTATGCACCAACTTTCGGAAGCCCTAACTCAAGATCTAACCGTCAGATCTTCAATGATAATACCTTTTCGGAAAGCTCTCGCGAAGATCTCTTGCCGGAAAGTGGGGCCTAAAGGCTAACCACTTTCGTATTCCGCCAATTTTTCAGGCCCATCCGGAGCCTCTAAGTACCTCAAAATTAGCTCCGAAGATTTCATAAGGCAAAAAGCAGAAATTGAAACTTGAATAACTTTTGAACCGGAAATGCTCTTGATCTGATTCTTTCACCAAAGTGTTTATTATTATGTCCTGAAGCTTCCCTTAAATTTTTGTCTCCTCACGCCTTCAAATTCATACCTGCTAAAAATAGCTTGAGCAGAAAAAGTAAGCAGTTCTGAAAGTTGGGAATTCTTCTTCGACGAAAAGGGTATCCAAATGCAAAACATCTACAAAAAATCCAAAATGAAAGTAAATATATTTTGGGGTGATGTAGGATTGCCCTTACACCACTGGATGCTCCTACATCAAAGGCCTAGAGAAAGGTGATAAGTGTGATCCCAAAGCTCAAAAATGTATATGTGCCAAATATGGTAAGAATTTTAAAGGTTGAGATATTTTGAATCCAAAAATAATTTATTCTAAGGATATATTTTTCAAATAACATAGGGTATTTTCTAATCTAGGATGGCCAAAGGAAAAGGAAGTAAAATAGTGTTTTTTGAGACTACAATCAAGTAGTAGGAATGTGTGCATGTTAAAGAATCTAACTATGGATTTTAGGATGGAGAGGAAGAATATGGTTTATGTGAGATTTTGAGTAGGTTTAGCATGTATAGGAATAATTAGAATATTGTGTTCCATCCTTAAGAAAAACCATGATACAATAGAATCCAATTGATAGGTATAGTGCACCAAATTTCTATTATGTATTTTATTCACCTAATATTAATAACAAACCAGGATCTAAAAAAAAAAATTGTATAAATTTGAGTCTTTTAAGGACATGCAAGAGGATATTATGGCACTTGAGAAATGTAGCACCTAGGACCTAGTGATTTCGCATGAGGGAAGAACATCATTGGTTGCAAGGAGGTGTTTACAAGGAAATAAAAATTATATGGTAATTTGCATAGGTGTAAGGCTATATTGATGTTAAAGGGATACCCCTAGAGAGAAGGAGTTGATTTGGTTAAATTTTATCTTGTTGCTAAATATTCTTCTATTATATCCTTGTTTTCTATTGCTCTTGCTTGATATTTTTAAGTAAAGTAAATGGATGTTAATGTACATTTTTTCATGGGGATATTGAAGAAGAAATTAAAATATCAAAACCTAATGGATTTCTATTGAAGGGGGAAGAAAATTAAATTTTTAAGATTAAAAAATTCATAGGTTATGCATGTTATTTTACATAGCTTTATATATTATGAAATATACATAGTTTTTTGGGGGATATTTTCAAAATAATGTTCATTTCCTTCATCAAGAGAAGAACACTAGATAAAGTTAGAAGTATCTATATGTCACTTAACCTAAATAAAAATTTATTGTCTTAACTAATATGAGGTGATGTGCGTACTTTTCTCCAATCAAGGATTGATATTTAACAAAATCTCTTTGTACTAGCCTTTGTAAGGAGATCCATATAGTACCAACATCCTTAAGAGTTTCCTATGGTTATTCCCTTAGAAATTTCTTATAACTTTTAAAAATAATATATGACTTTAATGAAATTATGAGTGGAACTCATGGACTAGATCTTCAATTTTTGATCTATAAAAAACTTGCTCATCTTTCTGAATGATAAATTCATTATGTGGGTTATACAATGAATGGAAATAATGTATGATGAATGAGAATATTTTCAATTTTCACAAATTATATTTTTATGGAATTGTATTTATTGAAGCATCATCCACCCCTATACACATTAACTTTTAGGTAATTGTGTAGTTATCTACATCTCTAATTTTATTTAAATATTTTTTAACAATTTCAAATAGATATTTAAATGTTACATTTTCCTTAATTTTATAGACAAAGAATAGATGAGGTTGGTTAATATGATTTTCTATAGTATAAACATGCATAAATATCCAATAACTCTTATCTAGTACAAAAATGATATCTAAAGATAATGCAATTAGTGTTAACTATTTTATTTTTTCATGTGCATCCAATTTTTCCACCTCAACAAGAAGGATTTCCCATTCCAACCTATTGTTCATTGAAAATGTGAGTTAAAAAAAGTTAATAATACCTATAAAAGAGGGAAAATTATATTTTGGGTACTCTTTAATGGGATTCCCTCTAGTAAAAATATGAAATGCAACTCTCAATTAAAAAAAAAATTATGATATTTGTGTTGTTTCGATCATCTTTCTAGATTGAGCTTTATTTATACCTCCACATGCAACAATATTTACTTGTTTTTAATATTCTCATCATATTCCAACTATAAATATAACACCTACATCCTATGGGATTTTTATATTTATTTTTATTCTCTACCAATTCAACGAATGGGTACTTTTACACCTGATCAATCTTTAAAAATTTGACAAATCCTACTCACATCCCATTTTTATCTGTCTTTTCTTTTCATCTTTCATCTAGGATGTTTATTTTCTTGATCACTTTTTGAGCTGGTTTTATTTATATTAATATTCTCAATACCTTAATACTCCTTTATAACATTGTCTCCAATATTTTCATGCACCTTATTACAATATTCATCTAAAGCACTCTCTTGTCCATCAATAGATGATGTAAAACCTAATGTTGTAGGTTGATCTACTAGATTGTACACATTTCTAAAATACAATATTATGTTTTTTTCATTTTGATAAGCACACTTCACCACTTTTAGGTGTTACCTAGCTATTACTCAACATCTCTTTTGAATTAGAAACTATAAAAAATACAGTGTTTAAGTTCACCATTAACGACTCAACGCTAGCAATTTTAGTATTGTTTATAAGAATGAAACTAAATAAACAAAATCAATAGAAATAACTATATATCTATATGGTCTAGATGTCTCTCTACTTAATATCATTTGTAACAATGAAACTAAATGTAAATAAGTAAATAAAAGAATTCTTATATTTATTAAATAATAAAGAAGATATTTTTGCCTCTTACTAACTTTCTTATATGCATGTAGTTGTCTATTACTCATAAAAAGAGGATTCCAAGTAGGAAGTAGGCACTGAGCATAGAAGAAACTAAATAAAGAACTCTAAAATAGAATTATTCAAAGGAAGTCAAGATTTAAGAATCAATTCAACCTAAATTTGAGTATAAAAATGTGTAGATGAATAATTTAAAACTTTGGTTGTATTTATATAAACTCAAATTTGGTGAAACCTACCAAATTATTAAATATTGGAGGAATTTTTTATGAATCTTGTCTAATTGTAAAATGATTGATTTAAATGTTCGGTAATTAGGACCATAATCCAAAACATGAATGATGATTTCAATGTGATTATAGGCCTAATTTTTGTATGGATTTATAATGGTAATAGTAAAATTGTTCCTTGTATTTGGTGGAATTTAATGGTATTGGCCAATATGTTGGTAAATTGAAACATGCTTATGAAATTACAAGTGATTCCCTAATAAAACATGTATAATCTACTATGGGAGAATATTACAATACAAATTCTTCATAAATATCTTAGTAATAATTTAACACCCATTGGACTTATTAATTATAAATTCTCAAAAATTTAGGCCCCCATCATTTCATTATATTTGTCAAAATTGAATTGACTGATACAAACTATTCAAAATTTTACCACTAAACAATTATTGTTGTAGAGAGAATGAAATGAACCTTGATAGAAAGAGATAGAATTATGACAAATGGTAAATATTTGGATTGGTGGTTTTGGGTTGACCTTATGAGTACTACCATCTACGTGATTAATAAATATTATTAAATTCAACTCTTGTTGATAAAAATTCTTAATGAGGTGTGGACAAGTAAGAAACCTTCTATTCCACATTTATGGGAATTTAACAATGAGGATTTTGTTCATGTTCCTAAATAAAAGTGATATAAATTGGATCCCAAAGCTCAAAAAATTGTGTTAAATACGATAAGATTTTAAGGGCTAAAATATTTGGAATGCACTAACCTTGAAGATAATTTATTCTAAGGATGCTTCCTTTAAAAAACTTTTTTTTTTTCTAATCTAAGATATCCAAAGGAAAATGGAAGGAAAATGATACATTTTGAGACCATGATCAAGAATCTAGGAATATGCATATTTTAAAGAATATAATGATGTATTTGAGGATGAGAATAAGAAGAGGATTCAAATGAGAGTTTTTAGTAGGTTGAGCATGCAAAGGAAGAATCAAAACACCTTACTTCATCCTTGAAAATATCCACATGATAATATAACCCAATTTCTATGAAGAGCCCACCAAAAGTATATGTATCTAATTAATCATAATAATGATGAAACTATACCTATCATAGAACCTACTCTCTCTTTTGATAAATGTAAGTCTTAGAATGAGGTCATCTAAGAGGATATGGTGGCACTTTATAAATGCATGATGCTCAGGATCTAGTGAATTTTCCTAAGGGGATAAGCGTAATTGGTTGTTTAAAAAGAAATTCAAAGTAGATGATAAGTTTGACATGTATAAGGTAATCCTAGTGAAAAAGGGATACTCTTAGAGAGAGGGGTCTTTTGTGTTATTTTTTCTCCTATCACTAAATTTTCCTCCATTTATTATTTTTTCTTGTGATTTTGAAGTAGGAAAATGGATGTTAATCTCATGATAAGCTAATTGATTTGTGCTTAAAGAGAAGGAAAATTTAATATGCAGGTTAAAATACTCATTGTATAGTTTAAAACAGTTGCATCAAATGTAGTATCAAAGTTCACTAATTTTATATGGAAGTTAGGTTTGTTATTAAAATGAATAAAGATTATTGTGCTTATTTTAAATTTATTGATTATCAATTTTTTAGTATTATCGTAGATGTTAATGACATGTTTATTGGTAATGACAAGGGGGTGACCAAGCTTAAAAATCAACTTTCAGGTAGATTTGACATGAAGGATTTAGAGGAAACAAAAAAATTATTGGAATGGTAATCATTAGGAATTGAGTTCACAAAAATATTTGGCTCAATCAAAATAAGTATTTTGTCACTATTTTGTATTGATTTTCTATGTAATATTACAACCCAGCATATATTTCTTTACCTATAGACACTAAATTATCATTGGAACAATTTCCTAAGTCAAATGATGGTTTGAAGATTATGTATAATGTTCCTTACACAATTGTTTCAAGTATTTTTATGTATGCAATGGTATGTACTAGACCAAATATTTTCCAAGCAATAGGAGTTCTTGGCAAGTTTATATCTAAACATAGTTAAGCATTAGACTTATATTAAAATGGTATTTAGGTATATTTGTGAGGAAATTTTGATTATTAAGTAGTAATGTAATCATATTTCTTTAAATGATGTGAAAAAGTTATTGGACATGTAGATATTATTTAGTTTTAATTGGTTAGATGGCTTTGATAGTTAGAGATCTATCATATGCCATTTTTTCTCTATTTGGTGTTGTTTTCAATTGAATAAATAAAAGGAAACCAATAGTTTAATTTTCCTCTACTAAAGTAAAATATATGGTTTCTACACATTCCTATAAGGAGGTATTATGGTTTCAAAGATTGCACCAGATTCATTAGTTGGTTTTGATTCTACAATGATTAAGATTGGATTTGACAATCAAAGTGTTATTTATTTGGCCAAAAATATCATGTACCATGATCAGACCAAGCACATTGATGTGTAGTATGACTTTTTTTGTGAGATAGTGGAGAGAGGTATGGTCATGACTCAAAAAATTAACACTTTGAATAATGTTCTAGATTCACTTACAAAACTAGTAAGTATTGATAAGTTCCTTTAGTGCAAGGATGCCATGGACCTTGCATCCTATACTTGATTCATTTAATGTTTCATTTTTATGTCATTGCAATATAAATATCAATTGAGTTAATGTTGTGTTATTAATCTTGCAATCCTATGTATTTTCTATTTATCTCCAACATCTTGGGAATGGATAGTTAGATGCCTATGTAGGTGGTTAAGAGATTGTTCCATTATTGTTTATATTCTCTCGAGATAAAATATTTTTTATAATGGAATCCATAAGGAGAGTTATAGCTGGTGATATTACACAATCATCATCATCAATCAAGTTCATCATCTCTCTAATGCAACAAGTGAGAGATATACAAAGAGGTGTGGAGAATATTTTTATGATGGATGGGATCCACATTAGTTGGCCACTCCATTTTAAAGCACTTTATTTAGGAATATGTGTCCACCTATTCATGAATCAAATATGTCTTAATGAGGTCTATTTTGAGTGCATTGAATAATTTGGTTGTGGGAGCATAGGTTTTTTGCCAATACTATGGTTTTGATGGTTGTTAGTTTTGGGAAACTACTTGTGGTTTTCTATCAACGATTCTCTATAAATTGAATGCATTAGATAAAGTTTGTATGGGCCGTTTACAAGTAATAACTATTATGCTACCAGTTTGTTGTCAAAACAAGATTGGAGTGGGTCGTATTATAACACATTGTTATTGGTTAATAGAAGTTTGAAGAGCCTTTTTAGTGGTATAAATTTTTCCAAAGAATTTCTCCACAAAAATTTTGTGTTATGTATATTTAATTTATTGAGTTTTTAATGTTATTCCATAGCATATTATTGACTAAGTAAATAAATCCGTGTTTAAATGATTAAAACTTAAACACTTAATATTTTATTTTCACTATATTTGTTTACCTTATCTTTCCACAAATGAAATATTAAATATTAATTTATAATAATATTAAACTTAATTAAACAATCGTTCATTTAATTATCTATCTCATAAAACCTTAAGTTTTCTTTAATATTTTATAATAATATTAAAAACTCAAATAAATAATTATTTGTAAATTTGTCTAAATTGTTATATAAAATTTTTAATCTAATTTTTTTTATTAAATTAAATAAATAAATTTTAAAACAAAGTTATCTAAAATAGGGAAAATTTGTTGAATTCATGTTAGACTATGTTGCAAAGAAGGAAGTACAAGCAAAGTACACCAAAACACTACAAAACAGTAATGTGCTAACTCAACCAAGTAATAGAGAAGATGAATGAGGAGCTTACCACCTCTGCCCAAAGTGCTCAAGGCTAGTGGGGGAGAAAATGAGAGGAACCAAGCCTCTGCTGCAATGGATTTGTCTTGTGCTTGCTCTGTTGAAGTGATGGAGTGAAGAGATTGCTGCTATGGAGTGTGAAATGTTGATGCAATTCTTGAAGTGAATGCGCAAATCTTGTGGATGAATACTACAATGTTGAGAGATTGTGAAGAGATCCACCAACTTTAAAATGGATGAATGAAAGTTGAATATGAAGAAAGGAGATGAAGAAATGACCATATTCGGGTCAGCCAGCCGAAGGGAGGTGTTACTATTCGACTTCCAATAGGAAGTGTAACATCTCTACAGGCTCTAATTGTAGGAATCTTCCAGGGATGTAAGCGTGTCGTGCGGACGTCTGCGCTTCGCACAGGCATCCCTGACAGAATCTTTACTTGTACTTGTACTTGTGAAGTTATTGTAATGAAATGGAATCTTTATTGTAATTTTAATATGATATCCTATTCATATATTATCAATTTGAGAGGAATATTAGTAAACCAGTTTACAGGGGTGGCACCAGACTTCTATAATGCCAAAGTGTAACATCTGAAATCATAAGTTTGTGATGAGCTAAATCAAAGGACATCATCGGTATTTAGTTCATCTCACATAGCTTAAACCGTAAATATTTATTATGTTTTCTCTAATAAAATTTGGTAGTTGTGTAGGAAACTCATGGAAGGCAAGGAAGAGATCTAAATATGCTTATATTCAAAGAATTTTTAAGCATGTATAAATGATGGAAATGACAAGTGGAATTCAAAGAAAAACTATGCATTTTTGTAAATAAAATAAAATCTACATCTATATGAGGAGCACATCTAAAAAATTTGGCATCTTGCAATGCCTAAAATGGGAAAATGTGACAAAGTGCATCTCAGTAAAATGTAGCTTTGTTTGGATAATCCCTCATGAATTGGATGACAAGCTTGCACACTCCCTCACTTGCGAACTTCAAGCATATCAGTAGAAAGTCAAAGTTTGGAGGTGCAAATATCAGGGTAAAAGATTAAATTGTAAATCTTTTTGTCTTCAGCTCAAAGTTGGTGCTCAAGCTTTCTAAATAGTTGGTGATTTCCATGAAGAATAGTTGACAATTTCCATGAAGCTATTTTTGTTACAAATTCTAGTTTCTATTTTATGTAATGTTCTTGATTCCATGTTGTGCTCTTTGTGAGTTTTTGTTGACCCATTGATAGCCATATAGTGGTCTATGTCGTGCTTTCTGTGACTTTAAGTGGATAGTTGTATAGTCGTTTGGGAAAAATAGTCAACACTTCTGCATTCTGGTTCAAACTGAGTCTTGAGCTCTGACTAGTAGTTTCTGGGTGTATCTGTAATGGAATTTCTTCCAATAAATCATCGTGCACCTTTTCAAGTGCAACCGTGGGAAATTCCCTTCTCGAAAGGGTTAGGAAAAGAACAATTGTCATATGTCTTCAATACAGATTCCATATATGTTTTCAAATATGTGGACATAATCGGAGACGACCTTTTGTAGCCATCAACATAGAGAATTATTTTCCCCTCCAACTTGATATCATTTTTTGTTAGCAATGTGATGGACTTGAACCCGAATTATCAAGATATGCAAAAGATAGAAAATACAATTATAAAGGAGGTATTCTTGCAAGAGAATGCACTGCTAACAAGCATTCAAAAATATGACTTTTGGATGGGAGAAGCCTATATTGGAGGTGTCTTCCCTAGACACTATTTGCACTACAAAATGAGCTTCAGAAACATATATACTGGTATAAGGTTAGCACTAGAATTTAACTCTTCAAGATACCTATGTAGGGAGCTAAACAGATATCAAATTGAGCTGGGTAATGAGATGGTAAGAAGCCTCAAAGTCAAATATCATGCAATTCCATTCCTTCTTACTCATCGTTGTCACCAAGCAACTCTATTCAGTCATCCAAAGCAGCCACAACAAGGGGATATTCAAACTGAAGAATCAAATGCAGGTCCAGGGCCATCAAATGCTCAGCCTCTCATGCAAAGGTGTCAACCAATCCTCCCTGACATGAATGTCACAACAAACTCTAAATCATCTCCTCCACCTGATCAAATTATGTGCTGAGGAGGAAAAGAAGACTTTTGTTCAATTCAAAAGGCATGAAGTATATAAAATAAAAAGTTTGGTTTTTTGAAAATTCTTCAAATCATATGCACAAAAAGTAAATAAGATAGTTGTTTAATATAGATGGCTGAAAGAAAAGAGTTAAAATGTATTTCTCTTTGTAAAATTCAGTTGTTTTTGTTATTTTGACAGTTGACATATGTAGAATTTCCCATAGCTAGCATGAATTTTTTCATCCTGTAGGAGGAGCCTATCAACAATAGACATAGTGTTTGATCATTATCAAAAAGTATCAGTTGACATTTTGTATCTATTTGTCAAGAAATATTGTAACCTTTATTACTATATAATATAAATAGTCGACCGAAAAGCCTTTTATCAAAATATATATATATTAAATATATTAATTTATAATAATATTAAACTTAATTAAACAATCATTCATATAATTATCTATCTCATAAAACCTTAAGTTTTCTGTAATATTTTATAATAATATTAAAAACTCAAATAAATAATTATTTGTAAATTTATCTAAATTGTTATATAAAATTTCAAATCTTATTATTCAATCTTATATTTTTTTATTAAATTAAATAAATAAATTTTCAAACAAATTTATCTAAAATAGGGAAAAAAATTTGAAGCCATGTTAGATGATGTTGCAAAATGGAGGTAAACATTGGCTTGAATCTTCATTATATTTTGGCTTGGTTATAATTGTGGATGATTTAAACTTTTTCAAATTAGTTTTATTTTTTATAAACTTTGTCTAAGTAAAGTGGTTGTTCTATAATATTATATTTCTTTCTTTCATATACCCTCAAACAATTATCTTGCCTTGATGAAATAGTTTTAATAAAACCTCCTGACTAATACAATTTTAATATATCATTATGACTTCAACTTAACACCAAGGATTACCAAGCAAAAGTTCACATCAAAAATATAATGTTTGTGAAGGGCCTTTAATGTTTGTCCTATTCAATAGACGAAATATATTGTGATAGATATCTAGTGTGAAAATACTTCACACTTGTGCATTAGAACCTTCAAAAGCTAATGTTTGGGGCAAAGCTAATTGTAATATTTTATATTTTATTTTAATTTATTAAAATATTTTTTCATGTGTTACAATGTTAATAAGCTTATTTCACTATGATGTAAAATTTTATATTATAAAAGATAATTTTTAAGAATTTTTAAAATAATTGTAAAACTATCTAATAAAAACAAGAGCCACTAAGGATAGTATTTCAACATACCATTAGAATTAATTATAGAGCTTTTAGTAGAAAACTGCATATCAATTTTTATATCAAGACATCTCTAATTACAAGAGTCATATATAAAGACTAATTATAATGAAAATATTTTTCATTGTTTCTTTAAGTATGTTTCTCCTATCACTTATTCCATCTAATTGTTGTCATCTATAACCTACATTAATAACATTATCTGCTACTGAACAATCAAAAGTAATTATTATTTATCATATTAGTTGATAAATCAAGCATCTATTATCAAATATAAAAGCATATATAATTGAAATTATTGTCGTTTTTTAATTTTCAAAAGTATACCTTAACCAAACTACTAACACATAACTTAATCAAATTAACTAATTTTCAACACATTTGACTCACAGAAACTTACTACAAGAATACTTATTGTCAATTCTACTTTCAAATATATTATAATAATAAAGACTAATCGCTATACAACACTTGTTAAAAATATAAGAAAGTTGATAAAAGTTTCAAACATGCTCTTCAACATAAAAAAAACACAGATTTGTGATTGACAACAAAGATTAAACACTCATTTTGACAGAAAGACAGACTGACCATTTTATGTACAATGGTTTCTGATTGACAACACTGATTAAACACTTACTATGACCAAAAGACAAAGGACGTGCATTTTATGTCCAACTGTTTCCCAGAGTACAGCTTCAATGGAAACGATGACTAAGAGCCAGTCTTACAAATCTTATATATTTACAGAAGGATTAAGAAAACAAAGCCCAGATTAGACAACAACCAAACCAAATCTTGGGTGTATCAAAAATATCATTTGTCTACGAAATGCTTGTTGGCATAAGCCTAAACATGTATTGTGATGTATTATAAACAAATGGGTTGATGCAGAGAACCATTACAGACAGGAGCATCCATTAAAGACAAGTTGTCTTTATGGACAGGTGGGTCCAACAGAGAACAAACAAAACCTCTGTCAACAGACAAACTCCATAAACAAAATACCAAGATGCCTGTGAAACATGAAACAATGGCAAAACCTGTAACCACTGAAGTTGGTCATTCAGTCCACAGCAAAATCAATGCAAAGAATCTCAATCTCTTCATAGAAAATGAGTTAATCTCATCACAACCCATGTTTTCAAATTGATTAGTTCTGAAAATGTTTATATTCGATGAATTTGTAAATATGTTACATTAACAAGAAGGCTCCATGTTCTGCATGTGCTGAGAAACTATAAACAACTGTTCCCAAATATACAAGTGACCAATCAAATTATATGGTACATCATCCTTTTGATAATGGGAGATAACCTTAATGGCTGATCATGTGACCACCTCTTTAATTTATTTCAAGTCACCATCAGTTTCTGAGAGTGAATCTGATAGACAAATTCTTGTGGTGAAATAAGGAACAAGGTTTATATTTTTAAGATGCTTATATTTTGATTTTGTATTGAATGTAATAATTTAGGGTTTAAATAGTGTATTTTTGTGTAAGAGTTAGCATCTAATTTGAGTCTTATTTAAGTATGGGCCGTTATTTTGTAATAATCTAGACTTAATTTTCATATTTATTGTTTCTTACTTCGATTTAAAACAATAGTTATAAATTTCTAAAAAAAAAAATTTAATATGGTCCAAGTCAACTCACTTTCAATTAGTCTTTGTTTATCAAACTATTCAAATTATGGTATCGGGGTGTAGTATAAAAAGACAAATCCTACTTTATTTTGATCAAGCTGTAGCAATTAAAGTATCATATTGTTCAATCACTTTAGTATATAGGAACATTGCATTAACATCTACAATCTAAGGACAGACATAAACATTTGCATTGCTGCTTGTCATGTCTTCAAAATTGTTTTAAAATGTTAAATGGATTGAAGAACTTGACTAAGATAATAATACATTTATAAAGATTAAGAATGCAAAGTTTAAGGTCACAAATTAAAGTCATTATGGCAAAGAAAGAGTCAAAATCACAAATGTACAAATTAAAATAATAAATATAAAATTGAACCTTAACATAATGTAGATCATTTATTAGTCTATTAAAGTTTCATAAAGATCATATTTGAATTTCTAAATACAAATTATAACATAATATCTTCCTATTACAAACAAAATTAAATACTTTAATCATTTTTTAAATGTTCATAACATATTTCTAAATTCAATTAATTAAATTAAAATTTGACAATAATCATTTTTTTAAATATTGTATTTTTAATTTTAAGATAGTTAAAATTTCATAAAAATGAAGAGCTAGGTTTAAGCTTAGACTAAGCGCTAACATATTTGATTTTAAGTAAGCTTTTGAATTGTGTTTTATTATTTTTTTTTTAAACGTAAATAAATTGATGGTATTTGAGTTTAAGTCAAAATCGAAATGTTTAAGAATGATTTGTATAATTAATATATTTGACTTATGATTTGAAAATTTTAAAAAAATCTTTCAACTCTATCTTTTATAATCTCACCCAAATTTTGGGTGCAATTACCCTTCCTTTAACTTAGAGAATAACGTTATTTCCCTGAAAGGTAAGATAACATTCTCCTTATGAATTTTAGAGTTAGGAGAGCTTGATCCAATGTAAATATCAACCTTTTATAGATGGAAGAATATTCTAATATGGGTATTAAATAAATAAAATTTTGAAGATACAGTTCATTTTATCTTTAATTTTCTTAATTTAAATATTTTAATGAAATATATTTTTAGTTTAACTTGCACTTTATAACATTGAAAGGAGAATAGTGTATATAACTTAATATTTTTGACTCTTGTTTTATGTTATTTTTGGTCGATATTTTCGATGTATGATTTTAGTACATAATTTGATTATTTTAGTACATTTATTAATCCAATCTCTAATCTAGCAATTTATCATGTGTCAAGTTAGGTAGATGAGATCACAACTACAATTCTACCCCTTGAAAAGGATAGCTAGCATGAATTTGTCCTCTACTTTAAAAATCTAAAATCCTACATTCCAATGTCAACAATCTTAAGATCTAATTGTCGCCCATGCTAAGTTTGAATTATGCATATATGGTCATTGTATATAAAGAAATCATCCTAGGACACTTTAAGATCATTTGATATCAACTAACAAAAGTATCAAAAGAACAAAAATGATTTCACCTTTGGTAAGAGTTAATTGAATCATCCTCTTTTTCTAGCATCAAGCATCAATAATCCTTCAACAATCAACAATTAATATTCATTCTTAGGAAAAATTCAAAGATATCTTTTACACAATTAGTCATCGGTTTGTAATAGGCTTCAATATCAATGATCAACTCAACAAGCATTCATTTCTCCATCTTATATGTATTACTATTATTGTTAACTTAGTCTTGGGATGTGACTAAGGTTCAATAAATTCTTGGAACTTTAATTTAGGTATAATAAGCCCTTAGCATTCCTTAGCACCACTATTAATTTCTCTTAACTTAAAATATCATCAAGAAAATAAGTGTTACAAGTACTGAAAATTATATTTCACTCAAGATAGACTCACAAAATTAAGATACTATTACACCATTGTTCATGTTATTGTCATAATACCATCCTATATTATTAGCTTTTTGTATATATTATGCATCTCTAATCTATTACCTAATTTCCAATCTTAGCTTTATCTTTGCATTCCTTTATCACAATGCCACATCAATCAAAGTTCACATTGCAAGGTACACGACCCTAATGATCTCATTTTTATTTCAATACATCTTTAATTATGATTTCAAAACTATTATTTTAGTTCATTTATGTAATTGTATCAATTAAATATATAGATGTTTTTAATTGATTTTAACATATACACCTTTGGGTTTATGTGAAACAAGTGAAAGGTTAAAATTTTGAGACTCGGCTCTGCTCTACAACTTTTCCCTCTTTGGTTGTTTTTTGAATTTTCGGTCCCTGCTTTGATTTCACTGTTTCATGGGATGGTCAAGAGGGGGGGGCGAGAAGGCTCCCCATTCCAAGGTTTTTGTCTCTTTTTCTGGCACTATGTCTATGGTGGCAGCGACCAGCTTTGTTGTTCCCCATGTGACTTCTTCTCCTTGTACATCTTTCATTTCCCCTGAGGGTATTTTTGGAAAGTCGCCTTTATCCCCTCCTCTTGGGTTTGACTCTTTCTTCTCTATGGAAGAACTAGTTTCCTATGTGGATAAACTGGTGGGTTTTGACTCGCCAGCTTCAGGTAAAAGGTCATTGGATTCTACTTCCTATTGTATGACTGGTTGGGAAGTTGGCATCCCTAAAGTTTTGATGTTGAAGGCTATGGACAGTCTTAAAATAGTGTTGGTTGGTAATTTTTTGGCCTATCAGTTGAATATTGAATTGGTTAGTCAATGGGTTTCCTCTAATTGGAATCTCAAAGGAAACATCACTATAAATGCCATGCCAAGAGGTATCTTCCTTTACTCCTTTGTTGTTTATGAAGATATGCTTAAGGTTTTAACTAGTGAACCTTGGGCCTTTGACTCTAGGTTTAAGAACTTTCTTTACCTCAGCAAATGGAAATTGGGATTTCATCCTTCAATTGACTTGGTTGTCATGGCTCCAACTTGGGTTCACCTATTGGGGTTACCCCTTGAGTTTTGGGAGATGGATATCTTGAAAGGAATAGATAACTCTTTTGGCAGTCTTTTCGCCATTGATAAGATCACTCAAGAGAATTCTAGACTGGTCTATGCTCATATTTGTGTGAATGTGGTTGTTAATATGGTCTTGCCAACTTCTATTATCCTTAAGTCAAAATTTGTCAACTAGACCCATCCTCTTGAATATGAAAATGCCCACCATTTTTGCCAATTGCGTAAGAAGGTTGGTCACCTCATTGACTCATGTGAGAAAAAACCTATTGAGGGACCCTATGTTACTGAGAATTCTCTCTTTGAGTAGTTACCCAAGCCCCCTGTAGTTGCTTTTTTTGCTCAGCCATCTAAAAAATTTGTTGCCCCTATGGTTACTATCCTCCAAGAGAAGGAAACCTCAGCCTCTGGCTTGGAGGTTATTTCAGCTGAACCTCTTATTTTTTCTAGTGAATTGGTTAGCTTGAACCTCAAGGTTACTGGCCCTATTACATGTTTCCCAACCCATGGCTTCCCGAAAAATGAGATGTTGGATATAGGGAAAGAAGTGAATATGGAAATCGGGGATGAATCTAAGGGAGTTCTCCCTTATGGTGGACAATTTGTAGTCGTCCCTGGGGAAGGTTCCTAAATCTGAAATGGGTGTTGATTTGGAAGAAGGGGAGATTGTGCATTCTAACACCAACCTGTCCTTGGATGAAATGTCTTTTTTTATCCCAAAAGGAGGTAGGTAACTTGAATGACTCTCTAGCTTTGTTGGGATTTCCTTCTTAGCCTAGTGATAAAGAAGATGAGGATGAATGGTAACAAGCCCCAATTAAATCAAAAAAGAAAAATAATTCAGACGATGGGGGGGGATTAAAGTTGGTAGACCATGACAAAAGGATTCTAGAACCAAAGACACTGTTTCTATGGAGGAAGTTAAAAAGGCTATGTTCTATTTTGGTGTTTTTAAAGCCCCTGGCTCAGATGGGTTTCCTCCTACTTTTTTCCATACCTACTGGGATATTGTCAAAAATGACCTCTTTAATGCTGCTAGAGATTTCTTCAAGTCAGGCAAGCTCCTAAACCAATTAAATGCGACCTTTATTGCCCTTATTCCTAAAAATTTTGATGCCTCTTCAATTAAATATTATAGACCTATTAGCCTTTGCAATACATTCTATAAAATCTTTTCTAAAATTCTTGTGCTTAGACTCAAACTAATGTTAGGCAAAATGATTGCCCCAAACCAGAAAGGTTTTGTCCAAGGTAGAAACATTCTTGATGTTTTCATCTCTACTCATGAAATTCTCCACTCTATGGACAATGGTAAAAATCTTGGGATGGCCTTCAAAATTGATATATCTAAGGCCTATGATAGAGTATCTTGGTCATTTATCTATGTTGTTCTTAGGAAGTTTGGGACAGAGGAAGATTCCTTAAGTTGATATCAGCCTATGTTACCTCTCCTGTGTTCTTTGTTGTAGTTAATGGTGTCCCCCAAGGATATTTCTCTTGTGGATGAGGCCTAAGGCAAGGTGACCGCCTCTCACCCTATTTTTTCATAATAGTTGTTGAGGTTCTTGGAAGGAATATTCAAAAGTTGGTCGACTCTAAAGCCCTAAAAGGTGTTAAAGCTTCTTTGTATATTTCGCCTGATTCCCACCAACAATTTTTTGATGACACACTCTTGTTTGGGGAAGCCTTGGTGGGGGAAGTTGGGCTTTGGAAATAGGTTCTAAATGATTATGCTATTGTTTCTTGCCAGTTTATCAACTATGAAAAAGGTAACATATACTTCTTTAATACTAACCAAATTGTCAAGGAAAGAGTGGTAAAAATATTGGTATGTCAGGAAGTTGTCTTACCTATAGCCTACCTTGGATTACCTTTGATTTCTAATAAATTGGAAAATAATCATTGGAATCAGCTGATTAAGAGAGTTTAAAAAAAATTGGCAAGGTGGAAAGGAAAACTTCTTAGCTTAGCCGGGAAGATCCAACTACTAAAATCCTCCTTACAGAATATTCCTATTGACTACTTGTCTCTCTTCAAAATTCCAGCCTTCATAGGGGAAAAAATAGAATAGATTCAGAGAAGATTCATGTGGTCTAGAACTGAAGAAAAAAATAGACCTTCTCTAGTTGGGAGAAAGTTTTCACTCCTAAAAGAGCTGGTGTATTGGCAATAAGGAGAATCAAATTGCTTAATAAATCCCTAACTGCTAAAGTAGGATGGAACCTCCTTGAAGGGCTGTCTAAGGACTGGGTGAAGATTTTCTAAGCTAAGTACTTGAAGAATAGGAACCCTAGCTGGGTATGTGCAGGATCATCATGGAAAAAACAGGCCCTTAAGTGGCAATAAAAAGACAGAAAATCAGAGTTAGACAAATTGATGTAAATATTTGAATAAGATATCTATATTATTTCAAAAAAATGTAAAAAATGAATTTGTAGTAAATTGAATTTATTTTCTAAACTACTAGACCTTTATTTTTATTTTTTAAATCTATTTGGTGAAAATTTGAAATTTCAATGCAGTAGTATTTAAATTTTAGGGTAAAAATAAGAAGTAGGTGTCTGTCTGACCACCCTAACCACAATAAAATGATAATATTTTTTTATAAGATTTTAGATATAAGTAGATGACTCATGTCCCAATGTGATGCATATTTTTTTATAATTTTTTTCCAAGTAAATAATTAATTATGATTTTTTTATTATAAATTTTAACAAATATAAAAGCTAGTATGTCTAACCACCTTAACTTGGTCAAAAATTTATTAAATTCAATTTTATTTTTTTAATCCTATAGTATGCAAAGCATAGATTGTGACGCATGTTTCGGATTCAAAAAATGTGATATCGTTTGAAAGTTATAGATGGTTTTCAATCAGCCTATCAATCAGGACTTTATTCGTAATTCTAATAGAAAATGAATAATAATTATTTATTAAATTCAAAGTAAATCATAATTTATATTGGTGGAAAGCTGAGAATCGCCTCTAAAAGCCCTTTTTGTTTCATCAATTTTGGGTAAAAAAAAAGTCATCAGCCATATGGGTCATCATATGGCTTACATATCGCCACTTTTTGGCCCATCATGATCTTGCACATACCCAGCGATTTTCTCTCTATAACTGACTTGCCTAGTGGTTTTGTCTTATGGAATCACCTTGTTAATGGTAAAAATTGGGGGTTAGAAAGAGAATTGGAAATGGTAAAAACACTTACTTCTGAAAGGACCCATGGATTGATACTTCTACTCTATCTTCAACTAATGGCTCGAATCCCCTCAAACAAATCTTAACTAGGATATGTGGCGAAAAAGTGTCAGACTATGTCAATTGGTAAATGGATGAACCTAAATGGAAGGAGTTCAATATGTACTAAGGAGGGATAATTTAAGAGGCTAGAGACGGATTAATTGGGATCTAACCTTGTTAAGGCTTCACAATCTAATAGGGGAGGCAAAGTGGTTTGCTAGTGAAAGGGAAGATGAATGGGTTTGGAAGGGGAGCTCTTCAAGTTGTTTCTTTGTAAAACGTGTCTATGAGGAAATGGTAAAGACCTTTTTAGACAATAGATATCACCACTGGGAAAAACTGTGGCTAAAGAACATGGTTCCTAAAACTAATTGTTTTTGGTGGGCTGCCTCATATAGAAAAATTCTTACTATTGACAACCTGGTCAGAAGAGGGTTCTAGTTGGTTAACAGATGCTCCCTTTGCAAGCAGGATGAAGAGTCTATAATGCACATCTTCTTTCACTACCAATTCTCCAAAGATTTTTGACACTTCTTCCTTCTGTTGCTATTCACTGATTGGGTGTTTCCTCACACTTTGAAGTCTTTTATATAAAGCTACTCAAATTTCCCATTTTCCCATAAAGTTATCATTGATCTTTGGAACCAAGTTCCTCCCTTTGTTACCTAGGGAATATGGAAGGAAAGGAATAATAGGATCTTCATGAAAGTAGAGAGAAGTAGCTATGAGGTATGTATGATAATAAAATCATAGATTAAAGAAAATATGGAGGTTGGAAGATACAGTTTCAACAAAGTTTGGTTGAATTACAAAGAGGTGAGAATAAAGGAGATCTGGGGTATAAGGAAGGATCTTACTAACCTAAATTGGACCAAGATGTTAACCAAAAATTCAACAGTGTGGGCTCCTCCTCAAAGAGACTGGATTAAGTGTAATTTTGATGGGTGCTCTAAAGGCAACCTAGGTATAGCTAGGGCAGAGGGATTGCTCATAAACCA
Organism: Sequoiadendron giganteum; assembly: GCA_007115665.2. Taxonomy (NCBI): domain Eukaryota; kingdom Viridiplantae; phylum Streptophyta; class Pinopsida; order Cupressales; family Cupressaceae; genus Sequoiadendron; species Sequoiadendron giganteum. Next base: position 811,108,850 of record CM021102.1, read on the forward strand.
CAAAGGGGATTGCATTGTGAGCTATGGTGTTAAGTTGGTTATTTTTTCTTGTAGACATCCAAAATTGACCACTCCCATATGGTCAAATCTGTATCATTTATTTGTCCATTTCATCAATATTATTTAAATTTATTTGATTAATATTTCCCCTTCCTCTAAATTTTCTTAAGTATTTAATTTAACAATTAAATACTTTATCTTTCATCATTTCTTCTCTAAATTAAATAAATATATCAATTTATTTAATTTAGTCATTTTTCCCCTTTTTGAATTTAAATCAATTTTAAATTCCCTCTTTTCTCTCTCCTTGTCACAACCTCCATAATCTTCTTCTAATCTAGACTAGTTTGATTAATCCATGGTTAGGATGTGCACATCCTTAATCAGGATTAATGTCACATCCTTCATATTTGACCACTTGTCTCTAATCCTCCATTATTTTTCCTAATCATATGTTTGCACAACATTAATCTAATCACCTACCATTTCTGGTATATCCTCCAATTCAACCTTTCATAACTACTTTCTTTATTAGGCATTGACCTCTTCCCCATGTGAATTTAAAATTCACATTTTATTCATCCAATAAATTTATCTTCCCCATAAAATTATAAATCCTTCATAGTTCACATCAGTCACATGGGACATGGACCTCCTTTATAAGGACCTTGTCTTTTCCTCAAGGTACACCCCAATCATGTGAATTTAAAATTCACATTTATTCCCCCAATAACTTCTCTCATCCCCATGATGATAAGAGAGGACTTTCTAAAATTTCTCACTTGTCACCATCATCCTCATATGGGGACAAAATCTTATTTTTTAAGGAAATCCTCCCCTAATCCCAAGGTACTTACAAGTACCTCCACCTCACATGTCCTATCTCCACCTCACATGTTCTCTTTCCACATCACCTGTCCTTTTTCACACCTCATTTTTCACTTTGAAAGGTGTGAAGGCTTGTGAGTCCTCAACTCACCACAGTCCTCCATCTTGCCCATGTTGGTTAAGTCCTAGCCATTGAATTCTCTAGAGACTCTTCCCTTAAAATGGAAGATTTTGGTCTCATTTTCATTCACATTCAACACATTCAAGCAATTCAGTTTAGCACTCTTAGAACTATCAAGCACTTGCATCATCTATTGTGGCAGCCATGAATCTTTCATTGCATCCACATACAACACCCATCCAAATACCCATTTGCACCATTGCATTCCTCATCACCTCTACTTCATTTTGCATCCATTTTTAAGCCATTTTGCTAAGGAGAACACAATCAACCATTAAAAAGGGCCAACCAAACTCATCAATTCAAGCAAGGTAAAAGGTTCCATTTTCTTGGTATTTTGTTTGGATTCATCTTAGGTCAATCTTAAGTGTTTGTTAGTGTTTTCCTTTTTGCATTTCACTTTGTCTTGCATCTTAAGATAGGAAAAATTACTTGCACACATTTTTGGCATGCTTGGTGGGACCCACAAATGGGTCTATTTCTTTCATGTTTGTTGTTGTTTGACATTTTACAAGTTCAGATTACATAGAGGCGACCTTGCCCTGAATAGGGGTAACCTGTCCCTAAACAGGGGCGACCTGGCCCTAAATAGGGGTGACCTATCCTTGAACAGGGGTACCTTGGCCCTAACACAAGTGACCTGGCCTTGAACAAGGGTGACTTGGCATTAAGACAAGCGACCTGGCCCTAAGACAAATGAACTAGCCCTGAACAAGGGTGACCTGGCCTTAACAGAGGCGACCTGGCCCTAAACAGGGGCGACCTAGCCCTGAACAAAGGTGATTCTACCCCAGACAAAGGCAACTGAGGTAAAAATAGGTATCTAAAGTTCATTTCTAGGATTCGTTGCTTACTATTTTTCTTAATATTGACTCTCTAACCTATTTTGTTGGTGAATTTCCTTATTTTTACTAACATTTGTGTAGTTGTTTCATGTTTGTTGAAGACCAAAGGCTAAAACTTCTAACATGTTTGTTGCAGGAGGAGCAGGCCAAATACATTAGTTAGATTATTTGTTTACCACTTTCATATTAGTTAGGCACATAGATCTAATTAGGGGGAAGTCAAAGAATTTGTTTGTCGTGCTTGTAAAGTGGGTTATTGACATATCCAATCTCCTTGTACCATTTGGTGATCTTGGGTGAAGAGAAATCATATCCCACTTAGTCTTTGTGTTACCTAGGAGGCACTATATTGTTCAAGCTTTCCCCTTGCACTTCGTGTGAGCCTGGGGACTAACCGAAAAAGTTTAGCGTTTTATTTCAGTGAGACCTTCTTGGAAATTTCATCACACCAAGGGACGATCCCAACCACATGTTACCGATGGGGTATATAAAGGGGGGGAGTGAAATCCCTACCTCAATCTATCCATGTCGTGTCTAGTAGAGCGTCAAAGCTAGGTTGATATCTAGACAAGATATGAAGAGTTGGTCTGAGATTCCATTACATCACTGTGGCTCCCGACTCATACTTGTAGATGGGCTAGTGTTCACGGTTGTGCCTCATGTACCGTGTATATATTAGGGACTCCCCACTTTGTCTTATTTAGCCTAGTTAGAGGACCATGTTGGCCATACCCTTCATACTACTCTTAGTATTGTGCTATTTGAACTATCTTTTTTGTGTGAAATTAGTGTGTGTCTGTCAGCCTTTTCCTTTTTCTTGTTATTTGTTGTGTTTTTTGTCATTTTCCATAGTTGTGTTTACCCAAGTTAATTCTAGGTCAACTAACAGGGGTGGCCATGCCCTAACAGGGGTGAGCGATCTTTCTTTCCGAGTCATTTTTCCAGCCTGTTCTTGTCAAAATCACCCATCCTTCATAGAATAGGTGACCTTTCCCTAAGTTGGGTGACCTTGCCCTAAGTTGGGTGACCTGGCCCTAAGTTGCATGACTTGGCCCTCAAGACAGGCGACCTTTCCCTCAATAGGGGTGACTTTTCCCCCAAGATAGGCAACCCTACCCTAAACAAGGGTGACTCTTCCCTCAAGATAGGTGACCTTGCCCTAAATATTCAATCTTACCTTTAATTCAGTCAACCTATTAGTTTGTTCATCTTATCCAAGCATCTGTTTCCCCATTCCACGCATTCGTTTCCCCATTTTGAACATTTGTTTCCCTATTCCAAGCACCTATTTCCCTATCTCAAGCATCCATTTCCCCATTTTGAACATCTCTTTGCCCAATATGAGCATTTGTTTCCCCATTTGGAGCATTCGTTTATCCATTTTGAATATTTGTTTTCCCATTCTGAGTGTCTATTTCCTCATTTTGATAGTTTGTTCACCCATTTCGAGCATCTATTTTCCTATCTTGGTAGTTTTTATGCTCACTCATTATGTTTATCGATGTCGTTTGGTTGTTTCTCAGATTTAGACAAGTCCAGAAACTATTTAGGCAAGTATGTCACCTAGTTGGGTGACCCTACCCTTGAGTCAGGCGACCCGGCCCTTAACTTGGGCGACCTTGCCTTTGAGTTGGGTGACCCAAACCTTAACTTGGGAAACCTTGACCTTGATTTGGGTGACCCGACCCTTGAGTCAAGTGACCTGACCCTTAACTTGGGCAATCTTTCCCTTGAGTTGGGTGACCTTGCCCTTAACTTGGGTGACCTAGCCCCAAAGTTGGGAAACCTTGCATCTGTTAGGCGAGTTTGATCTTTGGGATCCCAAAAATCTTGTTGTTTTCTAAACCATCTACACCTTCTTCCCACTCATAATCCTCACTTTAGTCCATTTGCATCCAATCAACATCCTTATTCATCCCTAAGTTACATATCCATCATCATTTACTTAATCCAAATCCTTTGAACTTCATTTGAAGTTATTTTCTGAATTTACCTAGGTTTATAAAATCGATCATCATCCTTCAACATCTACTTAGGATCTCCATGTGTTCTAAGTCAATCATTGTCTTTGGCCCAATCAACGTCCTTCCATCTCAAGGTAGATTTGGTGTCCTAATAATCTATGTATCCTTTAATCTGATCAATCATCACCTTAAGTCACCTAGGGAGATTTCTAAACTCAGTTTAGAATCCCTTTCTATCATCCAATCTCATCTAATCTTATCAATCGTTTCATCAATCCATCTTATCCAATCTAATCTAATCACATCATTATCCAATTATCCAATCAACCAATCCCTCATCCGATCCAATCAATCCTCCAATTGTCACTCAGGTCATCTTTGCATTGCATCTTAGAATTTAACTGCATCCTAGTTCATCTATAGCCTTGCACTTTCATGCTTTTCCAAACCCGATCACAAGGAAGAAAATGGTACAACAACAAGTATAGGGTTCCCAATCGAATATCCCATAGGATCCCAACAATGCCACAAATATCCTACAAGATCCCAATAACGGTGATTCATCATAGTCCAATATTAACATTTAAAACAACCCACTGCCCGATGATGAAAATATGGTCAATCAACATGAGGTCACAGTTCACGAATACCTTAGTGAACCAGTCAATGTTCGGATGATGGATCACCTCCTCAATGAGCATGCGGATAAGATTCTTTCCACTCTAATAATGAGAGGAATCAAACCACCATCTAATTTACATATGTCACAATATTCCGGTACCCACATGCTTCCAGCACCTCCAAACCCTCAAACTTTGCAAAATGTTCCAGGGAATTCATATGTCCCCGAAGGTGCACCTATCAAGAATTAGTATCACTCAGAGTTCGAAAATGTCATGATACATCAAGTCACGAGTTATCCTCACCTCCCAACCGTAGCCTCTACAACACAATCTAATCCTAATGACCCTTATGCCTATGGCATTTCATAGTACATTCCATGGGCTTCACCACTCCCACCTCAGCATCCTAGTTAGCCACCCATCAATACCAGGGGCACACCTATCCTTGCATTGATGCCACCTCCAAGATCTACACTAGTTGACAATTTACCACCACCTACATTTCAATAACCTCTCGTTAATCCTCAACAATCCACTCAATTGCAAGAACCACCTCAACACGGTGCTATCACCTCACACATGCCCCCACAACATACTATTGCTACTATTGTCTCATCCCAATCACCTCATCAGCAACCTTTGTAGTAAAACGTTACAATCCCACGGAAAAATGTCACAATCCCACAACAAAAAATTATGATTCCTCAACAAAACTCTACTATTCCTATGCAACCACCACATCAAGTAACACAAACTACATCATAGTCATTGCAACTGCCCCATGGTGCTTCTGTAGCAGTCCCACATCAACAACACATCCCATCTCACCCACCTTACCAGCAACCACCATAGCAGAAACATCCACCCCAACATACGCACGTTCCCATGAAAACATAGTGTAAGCCTCTCACACAATACCTCTACCATCTATCCAAGACATACACCACCTATACTACTCCATCCAATCCTAATCCAAATATCCATCTAGCCTCTCAAAATCCATCACAGACTCAACCGCCTCCTTAAACCAACCCTCCACAATCACACACAAATCCTTACCAACAGTCTTCTAACCCACAACCACCTCCATATGTCACACAAAAACCCACCATTGCGTACCATTACCAATCCAATCCATACTACCCTCAGCAAAATCCATCTTATCAACAGGGTGCTCCATCCACCTCTTACTATCAACAACCAGTGACATACTAGCAAGGGGCTTCCACCTCTTCATACTACCAATATCCTACACAATATCAATAGGGTGTTCCATCCACTGCATATTATCAAGAGCAGCAACCCTACCAATAATTAACTTCCACCTCTTACCATCAAAATTTTTCATCCTCATATCCACCTTACATTAATTCAGAATCCTCTTATGTCAATCAAATCTAGCAAATGCCTATATATACACCTCAACCCACTTAAAATACAATTGTTGTTGCACTGTCCTCATCATATCAACAATATCCTCCATACAATTAGCCTAATCCATCTAATCTGACTCTCGCAGTGCCTATCAATAAAGATTTGGAAGAAGTAAAATTTGTGCTAAGGGATTTGTAAGCAAGGACCAACAAATAGTCATTGAAATTTGAGGAAATTTGTCCTTATCCATTTGATCCCTCTATTTCATTGGTACCTTTCCCTAAGAATTTTGAAATTTCAAAATTTGATAAGTATAAAGTAACCAAAAACCCAAAGGCTCACCTTCAAGAATTCTATGCCCATTTTCAAGAAGTCATGCATAATGAAAATTACCTCATATGATTGTTTCCTAGGAGTTTATAGGGAATAGCTCTTGATTGGTTTATTGGTCTTGAGAAGGGATCTATTAAATCCTTTGCACAACTTTTGAAAGAGTTTTTCTCCCACTTCTCCTTCAATCTGGGGAAGGATATCGATACATTGGATCTCCTGAAAGAAATATAGCATGAAGGGGAGACATTTGCAAGCTATCTTCAAAGATGGCGAGCCTTAGCCAGTTGGATGAAATCCCCGCTAAGGGAGAAATACATGGTCACCCTGTTTATCAAAAAATCCCATCCGGATATGGCCCACAATTTCATACTCCACTGTGTCAACCTTCGTGGAAATAGTAGAGAAAGGTTCTATCCTAGAGAGTCATTACTGCCAAAGGATTAGTCAAAATCTTCAACTCTGATAAAGAGAAGTCATCTATTGATTAGCCTCCTTATTGGAACAAGAACAAAAACATTGTCAATGATGGTGTCACTAACACCAAACACGTCCAAGTGGCTAATGCCTCATAGAAGCCGCAATATCCTCCTCCATAGCAGTTAATGCTAAATGTCATATTAGTGCCACAGGGGGCACCTCTTCTTCTTCAACAATCCAATCAATTTTTAAGAATATGTGTCTCAAACTCACTAGTAGAAACCCTAATACTGTCATTAAGCAGCAAAGAATTCATTGGTGCCTTTACCTCTATATCATTGGTGTCTCTACACTAGGTTGTGGTGGCGCAGTTACCACCATACCACAGGCACCTCTTAGCTATGTAGTGGTAGTGTGGTGGATATCACCATACCATAGGATCCTCTTGTCTATCAGGCGGTAGTGTGTTGTTTAACACCATACCATGGAGGTGTACAAATTTTTTAAAAGTAGTGTGCTTAGCGCCACCCCGCAAGAACCTGTTGAATGCGTAGCGGTAGCACAGAGTAAGGGGAAGAGTATGGATTCTTGGTGGTTTTTTGAGTTGTAATCCATTAACTAGAGGATGTTACTGACTTGGAAGGAGGTTGTTTGAATTCCTGGGAAGTTTGATGGTTGTTCAACAGAGGAAGCTGAATTGAATTGATTGTACAAAGAATGAATCAATCATGGTGGTTTCTATACAATACAACGTATTGAACCAGTGAATGGGTTAGAGAATTCGATGGTTCAGAGGTTGATCAGGAAAACATTGTTGCTATAATATTGTCATCTAAAAGGAGAGTTTGTAACTTGTATGTAATTCAATTACTCAATACAAGTAATTTTTTCTTTGGTGTGGTGGGTATTTCTCCCATAAGGTTTTTCCCATGTAAATCTGGTGTTGATTGTGTTTGAGTTTATTTTCTCTATTATGTTATTTCCTTCATGTGCATCTTAATGAACTGTAATTGCAAAATTTAAAGACATGTTTGTATTCTTCTCTGAGTTTTGACACTAGGAAATTTTTTTCTGCATTTGTATTATTTCCTTACAAGTGGTATCAGAGCCTAGCCAGTTGTGTTATCCTTGTGGGTAGGTTGGGATTGTTGTGTCAATTCTATTCAGTGTGAGTTTTGTAGAAGTTTGGTAATTGTCAAATTATAGATTGAGATGGAAATGGTGAGTATGTCAGGAAGGATTGAAATTTAGAAATTCAATGGCAGCAAATTTGAGTTGTGGAAACTCAAAATGGAGGATCTATTGGTTGATCGTGATCTTCGGGTTGTTGTGTCTAGAATGAAACCTTCTGGCATGAAGCAAGAAGATTGGGACCTCACGGATAGAAAATAAAAAGGGTTGATAAGACTCTATTTGGTAGACTCTGTTCTCCTAAATGTTCATGAAGAGAAGACTACATCTTCTTTGTTGAACAATATTGGAGATATTTATTAGGGTAAATCCTTGGTAAATAAATTGTTCTTAACAAAGAAGTTATACTCTTTGAAAATGGAGGAAGGGGCATATGTGGCTGATAATTTGAATACGTTTAACATGTTGATTTCTCAGTTAGCATTTGTGGGTGTGAAGATTGATGTTGAAGATCATTGTATGCTATTGTTATGTTATTTTCCAGATTCGTGGGATCACTTGGTGATGGCGATCGAGAGCACAAAAACCACTTTCAAGATGGAAGATGTGGTTTCTTTTTTTTATCAGAAGAGATGAGAAGGAAATATTCTGAGATGGTGAAGGAGGCTCTTTCTGTTCAAGGAAGATTGAAATAAAAAGGAAAGAAGAAGGACAAGAAGTCAAAATTGATATCAGAAGGGAGATCAAAGTCTCCTGGTAAGAAATCCAAGGTGAAGTGCTGGAATTGTGGGAAGCCTGGCCATGTCTGAAAGGATTGCAAAGAGGAGAAAAATAATAAGAAGAATAACTCTTCCGACAATGATTCTTCTAAGCTCAATGCAGATGCCTTCTGCATCCGAGGAAACTTAGGCATCAGATGATGTATGGCTGCTTGATTCTAGAGAATCTTTCCATATGAAATCTCATAGGGACTGGTTCACAAAGTATGAAGAATGTGATGGTGGAAAGGTTTATTTGGCAAGTGATTCATCTCTGGAAATATTTTTTCGTTGAAGAGTTAGAATTCAGTTTCGTGATGGAATAATTAAGGGAATTGATTATGTAATGCATATACGAGGTTTCGCTCAAAATTTACTTTTTGTAAGCAAACTGAATGATGTTGAAGTGCAAGTCTCATTCTCTAGTAATGGTTGTAAAATGACTAGAGGCTCGATGGTGCTGGCTAGGGGTGCCCAAATTGGTACTTTGTACAAGCTAGACGCACTGATATTTCAATGCAACGTCTCTACAAAGTCACAAAAGGTTATCTGTAAAGAGAAGAAGGAATATGTTCTTGATAGTGCTAATTCTATGGAAGTTAAACTTCTAGCAGAGAATACTATGCTCTGGCATCAAAGGCTCGGTCACATTGGTGAAAAAGGTTTGAAAGCTTTGAAAAATAAAAACTTGGTGAGAGTCTTGATGATTTTAACCTGGAATTTGAATTTTGTGAACATTGTATATATGGAAAACATCATCGTGTTTCATTTTAATCTAGTCCTCATAAATATTCTAGTGTACTAGATTATATTCACTCTGATGTTTTTGGTCCAGTGAATGTTCCTTTGTTGTCGAATTCAAAATATTATGTTATCATTCATTGATGATTATTCGAGAAGGGCATTTTTATATTTTTTAAAAATTAAATCAGAAGTGTTCAATCGGTTTAAAGAGTTCAAGAACTTGGTTGAAAATCAAATTCTTGAGGATAGATAACAGTGGTGAATTTTGTTCTACAGAATTTGAAAGGTATTCCAAAGACCATGAAATTAAGAGGCATAAAACAACACCTTACACTCTGCAGCAAAATGGAGTTGTTGAAAGGTTAAACAAGACATTGATGGAGAAGGCAAGAAGTATGTTGAGAAATGTTGGTCTAGAGAAAAATTTCTAGGCTGAGGATGCGGCTACAGCATGTTACTTGGAAAATTGATCTCCTTCTTCAGCACTATTTGATAAAATACCTATGGAAGCTTGGTTTGGTAAGAATCCCTCTCTGAGACATGTTCCTGTCTTTGGTTTTGAAGCATATGTTTATGTACCTAATGTGAAAATATCTAAATTGGAGAACAAAGCTGGAAAATGTATCTTCATTGGGTATGGCCTTGGTGTGAAAGGATACAAGTGTTGGAATCATGTGGCTGAGAAGGTTGTATACAACAGGAGTGTAATATTTCAGGAGTTGAAACCTTCTTCAGTGGATCTATAGTCAGAGATGAAAGGAAAAGAAGTGAAAAATTATGTTGTTGAAATACCTCTAACTCCTAAAAAAAAAGGAAAAACATATTGTTAGTGTACTTGAAATTGAGGAGCATTTGAGTAGCTCTGAGAGTTCTGAACAAGAAGATGAAACACAACCTCAGCCTCAGCCTATGAGGAGGTCTACACATGAGAAGAAGCAACCTGATAGGTTTGGATTCTCTATGTTGGATTCTAGTTGTGCATATGCTTTGGTTACTAACACTAATGAGCCTGGGACTATTAAAGAGGTAGTTGTGATGATTGATTCAGATTCCTGGTTGGAAGCCATAAATAAATAAATGGCTTCATTAAAGAAAAATGAAACTTGGGATCTAGTTCCATTGCCTAAAGGTAGAAATTTTGTGGGTTGTAAATGGGTTTTTAAAAATAAAATTAGTCTAGATGGTACTATTGAAAAGTACAAAGTGAGGTTGGTTGTAAAAGGTTATTCCCAGGTAGAGGGAATTGATTATGGGGAAATTTTTTCTCTAGTAGTAAAGTTGACATCTATCAGATTTAATTTGTCACTTGCAGCAACATATGACTGGGAGATTGAGTAGATGGATGTGAAGACAACATTTCTTCATGGTGATCTTGAAGAAGAAATTTATATGTCCCAGCCTAAGCACTATGTAGTAAAAGGTAAAGAAAATTTGGTTTGCAAGTTAAAGAAATATTTGTATCAATTAAAACAGTCTCCTAGAATGTGGTACCAGAAATTTGACATGTTTGTTTTGTCTTTGGGTTTTGTAAGATCAAAATCAGATCATTATGTTTACTTCAAAACTGAAAATGATCGGGTTCTTTTTATTGCACTCTATGTTGATGATATGTTGTTCATAGGGAATAGTAATTCTATGATTTTTGATCTAAAATATCAATTGTCTACAAAGTTCAAAATGAAGAATCTTGGTGTAGCTAGGTATATTTTGAGAATGGAAATAACAAGGGATAGAAAGAGTAGAAAAATTTGGCTTAGCTAGAGTAAGTATATTAACACTATTCTAGAGATATTTTGTATGATTGGTTGCAAGCAGATAGTTGTACCAGTTCTATAGGGAATGAAGCTATATTTTGAAGATTGTCCAAAATCTCTTAGTGAGATGGAGGACATGACCAGAGTGCCTTATGCTAGTGCAGTTGGTAGTTTAATGTATGCAATGGTCTTTGCAAGGCCATACATTGCCCAAGAAGTGGGAGTACTTAGTCAGTTCATGGCTAATCCTAGAAGGTCACATTGGGATGCTATGAAAAGAGTGTTTAGATATATGAAGGGTACTTCAGAATATGCTTTTTGTTACCATGGTAATTTGATTGAAGCACAGAGGACTCTCGGCATTCATGGGTATGTAGATTTTTATTGGGCAGGGGACATTGATAGCCAAAGATCCACCAGTGGATATTGTTTCATGATGAATGGTGGTGTAGTTAGTTGGATGAGAAAGTGGTAGGCTATAGTTGGTTTATCTACTACAGATGCTGAGTACATGGAAGCAACTCATGCCTGTAAGGAAGCTATTTGGCTTAGAATATTGTGTTCTGAAATTGATTTTGATGTAGGGTAGATTATTATTTGTTGTGACAGTCAGAGTGCCATTTGTCTAGTGAAAATTCCTACTTTCCATGCTAGGATGAAACATATTGATGTCCAATACCATTTTGTACAAGATATGGTGGAGGATGGAAAGGTTTGTTTAGAAAAGGTGGATACTCTGAAGAATTTTGTTGATGCATTGACAAAGCTAGTGAGCACGGACAAGTTCAGATGGTGTGCAAATTCGATGGGCCTTGAGTTCAATAATATTCAATGGTTGTAGGTATTGAAAAAGGTTCAGTGAGTTCTTCATCAAGTGGGATATTGTTGAGAATATATGTCTCAAACTCACTAGTAGAAACCCTGATATTATCATTAAGCAGCAAAGAATTCATAAGTATTCTGACTATGCGTTTACCTATATACCATCAGTGTCTCTACATTGGATTGTGGTGGCACAGTTATCGCCATACCACAGGCACCTCTTAGCTATATAGCAGTAGTACGGTGGATACCGCCATACCATAGGAGCCTCTCGTATATCAGGTGGTAGTGCGTTGTTTACTACCATACTACAGAGGTGTGCAAACTATCTAACGGTAGTACGGTTACCGCCACCTCATGGGAACCTATTGAATGCGTAGTGGTAGCATGGAGTAAGGGGAAAAGCATGGCTTCTTGGTGGTTTTCTAAGTTGTAAGTTGTTAACTAGAGGATTTTGTTGACTTGGAAGGAGGTCATTTGAATTCTTGGGAAGTTCAATGGTTGTTCAATAGAGGAAGTTGAACTGAATCAATTGTACAAAGAATGAATCGATCATGGCGGTTGCTAAACAATACAATGTATTCAACCTATGAATGGGTTAGAGAATTTGATGGTTTAGAGGTTGATCAAGGAAACATTTTTTCTATAATATTATAATTTGAAAGGAGAGTTTGTAACTTGTATGTAGTTTGATTTTTGTAATACAAGTAATTTTTCTTTGGTGTGGTGGGTTTTTCTCCCGTAAGGGTTTTCCCACATAAATCTAGTGTTGATTATGTTTGATTTTATTTTCTCTATTCTATTATTTCCTTAATGTATATCTTAATGAACTGTAATTATAAAATTTAAACACATGTCTGCATTCTTCTCTGAGGTTTGACATTAGGAAAGTTTTTTTCGCATCCGTATTCTTTCCTTACAATCAAAATAATCAAAGGGGAAACAAACGTGAATTTACTAAATTGGGAGAACCCCTAAGGGTTGTGTTTAATAGGCTCCTTCAAGGCAATTACTTGATTACATATCCTATGACTAAGCCCCTTGATGAATCCAAGCCTAAACCAATTTGGTTTAAAGAAAATGAGTATTGTGAGTTCCACAAGATTAAAGGGCATACATTGAATAAGGATCAAGGTATAGAAATGTACATCTAGGATCTCATAGATCAAGGTGATATACATGCGGATGCCAACATGACACCCTCATCCAATGCTTAGTTGCATATATATCAGAATGCTTTCCCTAAGCATAACCAAGTTCCTAGTACATCAAACTCAAACCTCGGGCCTAGTAAAAATAATAATCAAAATAACAGCACCAACAATATCAGTTAAAAAAATGTGCCATTTAATTATCAAGGCCTCGTCATGCACATCGAACAAGTAGAACCACATGTATCTATGATACACATAAAAGGAAAGGACCCACAATGTGTTGTCACAACTTGTTGTACCCGTATCGTAGTCTCAAGAGCCTTTGCATCCATTCAGCCACCATCTGTAAGTTCCCAATACAACATTCTTGATCATCTAGGAAAGACCTGAACCCAAATTTCTATCCTGGATTTGCTTAATTCTTCTCCGGTACACCAAGAAATTATAAACAAGGCCTTATAGGACACTCAATTTCCCAATGAAATAGACCCTACATAATTTCAAGCATTGGTAGGACACCTCTCAGCAACCTACCAATTAGGCTTTAGTCAAAATGATATGCCTTGCATCGACTCGAACCATAACCATCCCCTAAACCTTGAGGTTGGTGCGAATTGCCACTAAGTAAAAAGGATCTTGGTAGATAATTGTTATGCCCTGAATCTTTGGACATTGAAATTTCTAAAATGGGTGGGATACACCCAAGCTAACCTAAACAATCAAGTCATCACTATCAAGGTGTATGATAATGCAGAGCGTGATTCTGAAGGGACAATTTGTCTTCCAATCTAGGTTGGGCCATTTGTGCAATACACTACATGTCATGTACTTGATCTAGAACTCCCCTATAACCTTCTCCTCGGCCACCTATGGCTCCACGCCATGCAATACATTCCATCCACATACCATCAATTTTTGAAATTCCCATTCAATGGGGAAGAAGTGACCATACACATGGATCCCCAACCATTTGAATATTATCGCATATCAGAAGCTTATTTCCCCCATTCTCACTATTGTCTTGGATTCAAAATGGGGGCACCTCAAACATCATCATCCAATCCATCTCAACATCCATCCACAAATAGCACATCCACCATGTCCACCACTTCGGATTCCACTATCACTAAGGTCAAGATCATTGACAAGGAATGTGGGGAATATGAAATGCAAAGTGCACTTAATGTGGCCACAATGCCACCCTCTCCTCGCTCATTTGGCCAACCTTCTCAGCCATCATCAGATGCACAAGAAAAGACACTCACACTCACTTCCAGGAACATGGGTTTGACAACATTCAAATATTTGGGTACCCTTGAAGATCAGATGGAGGACAATATCAGGTTTACCAAGAAGAACCTGAGCCATCACCCCCTCTCATGGAATATTTATAGGAGACTTACCCTCATGCAGCAAAGTTGCTTGAAAATTACAATTATCGAGGGGAGGACTTGGTGTAGAATAAGTATGGTACTAGCCTATAGAACCGTCTATGTGACCCAGAAGAATAGGCTTAGGCTATGATACCAAGCAAAAGGCTCATATGGCATCATCTAGTGCCTCTAACAATGTCAGTATGGACAACAATCTCCTTGACAACATACTAGAGGAAAAATCCATCATACACATGTATGATGATGTAGATCACATTGACCTTCCTTCCATGTTTGAATGATTATCCATTTGCACCATTAGCCTATCCCTTAAACATCCTAAACTTATAGATTGTGACCTACATGGTAGCACACCTATTGACACCTTTCCCTTAGTGGATCAATATGTAAATATCATGGGATTGGGGTAAGATGAATGCCCTAACCACAAAATTAAAAAGAAACAAAATCAAAATGGGTCATCAAGTGAAAACCTCCCTAAGGCACTTTTTGACTGGGAAAAACTAAAAACAAAGGGTGTATCTGACAGTGAAAACCTCAGTGAGGCACTAGAAGATGGGGATGTTCATCTTCCCCTTGTAGGAACTCAATTTTTTGAAAGATCTTCTATTCTCATTGAGGAGACACAAGAAGTCAATTTGGGGATAAAAGAAGATCCTAAAATCACTTATATAGCTAAAATCTTATCAGAAGAAGAGAACTCTACCATTGCCTAGATGCTTAAAGATGGCATCATTAATTTTGCATGGGCCTATTCAGATATGTCAGGCCTAGATCCTTCTCTAGTGGTATATCATTTGGATGTTCGACTAGATGCCAAAACCATCAAGAAAAATCTCTAGAAAATGCATCCTTAGGTAGCCTTACTAGTCAAAAAGGAGTTGGAGAAACTGTTAGAAGTTGGATTCATTCGACCCATTGACTACTCAGATTGGATATCCAACATTGTACCTATTGCCAAGCCAAAAGGAAGCATCAAAATTTGCACCAACTTTCATGATCTCAACAAAGCTTATCCCAAAAATGATTTCCCTTTGCCAAAAATTGACATGTTAGTAGACATAACTATAGGGCATGAGATGCTTTCCCTCATGGATGGCTTATCTGGGTATAATCAGATCAAAATTACACCTGAAGCCCAACATAAAACAACTTTCACCACACCGTGGGGCACTTTTTGTTATAATATTATACCCTTTGGCCTTAAAAATGCGGGTGCAACCTACCAAAGAGCCATGACCATCATCTTCCATGATCTCACTCACATCATAATGGAAGATTATGTTGATGATATGTTAGGGAAATCAAGAACAAGAGAAGAGCACCCAACAATCCTTAAGAAGATTTTGGAGCATCTAGAAAAGTATAAGCTAAGACTAAATCTGAAGAAATGTGTCTTTGGCGTCACATTAGGAAAACTATTGGGTTTCATTATCTCCCGAAGAGGCATAGAGTTCAATCCAAAAAAGGTTAAGGAAATCATGGATATGCCTCCACCACGCAATCTCAAATAGCTAAGAAGTCTTCAGGGTAAGCTCCAATCCATTTGATGGTTTATTGCACAATTAGATGACAAATGTCAGTCATTCACACATCTCCTGAAAAAGGATATTGCCTTTAAGTGGAATCAACAGTGTCAACTCGGTTTTGACTAGATCAAATAATATTTGGCTCACCCGACCATCCTTATTCCACCAATTTCTGGTAAACAACTCCTATTTTATATTTCTACTACTTCATTTGAATTGGGGGCATTGCTTGTGCAACATGATGAGTCATCAAAGGAACGAGCGATCTACTACATCAACTAAACCCTAGTGGGCTATGAACTAAATTATTCCCCAATGGAAAAAGCTTGCCTAGTTATGGTCTTCAGTTCGCAAAAACTCTGACATTATATGTTAAATCCATCCAGTAAAGCTAATCTCCAAGGTTGATCCACTCAAATATTTGTTATCTAGAACAACTCTAACTGGTCGCATGGCTAAGTGGGTCATGTTGTTAAGTGAATTTGATATAGAATATATGGATCAAAAAGTTATTAAAGGACAAGTGATAGTGGATTAGTTGGCATATGCTCATTTAGTAGATGCTTATCCTCTAGAAATATAATTTCCTAATCAAGGAGTCTTCGCAGTCACATAAGTTGCCACATGGACACTCTATTTTGTTGGATCTTGCAAACACAATGGATCAGGAGCATGAATCTTGCTCATCACCCCCCAGGGATATTATATACCAAAGTCATTTATATTAGCCTTTCAATGTACAAACAACATAGCCAAACATGAAGCTCTTCTTATTGGCCTCGTTATTGCAATCCAATGGAATATCACTCACCTACAAGTCTTTGGTGATTACCATCTAGTCATCGAATAGGTCAATGATGAGTTTCTAAAAAAGGACAATAATTTGTTACCATATAAGCTTATGGTAGATGACTTGAAAAGTTACTTTACATCCATCGATTTTTATCAGATACCTAGAGTGTAGAACAAAGCGTCTAATGCCATGGCTACCATTGGTTCTCTCCTCAACATGCCTAAAGATTGGACCGAATGCAAGTTCCTAGTTGAGAAAATTTTAATCCCAACATATGACATCCTTGAAAGTGAGATGGTGTGTGATATTCTAGGTCCTGCATCACCCTAGTATCATGATATCTTTACTTACCTGCATTACAACATCCTACCCCCCGATCTGACATGAAGCCAACACAAATATTTTATCCAATGAACATCCCATTACACCATTTTAGGTGATACAATTTATCATCGTGGGTATGATGGAACCCCCTCAAGTGTCTAAACGAGACTGAATCCTACACTATGTTAATAAAGGTACATAGTGGTGTATGTGGGGCTCATTCAAATGGTATGGTACTAGCTAAAATAATTCTCAGGGCTGGTTAGTATTGGCCCACATTGGAACATGATTCTTGTGAATTTGTGAAGAAATGTTTACCTTGTCCACATCACATAGATTTAATACATGCTTCTGCACAAGATCTTCAGCCTCTCATAGCACCATGGCCCTTTTTTCAGTGGGGCTTTGACCTAATCAGAAATATCTATCCCCCATCCTCTGATGGCCATACTTTCATTATCACTGCAACTGAGTACTTCACCAAGTGGATGGAAGCAATGCCACTCTCACAAATCACAAGTACTCAAATTTCAAAATTTATCCTATTCCATATTATTTGTAGCTATTGAATTCCATCCACCATCCTCACTGATAATGGAAAACCTTTCAAGAACCAAGTCATGAAACATATTTGTGAAACCTTCCACATACAACATCTTTGGTCCACACCCTATTACCCTCAAGGTAATGGACAGGCGGAGGCCAACAACAAAACTCTGATTAGGATCCTCAAAAATGTGGTCAATAACACTGGTCGAGATTGGCACCTTCATATCCATCCTATCCTTTGGGTTTACCGCACCTTCATCCACAATCCTACAGGCACCACCCCATATTCTCTCATCTATGGTGTCGATTCCATCTTTTTGATTGAGGTAGAAATCCCATTACTGATAATATCCCTAAATAATCTTATCAATGATGAAGACACTCGGGTCGCAAGACTCAGCTAGCTAGAACTCCTTGATGAAAGATGGATCAAAGTGTATGACCATCTTTAAGCGTATCAAAATCATTTGAAAGTAAGCTACAACAAGAAGGTTCGTCCTTGCCAATTCAATGTTGGTGATTTAGTTCTTAAGGAGAATCAGTGCACTTAGTAGAATCAAGAAATGAAGGGAAATTTTGAAGAAGATTGGTTGGGCCTTTATGTTATCACAACAAAATATGGATCAGCATAATATAGACTTGCTACACCTGAAGAAGATCCCCTAGAAGAGCCCATTAATATCATGCACCTGAAAAGGTTTTACACTTAAGTTAGCTGGGGTGCCTTGGATAAGTATGTGTGGTGAAAACTTGGCTAGAGGCACCATTCGTACGGGGCTTAATCATTATCTACCTTGTATCCTAGTTATTTTATGCTTCCACCCATCCTGATCTCATATCCTCATCATCCTATCAATCTTATCCTTCCACCTGCATTCATCATCTGCTCGCTTGGTCTATTTTGGTTGAGCATTGGACAAACTTCATTGGCTATCTTTCATCCTAAGATTTTATCTTGACTTGAGCTTGTGTCATCTGTCTTTCCATTTTGGTTTGTCTTCTGCTTCCATTTAGGTTCTTTCATCATGTTAGTCTTCATTTAGATCCCATCTTGTCATGTCGGTCTTTTCATCCTTTTTGAACTACATTGCCCCTGTGCTTTCACATAGGCAAGGTCGATCATTCAGTCTGCCCCCGAGGCATTTCGTCCATTTGGTTTCAGTCATTTATCATCTGTCCCCTTTTCTCTCTTATCCCTCATTGGTCTTTCATCCTCTTTGAATGATGTTGCCCCTACACTTTTGCATAAGGAAGGTCGATCATTTGATCCACCCTCAAGGCTTTCTTTTTGTTTTTCTTCTTTTTTTCTTTGCTTTGTCTTTGGTCATTCTGGTCCTTTTCCTTCATCATTTTTCTTCATTTTCCTCTTTCCACTTTTATCCATAGTCTTTCCTTGAACTACGAAGGCTCTACACTTTCACATAGGCAAGGTTAATCTTTGATCAGCCCCCGAGCCCCTAGGTCTTTAGAGCGTGTCAATTTTGTGTCTTGTGTCTCATGCCTTGTGTCGTGTCACCACATATGTCCTTATCTATCTGGTTCTTCACAAATGGGATCCATTTGTATCATGAGATTCAATCGGTTTTGAAGTCTGATGTGTCATGTCGATCTTTTAGTTTAGTATCCATCTTTAGTCTCAACAGGATGTGTCCTTCCTAACATAACTCATCAACCCCATCCATCCTCTTGATCCTATGGAAAAGGATGTTTTGAAATTTATTACAATCTTTTGATACTTTTGGCTTCTATTTATCATTTGAGTTCCCTATCATCACTTGTCAAGGTCACCATGATTTATTATATCATGGTGTGTTTTAACTAGTTAACATAGGGGCATATCTTTATCTTTGTTTGTTTATGTCTTCTTGGTTGCCCCACATAGTATCCACCAAGATCCTTGACGTCTTGTGTTATGGTGGGGCATCCTTTTGTGCTTTTGGTTATCCCAATACCTGGCCCAACCAAAGTCATCGCAACTTTGGCATGTTGGGATAGCCTCCGTATTTGTTGTGTTTGTGTATGCATTAGACACTAATTCACCATGGTCTCACATACCATGGTACTTAGTATCTTATGCTATAGCAAAAATCAATGCTCCAAAAATGGAAAATTTCATTCGGATTGCATTTCATTTTCTCTTCCATTGCATTGCATGTATTCTCCATCCCTTCTTTCTCCAACCCATGACTTAAAATTTTGGTTATGCAAACATTGATTCCTTCCATTTTCCTTTCTTGTCAGGATACCTATGGTTCTTGACAGGTGCGATTTCACACCCATCATCTCCTTTATTTTTAAATCTAGAGAAAACATGATCCATAAATAATTTCAATATACCGTTCACTTCCATCATTATTCAAGCCCTTATTTGAACTCATCTTCACGCTGCATTTCATATACTTATTAGAATTTGTAAGGAATTTAATTGCATTTCATCCCACATTTTAGGCTCATTAAGTTGCATTTTATCCCATATGCATTATCATGTTATAATCATTTTATGTTGTTTAGATTAATTTTAACTAATTAGTCTACACATCTTAGATTCATTCTATTATTAATTCATTGCATTAGCATATTTAGCTTAGTCCATATCATCAACATCTCCCATACATCATCACCTACATCACAAATTGTTAGATCCACATCCATAGCCTATAAAATCATAAATCGTTCATGGCATCCTACATCATAAACCTTATATCTCATACATATCATCCATATTACCCATATAGGAATAAATATGTATCATTATAGACATATGCATACATTGCATCATAATGATCATCCATAATAAAACAATGAACATACACATCTATATAAATAAATCATCAATCACATAAGCATCACATCATATCAATAAGGGTTGTCGCATATCATATAAAAATAAAAATACAATATCCATCATATAGTCCATAATAATCTCCATCATATAATCAAAATACATATCTGCCACATATATCATCAAATAAAGTACTAGCAAGGCTCTAGCTCAAATCTGATTTTTGTTGCTCTGTACTGTACACCCATCCTACACCTATCAAAAATTGGTATCTTGTCACCTATCCTCTATCCTCTCTACTATGAGCTTCCCACATTTGACCTATGTGATGAGTCTAGAACTACCCCTTTGTGTGGAGGGGTCTCTCTCTAGCTACTATATCTATGGGTATGTGTCCTTGCTGACTGGGATGGGGTTGGCATCTATGGCCTCACTCAAACATAGGTAGGTACCTACTGCCCTAGATCTAGCACTATTGTAAAATAGGCACACATATAGTAGCTAGCCTCTCACATGTACTCATCTCACTCTATAGCCTGATGTCGGGTTGAATCCCACTCCACCCTGTACCTATCCCAGAATTTGAATATGGATCTCCTCTCCTATTCCCATGTGTCTTGTGCTAACCTTAGCTACCCAACCTCTACTCCCATTTGAGACACCTTCTCTATAGCCCTGTCCCTCTCATCCTGCATGGCTTGTAACTATGCTTGCAATCTCTACACCTCTACCTCCATCTCACCACCCTCACCCTGCATTGCTTGTGCTTGAACCTATGTTGCATCTCTCTCTCTCTCTAGAACCTATACCTATACTACTTTCACATCCCTCTCATCCCGTAGGGTCTACACCTATGTATGTGTTGCATCCCTCTTTGTTTGTAAGGTTTACACCTGGGCCCTCATAGCCTCCTCTCTCTCTTACATCTGCCCCATGTCTCCCACTATCTAATCTACTACCTTGACACTGTCGTAGAGCTCATATCACTCCCATATCATCTCACTCCTCTCTATCAGTAGCCCCTCCACTTGCCTCAAATCATTCATGTCCCTCTCCTCCTCCACCAAGGTCTCTGCTAATACCTGCCCTATCACTCCTCCAGGCTCTTGCTGTCCCCTCACCTATAGTATAGTCACCACTACCTATAGCTTATCTTGCTCCCATCTCACCACCACCCCCTCATGCTCTCTAGACACCTCTCCCTCAAGCTGAGTCACCTCTTCTTGTATCTAGCTCACCTCGACTCATAGACTATCCCTCTTTGCCTATATCTCCTCCTCATGCCACGACATCGCCTCGGCTACAGCCCTGAAATACCTCTCACCCTTTGCACACTTTCTAGTCACCTCTACTCGCAACATGCTCACCTCGGCCTCCAGTCTGCACCTAGTAGCCTATGTATCCCTTAGTCTCTATTCAGCGATCTATAATCTCACCAAGGCCTCTCTCAATAATATAGTTGGATCCTCTTCTATAGGTGGTACCATGGCCAATGGGGTAGTATCATGAACATCCATATCCATCACCTCCACCTATGCCTCATTTCTCTCATCCATCGCCTTTGCCTCTATCTCATCTCTCTCATACATCACCTCTACCCCTGCCTCATCTCTCTCCTCCATCATCTCCACCTTTGCCTCATCTCCTTTCTCCTCTACCTCGATCTCCGCATGGGATCTCCTCTGATGTCTCATCCTCCTCCTCACCCTCCTTTGAAGACCTTTGGCCTCATCTCTCTCCTCCATCACCTCCACCTCTACCTCATCTCTTTCCTCTATCTTGATCTCCACCTGCACTCTCCTAAGTTGTCTCCCCCTCCTCTTATCCCTCCTCTACTAACCTCCTACCTCAACATCCTCCTATCCTCTCCCCTATTGACATCCTGCTCTGACTGCCTCCTACTCTCTCCTCTGTTATACCCTCCCCCTACCTCTACTTTGTCCTGCCAGTCTCATCTCATCCTCTATCCTAAAACCCAATGTGTCTGTAATCGGCTCCTCTGGTATGATTTGTGGTAGTCCGTGATGAGCATACCATATAGAGAATCCGATGGTCACTCCCACCTCTTTTCTCCCTATGGTCCTACCTAGATAGGGTACCAAATTTAGTGTCTCCCAATGCTCCCTCGCAAACTCAAATCTAATCATCTCCCCCCATGGTCACTCTTGCATGATCCATCTGAAGCTCTCTGGTCCATGTGGAATGTCCTACGAAAGCCCAAACTATTTGGTCACCCTATCTGGCCTATGTGACTCCACTATATGTGGATCCTTCCTGACTATATAGCATCAGTATGGAACTATCCTTTGTGCCTCTCCTCATCTCCCCTCCATCTGTAAAACCGTTGTGTCATGTACAACCTCCATACTATATGATCCTCCTGAAGATCATCTAGTAGCCTCCCCCATCCGTCCAGATCCCTGAAGTCCTCTTCACACCACACCCAGCCATACTTTGTACCATACCAATATACTATTGGTAGGGTTTCATCCTCCATTCCTTCTCTCACCACATCTAGCTTTTGTTTGGTGTTTCTACACAGAAACAACTTAGATAGAATAAATGTTATCCTATCTCTCTTAAAAGGTTGATCTCTATGAATAGAGAGATAACCCCAAGGTATTTTGGGTGTCAAGTTATGACAATGCAGTTGAAAAAACTCAGTGATAAAATGTGAATATTCTGGTAATCATAAGGGGTCTTATGTGCAAATAATGGAAGCTTTAAAATCATCAAATTTAAGATATAGTGATGCTTCTAATTCAAGTTCTAACCATTTAATAAAAGAAACAACAAATCATGAGGGTTTCAGAAGTTCTAATTGCTAACATTACTTCTAAGACTAACCATGTAAATGATGAAATATTTGGAATGGACCAATCCCTTAAACTAGTTTCTAGTCGACTCGAGCTATACTTGTAATCTTGCAGAGAATAGTTGTAGGCATTCATTCAAGAAGGTTGAATGAACACATACAATCGAACTAAGCACTTTGATATGAGGTGTAGGTTGACCTTACACAGCATTCCCACAATCAAGAATTTTCCTAAGATATGAACCAGGGATTGCTACAACACTCCAGATATTAAATCATCAGCATTATGAACTAAATTGAAACTACATCCAAACATTCTCAAGAAATTTTAAAGATGGAACAAGAAACATGAAAGATTATCCAATGCAAAGGAGGCACCAGTCATTACAAAATGTCTTCACTTTGTATTAAATCATCATATTCACAACATTCCTGGTCTGATACAACATTTTCTTGAAAATATAAAACTAACTCCTAATCTGCTAACATGCTACTCTACTGCTAAATCTATTGCTTAAACTTGATTGGTAACCAACTTAACCAACTTGGCCAATTATTCCAACCCCTAAAAATGAGGAAGAGTGCCATACTTATAGAAATACTAGGCCCATAGGAAATAGAGCTATAGTTACAAGAACCATGGCCACCAACTAGATCAGCCCCAACAATCTGCAATAACCACCGCTTAGAAATGTATGCAACAACGACCCGATCAAACCGATCTAGGATCGCACACAACTAGGGGATGGATCCTCAAGCCATGCCCATTAATAAATGAACCCTCCATGAAAAGCAATGCGCGCACGCACCAAGAGGAAAATGAAAAACCACCCAAACCAAAGTGAAGAAAATAGATGGCCCAGATCAAACAAAACCATGTTGAATCCACCAACCAAATCAGCCCACCATTAATCAACATCAAATACGCCTACTTTGCATGCAGGAAAGGGTCTCGTGACAACACCTACAAATCATGCCCAAATCTTCAAAGTACATCCTACAAATACCAACTCAATCCAACCTGCAACCAAACAGGCCATCATTAATGCCCAAAACATCATCAAAATCCAAGTAGGTTCATAGAATTCCCAAATTTAGAGAACCAAGTAAAAAAACCCAAGCGGAGGCAGAAACAAAAATAGGTGGAGGTGAAGCCACCAGCAGAACAAGAATAGAGAGCCAAGACAGGTGGAGATGGAAAGGGAAAGGAAGGGGAATAGGACAAACAAAACCCACCCTGGTGGAAGCAGAGGTAGAATGGGAAAAGGAAAGGAAACCAAAGGGAAACCAGAAAGAGGTGAAAGCAAAACCCACCCCGGTAGAAGCGGAGGTGGAATGGGAGTGGGGAAGAGAACTCAAACTTTGTGAAGTTCAAAGTTCAGATCCATCCTAGTCCCAGTCCCGACGAAATGACAAAAGAGGAAACTAGAGAAAACCCATGAGAGGAGAACCAACCCGAAGATCAAAGACAAACGAAACAAGGAAGAAAATGAGAATGTAGGAGGCAAAGCCAGAACAAGAATGAAAAGGGATCGTGAACTCTGAAAAAGTTCAGAGTAAGATTCCATCCCGGTCCTACCTCCTAAAAAAGAAAGGGAAAGTGAAGCAAAGAAAACCTAAGGGAGGAAAGCAACCCTTAGGACAAAACAAAAAAAATGATGGAAAAAATGAGGAAGCAAGGAGTGGATCCGAGATGGGAATGAGAACAGAACCTCAAACATAGAAAAACTTCAAAGTTAAGTCCCATCCCAGTTCCACCTCCGGAAGAACAAAGGAAACAAGGAAAACAAGGAAAATCTAAGGGATAAAACCAAACCTTAGGACCCAAACAAAACAATAAGGATGAAAATAGAAGGCATAGAATACCACCCCAAGAGGACATCCGCAGGACCCCAAAAACCACTAGGAACTCAGCACAAAGGTACCCCTAGACGAAGACAAGCACCAGGAATCAAAACACCAATATTTTTAAAGATAAGCACAAAGAAGGGGCAAGCCCTTGAAACAGGCCAAAAGACCAATCCAATAGAGGGTCCCCACTTTTAGAGGGGCATGAGTGAAAAACTGCACAACAAATGGTGACTCCGCTAGGGAAATGCTCCAGAGCATTTCGATGAAAAACTGGCATCATGAATTTAGAATCTTTTGTTTCAATCCTAGCACTAGGTTACAAATAGATAAGGCCAGAAATCGCTAACAAGCCAACCTTTCCTATACTAGGGTCAAAGTGTGTGCATATGTATTTATTTTCCTTTCCTAAGTTGCAGCAGGGACCAAATTTAGTCTGACAGGGCCACCTAAGGATTTTGACCCCAAAAACAACCTAGATAGAGCCTCACTGCCAATCAGGCATCCATAGCCCCAGTGAGGTTATCACCATGACCCTCCCTAGCATAGCTCCACTACTAACTAGGCATCCATAGCCCCGGTAGAGATACTAGGATACCCTTGAAAAGGTGAACATTCTGATTTTCAATATTTTCTTTCTTTTCTTTTGATATTCTCTTTTGAGATTTTCTTTAAAATCTTTACCATTTCACCTTGTAGGCAATGAAGCCCACACTCAAGGATGAGAACCACAGCAGCACTGGAGTAGAATTTAAGATTTTCACACAGCCATACCTCCTAAAGACCATACGCAACCTCATAATTCTTAAGATTTGTGTAAAGATATAAGACCCAAATGCATTCCAGAATTCAACTTAGTCAAGTAACACTTACTCCCAGCTTATGCGACATCAAATGAAGGAAATCCACCAATTTGAAAGACCCCAAAAAGATGATAAGAGTTTGTAAAAGAAACCTAGAGAAACCCCAGACAAGCAGCCATTTATATAGATGTAACCAGCCTGGAGGAAAGTAGGACAATACCACAAAAGCACAAATTAGCAAGGAAAACCAACCCAAGCAGACCAAAGCAAACCAAAACCAGAGCAGCAGACAAGCAAAGCAAACCCAAAGACACCCAACAGAAAATAGGGAAAAAACAACACAACATAAAGGAAACCCAATCTACTTATGTACAAGGAAAGAGTTGAGAATAGCTCAAGAATGGAAATAATGCTTCAAATAATGCTCATTGATAGGTAGTGGGATATCTCCTCCAGTGAGGGTTTTCAAACAGAAGGAATTATCTCCCAGGATCTCCACGATCTGATAAGGTCTGAGCCAAATTTTGTCAAATTTTCCATGCTCCCCCTTCTTGTCATGGGCTTTATCCTAGTAGAGAATCAAGTTAGAGATCCTAAAGGCATTCACCCTGGCTCTCCTATCAAACCACCTTTTCACTATACCGTGATGTTTGGAAAAAAATCTAGGGCTTCATCTCTTCTCTCCTCAAGGTGCAACAATTCAGTTAAGAGGGCTTCACGCTTATCCTCTCCATCATAATATTAATTGATGGATTGTAGGGTAGGGATCTTCAGCTGGATGGGAAAGACAAGTTCCAAGCCATACACCAAGTGGTAAGGAGAGGTTCCTAAGGGTGTTTTTTTTCTAGTGCGGTCTGCCCAAAGAGAAAATATGAGTTGGGTATGCTAATCCTTGGGATTCTTTTCTAGTAGTTTATGGATGACTGTCAAAAGGTTCTTATTGGAAGACTCAGCCAAACTATTCCCCTATGGATAGTAATTGGATGAAAACTTTATGGTAATTCCATGGTCATAAGCCCAGTTATAAAACTTTAAAGACACAAATGCAGAACCATTGTCCCAAACTACAGCCAATGGACAACCAAAGCGAGTAATGATACCTGATTCCATGAAATTGATTACTACTTCAGAAGTACATTATTTTTATTCAAGAGCTTCAGTCCACCTAGTAAAATAATCAATTATAGTAATAATATACCTATGGCCTACAGATGAAGATGGGTTGATTGGACCAATGAAATCCATTCCCCATTTTTCAAATGGTTTTACCTCTATGACAAGTCGAAGTGGAAGAGTTGCACACCTCTCCTTGCCTGCTATAGTTTGACACACATGGCAAGTCCGCACGTGATGATTTGTTTCCTTGAACAAGGTAGGCCAATAATAGCCTGCCCTTAGAATTTGATTTACAGTCAAAGGTGTTGAACCATGGTCTGTGCCATATTTATCATGAAATTCAGTCATCACTCTCCCTACCTCTTCTTTCCCTAGGCATCTTAGGTAGACACTGTCATGATTTCTCTTGTATAAGACAACTCCCTTCATCATAAATCCACCACTCTTCAAATGTATAGCTCTCCTTTGCACTGAATTACGGAATTTGGGACATTGTTGATTTAACAAGTAGTAGATAAAGTCATCATACCAGCCCCTCGAAGAAACATCTTCAAGATTATAATGCTAGGCTACAAGGTTAGGATCCATTTTTGCCATTGTCTTGGTCAGTCCTTGCCTTCTTACCAACTTCATTGGTTGAATTTCAATATGATATTCTTGTAACATAGTCACCCACTTGGCTCTATGTTCACCCAACTCATTTTGCATTAACAAAATCTTGACTGCAAGATCAAGGACTATAGAAAAGACCTTGTTTCTCAGTATGTAGTGCCTAAACTTCTTCATAGTTTGGATCAAGGTGTAAGCCTGCTTTTCAACACTGAGATACTTCAGCTTGGCATCCTTCGAAGGTGCACTCATGAATGCTATGGGGTGCTTATTATCTTGATCAAAATTTTGTGTCAACAAGCCCCACAGGAGTGATCAGAAGCAAATGAATAGATGTAGAATGGCTTAGCATAATCAAGGCTTATCAAAATAGGGGCCTCAACAATAGCTCTCTTTATTTCTACAAATGCTTCCTTAGCCTATGTATTCCATTCAACCTTCACTTCTTGCTTCAACATGACATTTAAGGGCTTGATTATTTTTGCAAATCCAGTGATAAATTTCTTGACAAAGTTAATCTTGCCAAAGAATGACTTCATTTCTTTCTTACTTATAGGGGGTTGAATTTTGAGTATTGCCTCCACTCACTCGGGATCAATGGAAATATGCTCTGAGATAACATTTCCTAATAGCTTTCCCTCAGTGAATTCAAAGATGCATTTCTTTGGATTAAGAGAAATACCAAATTCCTTACACTTCTGGAACACTATGTACAAATCTGCAACATGATCACCTCTTCTCTTGGAAAAGACTATTAAATCATCCAAGTAGATGATTATGCACTTTCCAATGATGTATTTAAACGGAATATCCATATCCCTTTGGAATGTAGCTCCAGCATTGATTAACCCAAAGGGCATTCTCTGGTAAGCAAAGGTTCCCCATTTTGTAGTGAAGGAAGTCTTGTGCCTATCCTCATATTGAACCGTGACTTGATTGTATCCAGAGTACCCATCCAAGAAGGACATCATTTGAGATCCATTGAAAACCTAAAGCACCTCATCCAGTGAAGGGACTAGATAATTATCTTTTTCTGATGCTCTATTTAGGTTTCTGAAATCGACATAGTCTAATTTCTCCATTTTTCTTCCTGACTGAAACTAAGTTTGCAAGCCATGTTGAATGTCTCACTAGGAATATGATTTGTCTTGACAGTAATCTTTGTACTTCCTTCTGAATAATGGGCTCCAACAAAGCATTGATTGGTCTTTGTCTTTTCCTAATTGGCTTAACATTTGACCTTAGGGGAATTGTGTGTGTAATGACCAAAGTGTCATATGTCCTCAAGTCATCATAGCTCTAGGATATCACATCTTGATATGTGTGCAAGGAATCAATAATTCCCTTCCTCTCCTCTGGAGTGCACACCTTCCCAATATATACATTCTTTATATCATTTTCATCTTCTGCTCTTGATATTTAATCCTATCCAAATCAAAGATCTTTTCTAATTGCACCATGCCTCTTGGGATAGTATTAGTTTTCAAATTGAGGACTCCTCCTAGGTCAATTTTGGCCTCCTAAGGCTCAACCACATCAATTACTTCAGAAGCAAATAAATCACAACTAGTAATAAAATCAAGAATGTGCCTATCATCTTCAAATACCTAAAAAATTGGTGACATTGTCAGGAACTAAGGGTACCAGAACAAGCTCCACATTGAATTTATTTAATCTTGAAAGTGACAAATATTGTAATGTACTTGCTACTTGTGCTAGAGAATCAGCAGTCTGATTCTTACTCTGAGGTATCAATTGAATGTTGAAGGCATAAAATCCTTCAATAAGGTCCCAGACTCTCTGTTTGTAACTGGCCATCCTTCTATCATGACATGAATATTGTTTTCTCACTTTCTTGACCACGAGCTCGAAATATCCAAACACTTGGATTATTTTAACTTTCTTTCTTAATTCCATTAGTAGCCCATGAACTAGGGCTTCATACTCGGCTACATTGTTAGTGCATTGGAATTGGATTCTATGAGCAGCAAACTAGGTTTTACCCTTAGGACTGATCGGCTCAAGCCCTGCTCTAGCACCTTGTTTGGATTTGGATCCATCAAACCTTAATATCTAGCAGTCATTAGCTCCTGCTTCTCTTGGAATGTATCTATCCTTACTATCACCCAAAGGTTCCTCGGGAGGTTTTGGATCCTTCCCCCTTTGTCTATTTTGAATGATCCTTATGCTTGACTCAAAAGTTTGAGTCATATTGATATGCCTTTGTGCCTGATCTACTACAGTTTGACACAATAAACATTCTAATTTTGGGTGGGGAGCATCATGGATTTGGCACCAATTAGGAAGAATCAATTCTTAAAAGTTCATATTTCTACCTAGCTGCATTTGATCCTCTATAGATTTTTGGATAAACTCTTGGAAGTTATCCAACAAGTTGAGTTTTCTTTCGTCTTGATCACTCGATTCTTTCATTTATTCAAATTGTACTTTGGAGTTGTTGGCATCTGATGTGGGTTCACCAGAAGAGCCTTGCAACATCAATATTTCCTCTATGTCTGTAGCAGGGGAGGCTAGGACATAGTTCCCCATAGTGACTTTTGTCACCAGTATCTCATTTGAAGTATTCTGATATTCGGTGATGACATACTTCATTCTCGGTTCTCTCTCAATTTTGATCTAATTTGGGACTCCTTTCCAGGGGAGCCACATATGGGAGTGGTATGTGGATGTGTACCCATTGAGTGCCTTGGTGAAATCCCTACCTAAGATTAGACCATAGGTGTGAGGAATGTTAGCCTCCTAAATATTGAGCACTTGTTGCACTCTAGGGTATGAGGCAACTTGCATGATGATCATAATTAGTTCTCCTACAATGTTCACCTCTGCTTTGTCTAGTTGGGTGAATTTCTTTTGAGAAGTCGTAGGGGTAATACCAAGAGCCCTATAGATAGAAAATGGCATAACATTAGTGGATGCCCCTGAATCTAGTAGGAAGTTGTGCAGATTTTTACCAAATATGCGAATGGAAATTAGAAAAGGAGGGGTTTGCATTTTTCCTTGGAATAAAATCAACTGTGAGTCAACTTGGGCAGCCTAACTCTTATCTTTTTCTTTACCCCTATCCCTGGGTTGTGATTGACTAGGACCCTTGGGTGCTTGTGAACTAGGAGGCCTTGCAACCGCCTCATTGGTAGCTACTCCTAGTGTCTCTATACTTGAATTAAAAGACCCAAGGACTACATTTCTGATTTTAGGAACTCTGAATAACTCAAAAGAAGAAAGACTCACCTTTACCCTTCTAAGTTCCTCAATGACATATTCTCCTAGTTGTTCCACGTTCAAATCAGTGTGGAGATCCTTGGAATGACTAGCTTTCTTGTCCTTTGTTCTATCAGCAATGCTTCCTTTGGAAACATCTGGTTGTCCTTCTTTTGTGAGGTATTGTGTTGGAACCTGAGGTTAGGACAGATTTTTATTGGCATGTGGGTCCAGTGGATGTAGTGAACGGTCCTCCAACTTGTGGATTCCTATGGGGATTTCTCCTTAGATCATATTTTCTAACAAGTTTCTGAAACATTTGCACTTCCTCAAAACCAACCTCTTCTTCATCCAATGGGCCATTGCCATTCTTAGTTTCTTCATTAAACAGCTTAGAGATTTCATCTACATTGAGTACTTGGTCAGCTTCTTCATTCTGACTACTTGATTCCTCCTCTGGTTCATTCTCCTCATCCCTTGGGAAAGGAGCATGATTCAATACTAACACTGGGGAATCATAGGGATTTGAGGGCACCAACTCATGGCTGGAGGAGTTGTTTTCAACTTCATATTGAAAAATGGAAGCAGTGGTTTAAATTCATGGTATTCAAGCTTGGAATGTTGACTGGTCTTGTGAAGCCTACACCATCTGGACAAATCGGCCTCGGCTAGGTACACCCCACCTAGAAGTTTCTCAGGATTGGAAGGTTGATCTAGTGGAGTGGGAACCCCTCCATTGTTAGGCCCAGTGTTCCATGGCCTATTCTGCCTAGGTGGTTTTCTTCTTTCGAATCCTTGTCCACCTTGTTGATTTCTATCAAAGTTATGACTAGAACCTTGTCCTCTTTCAAAGTTCTAATTTATGTCATAGTATTGCCCTCTATTATAATTTGATTGCATGCTCTTCTGATTAGCTTGGAGTTGATTGTTCTGGTTCCTCAAGTAAGTTACGTCCATGTTCAGCTTCTTTACTTGTTCAGTTAGCTCATTTAAACTTTCTTTATCCAGATTGTTGTAAGGGACTGGATTCACAGTGTTTAGGGAGTTCCTTGACACTCCTCTGGAACCAATAGACTGATTCAAAACTTCTGAGTTTTGTAGATATGTGGGGAAATTACCTTGGGGCTATGAATGGAGGGGATGGTTAATAGTTTGTTGGGGATAACCAAACATTGGCTGGACCTAGTTTATTGGATGACCCGGGTGAGGGACCAAAGGCAACTATTGAATAGGATTCATGATGGGCGTGTGATTAATTAGAGCCTGGGTGAGAGATTGGACTTGGCTTGGGTGAGCAACTGTTCCAAGAGATGGTAGAGGTCCAAACAAGTGTTGCCTCAGGTCCGTACTAACCTTAACCGCCTCCATATATGCAACGAGCAAGGTAGTTGGTGGATTAGTTCTCCACTTAAGGAAAGTGGAGGTAAGGTTGTCAAGGGCTTCAAAGTAGACCTCTAAGGCAATATCCTCATTTCCAACATAAGGTGCTTGGATTCTAGTTTATGATCGGTGGAACCTATTGTTGAACGATCCTATGGGTTCATTGACCTCTCTTTTTACCCCAATAAATTTCATGTATAGCTCATTAGCACTGATGGGGATCTTGAATTTTAGCAGGAATGCAACCTCAAGTTCTGCCTAGTTGTGGATGGAAGCAGCGGGTAAGTGGTTATACTAGTAAAAGGCCTCTTCTTTTAGCAAGTAGGGGAAGAGTTTGCATGCAACATCTTCATGGTTAATTCCTCTATCCCTAAGAAAAGTCTAAAATATCCTAATATGCTCCTTTTTTGTCCTATTTGGTTCATTCATATGAAACTTTGAGAAAAAATGCTCAAGGTTCTTGGGCATAACATTGTAGTTGTTAAATGTCAAGGGTGATGGGTTATTTTCCAATAAATCCATTGGTGGAGGCGGTAACGGTCGGTGGATGACTGGTTAGGGTTGTGGAATGGAACCAGTCTCAAAATCAAATGAAGATGGAGTGGGTAGTGGTGAAGATGATGAAAATGATGGATTGGATGATGATTCATCCCTTCTTCTGGTCCTTGACCTGGTTGGAGGTGGCAATTCTTGGAACTCTTCTTCTTCTCTATTTATGGATTTGGTTCTCCCTCTGAGCCTCCCAAGAGAAATGGCAGTTATAAAATGTTCTAGCTTCCTTTTTGGCCCTCCTTCTAGCACCAATCTTGTCAGTCTTAGCTCATCCTCTATCCTAAAACCTAGTGCGTCTGTAATCGGCTCCTCTAGTGTAATTTGTGGCAGTTGGTGATGAGCATACCACGTAGAGAATCTGACTGTCACTCCTGCCTCTTCTCTCCCTCTAGTCCTACCTAGATAGGGTACGAGATTTAGTGTCTCCCAATGCTCCCTCACAAACTCAAGTCTAATCATCTCCCCCCATGGTCACTCTCGCGTGATCCATCTGAAGCTCTCTGGTCCATGTGGAATGTCCTGTGAAAGCCCAAACTATTTGGTCACCCTGTCTGGCCTATGTGACTCTAATATATGTGGTTCCTTCCTAACTATATAGCATTAGGTACAGAAGTGTCATTTGTGCCTCTCCTCATCTCTCCTCTATCTATAAAACTGTTGTGTCATGTAATGCCTCCATACTATCTGATCCTCCTGAAGATCATCTAGTAGCCTCCCCCATCCATTCAGATCCCTGAAGCCCTCTTAATGCCACACCCAGCCATACTTTGTACCATATCAATATGACACTAGTAGGGTCTCATCCTCCATTCCTCTCACCATGTCTAGCTATTGTTTGGTGTTTCTGCACGGCAACAACTCAAACAGAATAAATGTTATCATATCTCTCTTAAAAGGTTGATCTCTATGAAGAGAGAGATAACCCCAAGGTATTTTGGGTGTCAAGTTATGATAATGTAGTAGAAAAACCTCAGTGATAGAATGTGAATATGCTGGTAATCATAAGGGGTTTTACATGCAAGTACTGGAAGCTCTAAACTCATCAAATTTAAGATATAGTGATGCTTCTACTTCAAGTTATAACCATTTAATAAAAGAAACAACAAAAGGTGAGGGTTTTAGAAGTTCTAATTGCTAACATTATTTCTAAGACTAACCATGCAAATGATGGAATATTTGGAATGGACCAATCCCTTAAATTAGTTTCTGGTTGACTCAGGCTATACCTACAATCTTAAAGAGAATAGTGCAATCTTCTAAGGTGTTAAATATTTTCAGGCTGTAGGCATTCATTCAAGAAGGTTGAATGAATACATAGAGTCGAACTAAGCACTTGGATATGAGGTGTGTAGATACCTAAAATTGGTCTAGGCCTGCGAACACCACTTTCAACATAATTTTCTATAGTCCATGGTCATGATTAAATAATGTCAATTATTTAATTACCCTTTCTAATACATTTCCTCCATTAATTAAATATCTCTTTTTAATTAATTCATTAATTTATCATTAATCTTTATTCAACTTGATTAATTAAATAAATCATATTTATTTAATTATGTCGCTAACTTATTAAATCTTCTTTCAATTAAATAATTTATTATTTATTTACCCCTTTTATCATATGTCAACTATAATTAAATATATTTATTTAATTATTCATTTAACCCCCTTTTCAACTATAATTAAATATTTATTATTTAATTATTCAATTCCACCCTTTTCGAAAGTCAAATTAAATAAATTATCTTTATTTATTTAATTAAATCTTCTATTTTCAAATGTTGAATTAAATTAACATTTAATTCATTTATGTCATATTCCTCTATCATTTAGTTATCTAAGTCATTCACTCGCCTTCTGACTTGAGATCTATTTTTAGTTCTTGAGTTATCTCTGAATTTAATTGTTGATCATTTCTGTAGGAAGACTCTCTGTCACAACTAGTCGATTAACTAGTTCTAACTCATATGCATGTATGCATATATTACTTAAATATATTTTATTTAATTAATTAACTTAATTATGCATTCGAATTCCTCATCTTTGAGTTCTAACTTTGTCTTTGACATTCAAAGTATATTTCTTCTATTTTCAAAGATTCTTAACTGAAGATTAAGAACTTGTTCTATTTTTAGTCTTTCTTGACTCATGTTCTAACTCATGTTCTATCTGACAGAACTCACATCGCATGGCATTCATCAATCTCATCCATCGATCTCTCTTTCAATCTGAGCCGATCATTCAAAAACACCAAATCTATAAAATGGCCTGTCATAATCATTATTTCTCCTCCCGAAATCATTATACATTTTTGAGAAGAGAACAATCTTTGATATTTTGCTTAGACATTCAACATGGCTATACTTGCATTCAAACACATAAATCTGAGGGCAAGAATACTAAAAAGTAAAAATGGAGAAGAGAAATGGAGATAATTCGAAGGGATGAATGCATATTCGGTGAGATCAATTCAATTTGTTTAGTTTTTATCATGTTTTCATATTCGTTCTTTATTGTTAGATTTTTAGATTAGTTTTGATTTAGATTAGGATTAACAATTGTTTGTTCTAGTTGCAGATCTTATCACAAGACTTTATCCTAATGTTACAAGGTGCAAGTTGACCTTACACAACATTCCCACAATCAAGAAGTTGCCTAAGATAGGAACCAAGGATTGCTACAACACTCTGGATATTAAATCATCAGCATTACGAACTAAATCGAAACTACATCCAAACATTCTCAAGCGATTTTAAAGATGGAACAAGAAAAATGCAATATTATCCAATGAAAAGGAGGAACCAATCATGACACAATGTCTTCACTTTGTATTAAATCATCATATTCACAACATTCCTAGTCTGTTACATCATTTTCTTCAAAATATAAAACTAACTCCTAATCTGCTAACATGCTACTCTACTGCTAAATCTATTGTTAGTGTAATTAATATTTAATTACACTTGCATAACTTTACTTAGGTTTTGCTTAGGTAATAATTAGTTTACTTAATTAATAAGTAAGCTTTATTTAGTTGAGTTTTTTTAGGTCAACATTAGGGTTGCATACATTGCCTTTATAAGTAATTCTCTTATTGTAATTTCTTAATTCTGAATAATATCAATTTGCACATTTCATGCAAAGCTCTACTTTTTTCTGTTTTTCTCTTTTGTGTAAGGTGTTTAGGTTTGCATGTCTAATCTAGGGTTTCTAACATGGTATCAGAGCCTTGACATGCAACCCCTTCTCAAATTCTGGAGAAATTCATTGCAGAGTTCGTTCGGGGTTCCTCGAGGATTTCATGCCTTGAGCTCATCTATGCGGCATTTTGGATCAGATCAGGCTTCACCATTGGATTCAGAGCACTGGAAAAAGCTAGGTTTGGCTTTCATTTTGCAGATTTTAGCCATGATTTTCCAGATCTGTTAGGGTTTCAACCTAGGTGATTTTTTGCAAGCTCTGGAGGTTGTCATTTTTTCGAAGCATCCTAGAGCAAAACAAACACCGCCATCGCATTCGTAGTGCCCCAAAACCCTAAGATGGCCTTTCGTTTCATTGATTTTGGTGAAGTTGGTTCAGAGGGAAAAAAAATTTGCCAGGGAGGTCGTACGGCCTCCTCGACATGCATTTCGATGCAAGTTTTTGCACGAAAATAAAAAAAAAAATCCAAAAAGAGCAAAAAATCTGCTTGGGTTTTTGCGCCCGTAGTTCAAACGAATTCCACCGCCGAGCGGCCACCAGGCAACCACTAGCCCGCCGTCGCCATCAGTGGCCCGAGCTCCGCCCCCGCGGGCCCTTAACTCCAGTTCGCAAGTCGTATGGGGCACCAGGCCCCTCGCGCCTAGCCCCCAGCCAGCTTCTGCACATCTTGCGTGGTCACATGGGTGACGAGCGGCTCTGCCCCAACCCTCTATCCACTAGCCCCTGGTCGTATGCAGGACCAGGGGCCAATTTTTTTAAGCCCCCTGGGCTACCTGCATGCCTTATTGGCCATTCTGGAGCACTTTCACCAAATCGGGCGTAACTTTTGCGTACGGAGTCAGTTTTTCACAAACAAGATATTGTTGGAAAGCTGGTTCCGAGATCATTCTATTGGTGTAGGTTATTTTTCCTGATTATGTTCCAATTTTATGTTGCAGGTCCTGGAACTCAAATGTTGTTGGTTTCACTCTGGAGGACATATCTTTTGACTCGGTTATCCTTTCTTCGCCATTCTTGCGGCATTGGAAAGTTGGTTTAGTCCTCTACATAGATCTAAGGTCTTGTTTAATTTTCTATTTATGCATGTTTAGGAATACTCTACTTTTGCAGTCATTGGGGATTGTAATAAATGAACTCTTATAAAGTTCCATCAGGGGGGTTTCTTGCATAATAATCTTCATTGTATTTTGATGGTAACTTGCATGGGTTGTAATCTTTTTTCTTAGTTTCTTTTGGCCACATTTTTGTCTTAGCTTGACACATATCAGATTCATATCGGTTCACACTTTAGATTGAGATCCTATGGTTAATGATCTGCATTGGATCCATATCAGTCTGAGGGCCACTACATTTGTGGTTAATGTTCCAGAGTCTTTATGCTACTTTTTCCCAAGGAAGAGTTTCAGTCTTATTTTGACATCGACATCAAAATTCATGGCTTCTAGATTCTGTCATCATCATATCATCTATTGTTGCTTTATGGATTCTAGGGTTGTTCCAGTTTGGTGTTTTCGAGTGTTCTGTGGCATCGGGTCTGCTGTTGCATTATTATGATTTCGATATGGTTTCTTGTAGACAGAAGTATCTTTCCTTGCTTGCCAAATTATGGTTCCAGTGTTTCTCCACAGTGTTCTTCTAGTGCTTCTTTGTAACAGTCATCTCATTGTAGGGGGGGTTGTTCCACTGGGTTTTCCTTCTCTACCTCATTATTGCATTTGTAAATGGGTACCTGATCAGACCTTGTTGTCGAGACCCATTCATGATTTCTGGCATTCATCTTAGTTTTAGGTGCATGCTTATCTAGTCTCCCTAAGTTGCACTTATGGGGGGTGTTAGTGTAATTAATATTTAATTACACTTGCATAACTTTACTTAGGTTTTGCTTAGGTAATAATTAGTTTACTTAATTAATAAGTAAGCTTTATTTAGTTGAGTTGTTTTAGGTCAACATTAGAGTTGCATAAATTTATTTTATAAAGAAATTCTTTTACTGTAATTTCTTAATTTTGAATAATATCAATTTGCACATTTCATGCAAAGCTCTGCTTTTTTTCAATTTTTCTCTTTTATGGAAGGTGTTTAGGTTTGCATGTCTGATCTAGGGTTTCTAACATCTATTTCTTAAAATTGATTGCTAACCAACTTGGCCAATTATTCCAACCCCTAAAAATGAGGTAGAGCACCATACTTATAGAAATATCAGGCCCACAGGAAATGGAGCTAGGGTTAGAAGAA
The DNA here is from genome assembly GCA_007115665.2 of Sequoiadendron giganteum. NCBI lineage: Eukaryota > Viridiplantae > Streptophyta > Pinopsida > Cupressales > Cupressaceae > Sequoiadendron > Sequoiadendron giganteum. The sequence continues at coordinate 811,146,930 of CM021102.1, forward strand.
ACCACGACCATCAACTAGATCGGCCCCGACAATCTACAATAACCCGCTGCTCAACAATGAATGCAACAAGAAACCCATCAGATTGATCTTGGATCACACGCAATGAGGGGATGGATCCTTGAGCCATGCCCATCAATAAATGAGCCCCTTGTGGAAAACAACGCACGCAAGCACTTGGAGGAAAACAAACAACCACCCAAACCAGAGCCGAGAAAACAGACAGCCCAAATCGAACAAAACCATGCCAAATCCACCAACCAAATCTGCCCACCATTAATGAACATCAAATGCACCTACCTTGCATGTAGGAAAGGTTATCGTGACAACACCCACAAATTGTACCTGACAACACCCGCAAATCACGCCCAAATCTTCAAATTACATCTTGCAAATACCAACTCGATCCAACCTACAACCAAATGGGCCATCATTAATGCCCAAAACATCATCAAAATCCAAGCAAGTTCATAGAATTCCCAAAGTCAGACAGCCAAGTGAAAAACGTAAGCGGAGGTGGAAACAAAAATAGGCGAAGGTGGAGCCATAAGCAAAATAGGAACAGAGAGCCAAGATAGGCGAAGGTAGATATGGAAAGGGAAAGGAAGGGGAATAGGAGAAAGAAAACCAACCTCGGTGGAAGTAGAGGTGAAACAAGATCGGGAAAGGAAACTAAAGGGAAACCAAGCAAAGTCGAAAGAAAAACCCACCTCGAAGGAAGCGGAGGTGAAACAGGAGCGGGGAAAGAAACACTAACTTTGTGAAGTTCAAAGTTCGGATCCATCTTGGTCTCAGTCCTGATGAAATGACAAAAGAGGAAACCGAAGAAAACCCATGGATGGAGAACCAACCCGGAGGCCGAAGACAAATGGAACAATGAAGAAAATGAGAATGTGGGAGGCGGAGTTAAAACACGAATGAAAAGGGATTGCGAACTTTGAAAAAGTTCAGAGTAAGATTCCATCCCGTTCCCACCTCCAAAAAAAGAAAGGGAAAGCAAAGCAAAGAAAACCTAAAGGAGGAAAGTGACCTTTAGGAAAAAACAAACAAAACGACAGAAAAAATGAGGAAGCAAAGAGCGGAGCCAGGATGGGAATGGGAACCGAACCTGAAACTTAGCAAAAATTCAAAGTTAAGTCCCATCCCGGTTTCGCCTCTGGTAGAACAAAGGAAATAAGGAAAAAAATGGAAAGCTAAGGGATAAAACCAACCCTTAGGACTCAAACAAAACAAAAAGGAAGAAAACATAAGGCAAAGAAGACCACCCCAAGAGGACATCCACAAGACCCCAAAAACCACCAGGAACTCAACAAAAAGGCACCCCTAGACAAATACAAGCACCAAGAATCAAAACCCCAAGATTTTAAAAGATAAGCACAAAGAAGGGGCAAGCCCCTGAAACAGGCCAAAAGACCAAGCCAACAAAGGATCCCCACTTTCAGAGGGGCATGGGTGCAAAATTGCACAACACTAGCCTGGCCATGCTAATGTGCTCCCAAGCCCATAGATGTAGTTGTGTCAACTGTGTCATGTTGAGCACCTCTTGGTAGCACACAATGTGCATGTCTTTATATAGTTGGGCCAAGACGCATGGACCCCATGCAAAATCCCCCTCTCTCCCCTCGACGATATGTCAAATCACCTCCATGTAGCTAAGGCTGCAAAAGTGTCCACTTCTTTCTGGTATCCGCAATCCACTAATCATTCTACACAAGTATAGTGGAAACGTTGGTACCCCCAACCCCAAGCATCTGTCCATATCCAACCCCTACCTCTACACAGGATGGTCCTCTCATCCAAAACAGGACCCATAGAGTTTAATCTAGCACCATTCCCTCTGATCTTGTCATGCTCACCAGGTGGCCTACTATAGGTAGCCTCAATATCTGCCATACATCCTCTAGGATCATTGTCATCTCCCCTATCAGGAGATGGAAAGTCAAAGTCTCTAAGCTCCAGTGCTCTATAAGGGCTATCAACATCGCCTGATGAGCTTTGATCATTGTGTATCCTAGCAAATGTAGGAGCCCTGCTCATGATAGGGCCTCATTGTCCGCTTTGTTCATGGCTTTTCCCATTGCCTCCAACACCTTCAATCACCTCTCATGTGTCTGTAGATTGTCAAACTGTTGCATCCACATCACACAAACTGTCAGCCATCTCACACTTTCTTTCATCGATCCCTCTTCTTCATTTCCTAACCCTAGGTTGTCTTCTCACTAATTCTTTCTCTCCCCTCCCTTAAGAAAATTTACTCCATTTTCTCGAATTCTTTTATTTTTGCCTCTTCTTTTTTCTTTTTTCCCTTCTTTCTTCCCCCCCTGGCCCTCTCCCTCTTCAAGGTGGGACCACCCCTCAAGGGGTGCATCCGCCCCTTTTGGGGTGCCACCATCCCTTTTGGGGCGGGGCTGGCCCTCAAGAGGCGCAGTCGCCCATTTTGGGGTGTTGTTGCCCCTTTTGGGGCAAGGTCGCCCCTCAAGGGGTGTGGTCACCCTTTTTGGGGTGCGGTCACCCCTCAAGGGGTGAGTTCTCCCCTCATGGGGGCACAACTACCCCTCTTTGGGGTAGGGATGCCCCTCTTGGGGCACGACCGCCCCTCCTTGGGGCGGGGTCGCCCCTCTTGGGATGGGTCTGCCTTTTCCCAGGTGGGAAAAACTAACTCATTTACCCATCCATTGGGTGGATCTTCCCTCCCTTCCCCAACACCTCTAATAGGTGATTCTACCTACCCAATGGGAAACATTGACATTTCGCCCTCTACCCATTTTGCTAAACTATCCTAATCCCAAAACCCATATTTTTAAAATGCACCAAAACTTAACAATAAATCAAAAAATGCTTAAATTCACAAAGCGGGTTTTGAACCTAATTTGGCATGGAACTGCGTGCTCATGGAAGAAACGTCATGCCTCATCCCTCAAGAGGATGATGTTGTCATTGTAGTCCTCTGGAATTTTCATCTCCTAGTCGCCTTCTTCTCCTCTCTTTTCTCTCTCACTCAACTACCATGTGTGCAAATGAGGAATAGTATTTTCTAAAATTACTATATATAACTTTTCCCTCCTTTTACCCTTTTTAAGTTAAGGGTATTTTTCCCCTTTATTTAACCATCTTTTAGTTCAAGTAATCCTCTAACTTCTCAAGGCTTCCATTTGCACACCATGTGTCTGTTTGACTCCGTTCAAAAGTCAATCTTCATTTTTTTTTATCTCTTTCCAATGGTACCTTCCATTTCTTCATATCGAGAAGTCACCCAGGGCCCCTTTTTCTTCCCCAACTACCCTCTTAAGGTGGCATACCCTACCATTTTCATCCACTCCTCCTTCTTAGTCACTTTCCTAGGAGATCAAGGAAATTCCCCTCACTTCCCTCCATTCGGGCAGCTCACACAACCTCTCCCATGACTAGGGCATCATTTTCTAGTCGCTTCCACTATAGAGTCATATGCATTTTCATTTTCTGTGAACTAGTGCCTTCCATTTTCAAAATTCATGAATTTTGAGAGGATGAGAAACTTAATATATTTTTCCTATAAATACAAGTCAGACGAATGCCCTAATTGTTCTAGTGGTTCCTTTGCTCTCCTTTGATGCCAATTCCATGAAACAATGATTTCAATTGAGCACACCCTGATATGCAAAAACTTTTATGCTTCATGGCACCATTAATGTCTTTACTGAGACAAGAATGCTGCAAGTTTTTTAAAATTCTCGTTGTCACATCAGGGATAATATCGGCAAGAAATTTCAAATCTCTAGCCTATCTGCCTATTCAACGTTCACCCATCCACTAAGACGTCTTGCAGTTTCCTCGACATCACAAGTCTCCCCGATAGTTTCTTTTTTCTTTTTATTTTTATATCGCCATTTCACCGAAGAAAACTATCACCTAGTTTTAACGAATCAAACCAACGATTCTTCACCTTATTCTAAAATCTCTTTGTCTCACCGAGATATTCACTTTTTCAACTTATGTCACCAACACCAAGTAAGTGCTCTATCGACAGAATGATACTCACTATGATGTCTCTTAGATCTCCCCATTGAAACATATCTCACTTATATGATTTTTCTTCGGCAAGACCACACACATTGTCTTCTTGATAAGCTTTATATCTGCATGCTTAGTTCTGTCAGTGTAACCCGAGGGGTCGATAAGAATCCCCGAACTCTCCCCGACATCATTTTTCTTACTGAATGATTCTTCCCTTTGCTTTATCGGCAAGACTAGTAATGCTTCAAGTAGTGCTTTGAAATCTCACTTCGATGACCATAGTCTCTCTGATAGACTTTATTTTATTCCAATCGGTAAAAGATAAATTAGCTCGGTATGACCTTACATCGTCATGTCGATACCTTTTGTCTTGCCGATAAGAAATGTAAATCCACCTTCCCCTGGTGTATAACTTTGTCGGTATGACACATATGATGTCTTGTTGATATGTTGAGGAAATGTATATTATCATCGGTGAAACCTGCATCAACTTATGTCGATATTTTCAAATGTTAAAAATTCAAAGCCAAATGGAATTTATGGGGCTATATGGAAAAATTTAATCTGTACTTTGGTAAAAAATGCTATGTGAGTAATTTTATGTCTATATTATGAACCTTTTTTGGGAAACTAATAAGCATGAAGGGTTAATGAGGTTATCAAAATTTCACAGTTACAACAACATCCACAGCCCACATCTTAAAATTGCATCGACTCACACAACCATGTCACCCCCTAGAGGTTGCCCATGTTTTTGTCTTTTCCCAGTGTGTACCCAAGGTGATGAAAGTGAATACTGAATCCCCTGAGAAAACAATCTGTGGTGATTATATGGTGAGTGTCATGGGGGAAAATTCTTCCCTCCCCTTGCACTGTGTTTGAAATGATGTTTGGCTAGTGACACAACTGACTTTCTACACTATCGTTCGTAGTCAAGGTTTCCATTCAGTGTGGCAATAGATAAACTCCCTCAGGAGACCTTCCAATTTTTAGATCAAAGATTTGTGGGATGGTTATCTTGCTCACTTTCATTGAATATGGGTTTCCCCAAAATTCACTTTTGATTATAGTGGGTTGGAAAACCTGGCTTTGGTTGTTCCCACTTGGGTTGTTCCTCTTGGGTGAGTACTTTTCCCCACAAGAGCAGGCCCTCTAAAGGATGTAAGAAAGCATAAACATTGCAGGAAAATGAAAAAAGGCACTCTGGTATTCTGATCACCCAGTTAAGGGGAGAGCATAGACCTATTGCCACAGACAAAGCAAACAATGTTCTTTTTATAGCACTAAATGACAATGATCTAAGCTAAGTGAAGATGTTGCTTCACAATAGGCATGGGGTTCATTTTAACTACAAAAATAGTGTGTGGTGACTACCCTAGATTGCTTCATTTTAAACCGTGTCTATCCTAGGGTTGCTTCTTTTTAAACCAGAAAGATCCTGTCTACGGAAGGTGTCAGAATCAGGATCCTTTTTTACAAAGCCCTTGTATGCGCTAAAATAGGCCACCAATGTGCCAAAACAGTTAACGAATGCGCTAAAAGATCAATCTGATATGCGTGAAAACAGGCCGTCTATGTGCAGAAATAGTCCATGGATGTGCTGAAATATTCCATCTATGCGCCAAAACAGTTAGTCTATGCGTCAAAACAATCATTCTATGCACCGAAACAGTCTGTCTATGCACCGAAATAGTCCGTCTATGCACTGAAATAGTTTGTCTATGCGTCGAAATAGTCTGGGGATGTGCTAAACTGAGACTCATATGCGCTAAAGCACAACTCCAATCCTTCACCTATCATAAAATTTTTGCAATAAAAATATTAAAACGGGGTGGATGCCCCACGATGGGCGCCAAAAATGTGTGAGTTAAAATATATAGATTAATTAAACAATAAACTAACACACCAATAAGACATTAAATTGAAAGAAAACTAATTAGAAAACATAAATGCATACTCTAATAACAACAGCTTCCTCAAATTCATCCCATTGTCCTCTATCTCCAAGGATTTGATTAAAGTTGTTGGCTCTCAGTTGTGTAAGGAGCAGCTTGTTGAAATGATAGCTTAGGAGAATGAGATTGATTGCAAATGCATATCCATTGTTAATGATTTAAACTATGAATTTGAAATGCTAATGATTCTATGATGCTAAAATGGTTATTCGAATGCAACTATAGTAACTACGTATGAAATCTAGGATGAAATCTACTTACCAAATGGCTATATTTATAGATTATTGAAAGGAAAAAATCCAGTTGGCGGAAATCGACAGTTGAAATTCAAACTTGTCAGGATGAATGGTGAGAGATGGAGAAGTTGAGAGAAAGTTGGAAGGTTGAGAGGAAAGTGGAAGAATTTTTTCAACCCACAAGACCATCCTCATTCAAAAATGGAGACAAACATGGAATTTATCTTCATTTATGAAAATTGGTTGAAGTTGAGGATAATTGCTCAATTAAATAAATAAATTTATTTAATTTCTTGTGACATGTGCAAATAGAAGTTTCCATAATTTAAATAATTAATATTTAATTATGTGGGAAATGAAAAAGAAAGATAATTAAATATTTTACCATATTTAATTAAGTGGGGTGAAAAGGATATTTAAATATATAATATTTAAATATGGGATGAATCATAATATTCCCTTGTTTTGAATTTAAACATTCAAACTTTAGAAACAAAATGATAATTAAATAAATAAATTATAAAATTTATTTAGTTTAATTAAGAGGAAAGTAGCAATAATTAAATAAACTTATTTATTTAATTAAACTAGAAGAATTAGAAAAATGAACAATATAAATAAATAATTAAATTTTTTTATATGTAGATGAATTTAGAATATTAATTAAATAATTCATATTTAATTAATTATCAGTTTGAATAACCGTGACCATTTCTAGATGTGTACATTTTGCCCCTCTTTGAAGTGATGTGTTTTACGCATTGCTTCAAAAAAAATTTCCCCATAATTTAGAAATTATCGATACTATATGCCCCCTCAAGAGATAAATCACATGATTTGAATGATAATGAGGATTATTTGAAAGGATGTTGATGATTTTTAGAGATTTTAGGCGATTAACTCTCGAAATATCATTTTTCCTAGTAAAAATTTAAATATTTTCACATTTTTACCCCCTTTAAAAGGTGAAAAGTCATTGTCATTTGAACACTAACCTTTGGTAATTTTGAGAGCTCTAAGAGGTAAAAATAAGATGCCAATCCATTATGAGCACCACAAATTCGAGCGAGCCCACCGGTATCAGAGACTAGCTGCATATGGACCTCCGGTAAGTCAACTTGATCCTCTTCGTAAAATTTTTTTATTGATTTTCACATTTTTTCAGATTTTTTAAATTTTTCAATTCTTATTTTAGCGCATATGAGCCATAGTATAGTGCATAGGTTAGATAAAATCATGCATAATAAGTAGCGCGTAGATGCAAACAAGTCGTGCATAGGATGCTAGATTAGCACATAGCGTAAATCGACGCATAGGATGACTAAAATAGCGCATACAAAAATGCTCGCCACGTTGGATGCTAGATTAGCATATAGGGTAAATTGGTGCTTAGGATGGCTGAAATAGCACAAACACTTGATAAAATAGCCCATATACTAGATAGATTTGTGCATAGGTGGAATCGCACATTGACGACCTATTTTAGCACATCTATGGATTAAAGTTGCACATACATGGTTTAGCGCATTGATGACCTGTTTTGGTACATCCATGAATTGTCCCAAATTTGAAATTTTGAAGAAAATTTTATGAGTGTTTGATGATGTTGCTAGATTAGAAAACTGATTTTATGCTTTTGAAAAACGTCATGATTAGATTAGCTCGATTTGATAAACTTTGTCTTCATGCTTGAAGAAAAAATAGGTCGGATAAATTTTCTTTCTTGTTTGAAAGACAAATAATAATGATGTTGAGTTGATTGACTATTAAATTTGTTTCCATGCGATATAAAAAACAAATAGTAGAAATGATAGATAGATTTGCTTTCGCGATTGAAAGACAAAAATAGATGAAAATTTTACTTGCCATTTTTGTTTGAAGAAACAAATAAGATTTGATTTCATTGAACGTGCTTGATATATTGATTGATTTATATATCCCTTGCTGATTGATTTGCATTATTTCTTGTTATGTCATACAGGAGGAATTTAACCTCCTCCATATTAGAGAGAGATTTCCTCAGACATGGGAGATGTTTCCTCAATTGTCACAAGATGATTTAGAGGTGATATAGTAGTGTGGTTTGAGTCCACTATTGAGGATCCCGCAGTATCTGATCAATAGGGCACTGTTGATTACATTAGCTGAGAGGTGGCATAGCAAGCATAACACCTTTCATTTGCCCACAGGAGAGATTACTGTGATGTCGAAGGATGTGTACAGGATCTTGGGTATTCTTGTAGTTGGTGAGTTTGTGATCTACAATCACAAGGAGATTAGAGGGACTGATGCTTTGAGGATCCTCATGTCTCCATATATGAGATTCCCTGGAAGGAGATGGTGGAGAGATATGCCCTACTGCTATCAGTTTTAGCAGATTTCATCGGTGGTTTCCTTTGTCTTGATCGTAGGGAAAAGGGACTACCAGTTGGGTGGGGTAGGATTCTGGAGGATATGCTTCTCCACCGTACTAGATATACATGGGGATCATGTATGCTTGCCCATCTATACCATGATTTTCATCAGGTTGTATACACAGATGGGAAGAGTCTCTCCTACAGAGTTACTCTGCTACAAATATTTGCATGGGAGCATTTTTCCATTACTCGTCCCATTGTTTGGAGGGATTGTCCTCTTGGTTTCCCATACACTTATGCTTACACAAGTCCCCTTGTCCAGCCAAGGCTGGGCAAGCTAGACTACTGGCGGTGTGTGTTAGATGATTTGGATATAGTCATCTAGATACCATATTTAGATTGTGATCCATGGGAGGTGGATGATATAGAGTTTCCTTACTGCACGAGGTCGAGATACTTGTTTGGGCGGACTCCTTTCATTATTGAGCAGTTTCTGGTGATGAGAGTCCTGAGGTAGTTTGGATTAGTGTAGATGATGCCATAGGTTCAGACACATTATGCCAGGTAATGAGAGGATGTGTCAAAGTGGGGTCCAATTGTGATGATCGAGGCTTCCAGAGTAGAGTATCTAGACCTACAACCAGAATTTTGGGCTATACATCTAGAGGTTCCATATGTAGGGATGATAAATGAGTATGTAGCATACTTTTACACACATCCCTTTCTAAGGTTTACTAGTCTAGAGGATACTACCCCATTGATGGGAGGACCAGCAATACGGTGAGCACGATGGCAGCCAGAGGTACAGGTAGCAGCAAGGCAGCCATAAGGAGAGGCATAAGTAGGGGTATAGGATGCAGCAGCTATGGATATTGATGAGGAGGGCGATGAGGGGGATGACTCTGGTAGCCTAGATGAAAGTAGTGATGATAGTGGGGATGATGGAGGTGGTGGGGGTGGAGGATAGAGATTTTTCTTTGATGTTCCCTTCAAGACGAGGCCACAGACATCAAGAGTAGTGGACTAGCAGAGTACTTTGGCTCCATGGATCATTATCAGGGCTCCCTCACAAGGACTAATAGATGCTTTACAAGTAGATATTCAGACTCTTCGGAGTTAGTTAGCATAGGCTCAGGGGATGATTAATCAGCTATAGGCATAGGTTGCAGAGCCACCACCTCTTGACCCACAAATAGCTCAGCTTACAACAAAGCGAGACAACTTTTAGGAGAGGTGTATACAGGCTGAGGGGATAGTTGAGAGACTCCTTAAATCATTTGAAAGCACCTCCATTGGGGAGGTTGTGGCAGAGGGTTTGGAGACTAATCGAGAGGCCGAGTATTATAGGATGAGATACTTTGAGGCAGTACCACCTGAGAGGAGGATTGCCTTCACACAGTCAGGTACTCGGTCTCAGATCCATTCATGCAGCCATTCCAGGAGTGCTACCAAGAGTGTGGGTCAGTCGATCAGACAAGAGATCAAAGCCTTAGGGAGAAGAGATCCTGTGAGACCTACCACCTTAGGAGACAGTAGTAGTCATGTGCCTCGGCCAGATGCCCCTCAGTGATGAGCATCTTGACACATTTATTCTATTGTATTTGATATATTTTTGAAACATTTGATATCTTTGTACTCCTAGACATTTGTTTTGATGAGATTTATGAGATACAGTGGCGATTCGATTATGAACATGTTATGGATAATTTTATGCATTTTATTTCTATATGCTATGTTGTGTATGATGATGCAATAATGAGATGATATGAAAATGATGATGATGCAATGATGTAATGATGTAATCTAAATGATTTTCTTTCATGATGTATGTAATGAATGCAAGATGTAAGATGTAATGATTTGAATGAAATGATGTGAAAAATGATATGATAGAAAATTATGATGAAATGAGATAAATGGATAAATGATATGTTTATGAAGATGTGATATGCACATGACATGAATAATGATGTAATATGATAATAATGATAGTAATATAATAATAATAGTGATGTAATGGAAATGAACATGATAACCTAAATGATGATGAAATGAATGAAATGGATGCAACTTTATTATGAATGTGTGTGAAAAGATGTGTAATAAATGCAAATGTAAATGTTAATGTTATGATAAAATAATGAATGATGTATATGATATGTAAATGATGATGCAAGTATGCAAATGTAATGAAAAATGATAAGCTAAATGAATGATAGTGAAATGAAATATAATGAATGATAATGGAATAAGATGCCACAAATGTGCAAATTTACTGAATTGTTGTTTCATGAAGATATATGAAATTCTTACCAACCTTCAAAAATTCTACCTTATACAAACTTCAAAATGCAAACCTAAATGAATCATGCAGTCGTAGAATGTAGTAACAAATCATTCTCCTTTTTGTCATTTCATGTTGCACGTTATTTTCATCATTGAGCCTTTTGATATGTTGAAAGTTAGTAGAAGCATTTAAAGAGTATGTTAGCACCAATGATCACCTGAGTACTTCTTTCATAATGTTTGATATAGAAATTTAATACAAGCATCGAGGTATAATTAAACCAAGATGACTTGAGTATTGTTTGCATAAACAGATAAAAATTAATCATTTTCCTATCCAAATCCTTAAATGTCATCAATGATACATTGTAGAGCATGTCCCATGACCAATTTGCATAATATTAATGATTAGCTTACAAACAACAAGCAAAGAAAAATCACACTCCTTCCTTGTGATTCTAGTTTAGTACATCATTGAACCACTCCAAATATATGATGTCATCAAATGTCAAAACAACAATTGTAACTTATGTTTTTGGTGTTCCATTCATTTTATTTAGATTAAGATCATCCAATTTGTTTATGTTATCTGTCAAAATAGTCATGCAGTCTCAATTGTAACTGGACAATTTTGTTGTTTCCTGATATTCTAATTCTTGACATATGTTACCAATTTCCTACTATAGAGCTCCAAGAAGCGAATTTCCCCCTAATGACCTTGTTTCTTTGACTCCTTTTGTATACAACTACTGGTAGGGATAACCTTAATCATCAAGCCATGATGAGATTCTTGTTGTTTCAAGGAGATGTTGTGATGCATGATGCGAACGTGATGGCATGGCATGCATGTAATGCTAGTGAAAGATGGATATGAAAAATGTATCCTAATGGATGAGAGAACCAAAAAAATCACAAACAATGCCTATTTTCCAGGTTTTCATCATTTGTTTTTATTGCACTTTTTATATTGTTTTTGATATTTTCAGGCATAAAAGTTTTTCAAATGAATGTTGTTAGTTGGATCTTCAAACAAGTCCCCTTCTGATGTTGACAATTGATATGCCCCCAATCCATATGCCGCAATGAAAATGAAAGGGCCTAGCCAATTAGGTTCAAACTTTCTTTTCTTTTCCTGATCCTATTGATTACGAGGGTTTTCATTGAGAACCAAGTCACCCACTTGAAAATTTCATGGTTTGACTCTATGATTGTAGTTGTGGGACATAACCTGTTGATACCCCTTCAAATGATTAACTACAGTTTGACGTCATTCATCAAGCAGTTCCAGCTCTTGCAACCTTGATACTTTGTAGTCTTCATCATTATTTAACCCCTTGAGTGATACTCGAAGTGAAGGAATCTCAACTTCCAGTGGAAGAATAGCTTCAGCTCCATAGATCAAATCATAAGGAGTAGCACCTGTTGGTGTATGAATACTTGTTTTGTATGCCCATAATGGTAGATTCAATTGGACATGCCAATCATGACCTGCTTCATTCACTGTTTTCTTCAAAATCTTCAAATTAGTTTTGTTTGAAGCTTCAACTTGACCATTCCCTCTTGGATAGTAAGGCATAGAGAACCTGTGTTGGATGTGAAATCTTTCACATAGCTCATCAACATCCTAATTTTTAAAGGCTCTTCCATTGTTTGTGATAATGGAGTTGGGCATACCATATTGACAGATGATATAGTTCAAAATAAATGAAGAGATTTTCTTTCCAGTAACATTTGTTAGGGGAACAACTTCAATCCATTTAGTGAAATACTCAGTGGCCATAATGATGAATTTATGTCCATTTGAAGATGACGGGTGTATCTTGCCAACTAGATCTAATCCCCACTAAGCGAAAGGCCATGTTATGGTGAAGGGTTGTAATTCCTAAGCAGGAGCATGAATGAGATTCCCATGAATCCAACTTTTTGCACATTTCTTCACAAAAATGAATGATTCCTTCTCCATGGTCGGCCAATAGCAACCCAATCGAACAAGCTTCTTGGCTAAGGTTAGTCCACTTGAGTGTGTCCCACAAATTCCACCATGTACCTCTTGTAAGTCCTTTTCAGACTCATCGCGTTCGAGACATCTAAGGAGGGTACCATCCAGACCACACCAATATAAGACGTCAGTAATTAAGGTATAATGGGAGGATTGACTGATGAAATTTATTTTCTAATTCCTAGACAAGTCTAAAGGTAAAGTAGTATCCTTTAGGTAAGTGTAAATTTGGCCATACAAGGGAGAATCGAAACTGGTTAAATGAAAATGATCTAAGTTTATGGATTGTCATAGGCGGGAGAAAAAAATTATTCCACCAAGAAATTGTACCGTGTTTGATTCTTTGATAACTAAAGTAGAGAGGCTATTGTAGCCATTGCATCAAGGTGATCCCACAAAGTTGGTTTACAATTTCTAAGAGGAACTGATTTTTGCTGAAATCACATATTTTTAGAAAATATAATGAGCTAAGCCTTTAAAATTTCCATTTTAACAATTTCAATTGAAGTGGGTTTGATCAAACCACCTTAGATCAAACCCCCTTCGATAGAACCTCGCTAGTTTTAAACCATAACTATAAATGAGTCTCCTTTACACCTATCAAAATGCTGATAAAAAATCACTTTTGATTTACCTTTTGGGGGATCAAATTAATTCATTTAAAATTTATTTCAAATGATTATGGTAGTCCTCAAAATGAGCTATCCCACTAATATAATTTTAATATGTTTTGGTTTTATTATGTATGTGGTTTTTTAGTTTTATTAAACATAGGTTTTTCACCAAAAATAAAGCTCTTTGTTTTGCACATGTGGAAAAATAGAAAATTATCAAATATAAATTTTTAAAAAATATGTTTGTGCTGGGTATTGATGTCCTTGATCCATTAAAAGAAAAAAAATTGAATTTTGATACATACAGAAAAAGTTATGTTGTATACAGTCCGCCTATGTCTGAATTGCAATTGGTTTGACTTCGAAAATCTATTAAAGAAAAAATATTCAATAAAAAACTATGAGACCAAATGAAAGTGCTAGTTATTGTAGTTACAAATCTAAATTCAAAAAAACTTATGTTGTATACGATGAGCGTCACTTTTTAAAAATGTTGTTTTCTGAAAAAAAATTAGTTTTGGTGGGAGATGGAAAAAAAAGTGCAATCTTATTCCAAAAATTTTGAAAAAAAAAAAATTAGAATCTATAGACAAAATGTGATGAGACTCTAGTTTGCATCATCTTCAAATTCCTCACGGTTTAGCTGCTATAGGTGCCTGAATGTGAAGATTTAGTTAAAAATAATAATTTATGTGTCCAGTTTGGCCAAAAATTGTAAACCACTATTGTGGGATCGCCCATCGGCTTCTTTATTATCAATACGTTGAATCTGTATGAACTTGATATCAATAAATTATTTCTTGAAATCGTCCATCATTGTTTTGTAAGGTATCAACTTTTCATCCTTAGTGTGATATTCATCATTGATTTGATTTATAACAAGTTGTGAATCACCAAAAACTTGAAGTTCTATGATTTTCCAATCTACTGCAATTCTCATGCCAATTACCAATGCCTCGTACTCAGCTATGTTTTTTGTGAAAGGAAACATTATCCGATAATATTTTGGAATTTTATGTCCTTGAGGTGTAATAAAAAGAATCCCTGCTCCTGAACCATGTTGAGTGTAAGAACCATCAAAATAGAGCACCCATGACTGCTTAATAATCGTTGTGAATACATCAGCATCAGGAAAATCAATGTTTGTAGGGTGTTCTACTTGTATTGGTGTTTTTGCTAACTGATCTACAATTACCTATCCCTTTATAGCTTTTTGATCCACATAATGAATATTAAATTCGCTTAGGATCATAACCCATTTAGCCAACTTGCCAGTTAAGGTTGCCTTACTTAGAAGATATTTAAGTGGGTCGATCTTAGCCACAAGCTTTACTGTATGTGTTGGCATATAATGTCATAACTTTTGAGAAGTGAATGCCACTACTAAGCAAAAAATTTCAATGAATGTGTAATTATCTCATGACTTGTCAAAGTTTGACTGATGTAATAAATTGCTCGCTCCTTTCTTGAGTTGTCTTCCTATGCCAATAATGCTCCTAGGGACACTCCATGGCAGAAATATACAATATGAGCGATGCACCTTGTACTGGTGGAATCAATACTGGTGGATTCATGAGATACTTCTTTATTTGATCAAATTTTGCTTCACATTTTTCCTCCCATTTAAATGGAACATTCTTGTGTAAGAGATGTGTAAATGGTAAACTTGTATCTGCCAGTTGAGCAATGAATCTTTGAATGGATTGTAATCATCCCTGCAAAGAGCTTAATTGACTAATGTTCCTTGGTGGTGGCATATCAAGAGTTTCTTGCACCTTAGCTGGATCCACTTCAATTCCCTTTTTTGATACAATGTAACCTAGCAAATTTCCAGATTTCACTCCAAAAACATATTTCTTTGGATTAAGTCTTACTTTGAACTATTCCATTCTTCTAAAAAATTTAGATAAGATATCTATGTGTCCTTCCCTGGTGTTAGATTTGGAAAGGAGGTCATCAACATAATCTTCCATGAATGTATGCATCATATCATGAAAAATCGGTTTCATTGCATGTTGGTATGTAGCTCATGCATTCTTCGACCCAAAGGGCATTACATTCCAGCAATAGGTACCCCAAGGACATGTGAACATTATTTTATCTTGATCCCTCGGTGCAATATTTATCTGGTTGTATCCTAAAAATACATCCATTAATGAGTACATTGCATGTACAGCAGTCAAATCAACAATCATATCTATGTTTGACAAAGGGAAGTCATCTTTGGGACATGCTTTGTTCAAATCTCTAAAATCTGTACAAATTCTAATTCTTCCATCTGGCTTTGAAATACGTATTATATTGGAGATCCATTCTGCATAGTTGATAGACCGAATAAATCCAACATCTAAAAGCTTCTTTAATTCCTCTTTAACCAATAATGCAACATGTGGGTGCATTTTTTTGAGTTTCCATTTTACAGGTTTTTCCCCTAGCATAATAGATAGATGATCCATGATGAGATCTGGATCTAATCTAGGCATATCCGCGTAGGACCATGAAAAACTAATTTGGTTGTTCTTGAAAAATTTCGTGAATCCTGGTATTTCCTCTTTTGTTAAAGATGCAACCAACTGCAAGATCTTGGGCTTTTCTGTAGTACCTATATTGAGTGCCTCTATTGGTTTGATTAGAATAGAAGACCTTTCTTGGTAATGTTCTGGAAGAGTGTCAATTTTCCCATCCTTTGGTGCCTTTGAAAGGTTTTCACCATTGGATACACTTTTTATTTTTCTCTTTTCTTGATCTAATACTGAATTTGTTAGGTTTTCACCATTAGATCTTTCTTTTATGTTATTTATTTCATAGCTAAGAAACTTGGCACTTTCCTGTCAAAAACTCTGATCTTGTGATTCCCTAGTGGAACTTATTTCTGGTTTGGATGAACAAAGAAAATTTTTTATGGTTTCGTTATCAAGAAAATTTGGGACATCAATAGGTGTGGCTTGTTCCCAATCGATGAGTTCAGGATGAACCAAAGGAAATGGATCATTAGGATGGGTAAGTTCATTGGCCATTAGAGTCATGATACTATTGTTAACATCATTATGGGAGAGGTCTAGGATGGTATCCTCCTATGGATGATCTGTCTCACTTTGAATCGAATCGATTTCACTTGATTCATGATCTCTTTGCAGAACATAATCAAGCGGAGGCCTTGAGCTTTCCCCTTGTAAGAATGTGGGTGTGAATCTGTGTATAACATCCACCCTATTCTCTAAGATGAAAGTATCATCAAAGACGTCATCCCACTCATATTCATTGGAGTCGGTATCAGAATTATTTGCTTGAATTTTCAGGATTGTTTTAGTTAACTCCTCTTTAGACATTCTTTGTACCAATTCCTCCTTTGTATCTTCACCATATCCTAACCCAGTCTTATCCTTTAGGTGCATTGTATTCAGTTGGATAGGTTCAACGATACCCTCTTTTCTCTTACCTATAGGGCCATTTCCTTCATAACCCATTTGTTGCATGATCACATAACCTTTTCCATATTGTTTTATGGGTAACTTCATATGTTATATTGATCCTTTTTCATCTTTATAGATCCAATCAAGGATAGCCCTATCTTCCATTTCATTTTCTTTGATAAATTCCCCATTAAACTTGGTGATGGGAACTGAAGTTGAGGCTAAAACTATTGTAGCCTGTTGTATGTATGTTGACGGTTGACCATGGGATCTTGGAGATATGGGTAAAGTAGAGAGAGATAAAGAATATTCTCCCACTCCATTATCTTTCAATTTTAGCTTGGCACCAAAATTACTTATCATTTCTTGTGCTTTCTCATTGTACTTGGAGGTAGAGATGGCCAAAGCCTCTCTATTATGTGGGACTAGTGTGTCTTGAGTTGCTCTTAGATTAGAGCAAGTTTGACCGCTAATGTGATTAGCAGGTATTGTTACCTCCTGTCCATCATATAGAAACTTCAAGCATTTGTGATAAGTAGATGGAACAACTTGCATGTCATGGATCCATGGATGACTCAAAAGTATGTTATAGGTTAGATCCCGATCTAGGACCTGACAAAAGGTATTCTTCACAATAGGTCCCATTTGGATTGGTAGCATGATAAGGCCTTTGGAAGTTATTTCCTCATCATCATATGCCTTGATTGTAATCTTTCTTCGTGGATCTATAGATTCTTCTGAATATCCCAAATCTAGGACCAATTTTAAGGTACAAATGTTTAATCCGGCTCCCCCATCTATTAGGACACGTCTAATGCGATCCTTGTGAACCATGACCTCTAAGTAGAGTGATGAATTATGTGGATGGGTTATGGATGAGTCATGATTTTCAGTAAAGGATAAGCATGCGGATGAGAACAAGTGTCCCACCATGGCTTGAAATTTATTGATATCCATATCAAGGGATACAACTATATCAACAAGTGCCTTTTCCATAATGTCCTTATGTGCAGGTGACAACTTTAAGAGCTCCAAGATAGAAATTTGAGTTGAGGTTTTTCGTAGTTGATCAACCAAATTGTACTGACTTGGAAGGGGAATTTCCACTTTAGATGAGCTTCCTTTTACAATGATTTTGGCCTGTACCCTTGTTGTAGCATTGACCTCTCGATATTCTTGCTTACCTTTGATTTGGATAACATTCATTTTCTAATCATTAGTATAAATATGATTGATAATGGTGTCATGGACATAATTAAAATTCTTGCCCTTGTCACCCGAAGATTCCCCCTTTTGATAATTAGGGAGCGGATCCTTGAATGCTTGATGGTCATCATTGACATTATGTCCCTCAACCGTAATGGTGCGGTTATCAATCAGATCTTGAACAATATTCTTTAACCCTTGGCAATTATTTATCTTATGACCTTTACACCTATGATAATCACAAAAGTGCAAGTCATTCCACAATTGTGGTTTAACTCTAGGCTCATAGTCTCTTTGTGGTGGAAATTTAATAGTGTTTTGATTCAATAATTCTTTGACAATGGATTCCAAAGATTGGCCAAAGGGAGTAAAAGTCCGTCGATTCAAAAAATATGAGGATCTGGGCACATTTGAATTTTGATTATTTCCAAAATTATTTCAACGATTATTAGTCACATTCCCTTGATTGGAAACATTACCTTGGGTACTATAATTTCCAACATTATTGCTACGTTGAACACCTGACACATTAAGGATGGTAGGCTTCACATTCATGTTGTTAGCATCTACTACCCCATCATTCACAACATTTTTATTTTGAGTCCAAAATTGTGACGTATCATTGTTGTTACTATGGTTGTTGTTGTTGTATGAATTTGAACCTTCTTTATCAATTTTTAGAACTCCACGCTTGACCAAAGCACCTTCAATAGTAATTGTGTTTTCAATCAATTTTCCAAATGACTGAGGGCAGTGAAGGTTTAGTCTGTAACTCATTTCCTGATTCAGACTATCGATAAAGATCTCCATCTTTTCTATTTGAGGAACAGGTCAAGAGTATCTAGCAAACACCCTTCTCCACCTTTGCAAAAATATAGTGAAAGATTCCCCTACTTTTTGTTTTACCTTAGAAAGATCAAGCATGGTTATCTGGTGTTGGATGTTGTAGGAGTTTTGTGATATAAACTTGTTTATTAACTCCTCAAAGGTTTTCATGGGGGAGTGATCTTTGAAAGCCACTCCATGGGAACAATCACATTAATTAGGTATCTTTGTGAGCAAATTCTAAGCTCATATTTCAAAAATCCCTCACATGTTCAATGGGGTCAATTTTCCCATTGTACCTATCAAATTTAGGGATTTCGCAATGTTTTGGAAAAGGAATCATTTGAAGACTCCTATCAAATGGATAAGGACATATGTCATCCAAAACATACTTCTTTGTTGCACCCCCTTGCATTTTTTTTATTTTCCCTTGTAATTCTTTTATCTATTGAGTAAGGGCACTAAAATCATTAGGAGGAGTTTCAGGATTCTCTTTAATCCCTTTTGTATCAAAATTGGTAGGTAACTTAGCTCGTTGATTAGCTAATGAAAGGAAATTTCTTTCCTTTTTTCATTCTAAAATCCTTTCCATAAGAGTATGGAATTGGGGATCCTACTCTACTTCTTGAAGCTTTTCTTCCGTTATCTCTTCAGTATGAAAGGGATTTTCTTCCCTATCAATATTATCACCCATTTTGCTTACTGGACTCTCTTTCATCTTTTTCTATGTGCTTTTGAGATCTCATGACAATAGGCATAAGCTTTTCCCAAATTCTACTAACTTTTGATCAAAAGAATGAAATAGTGCAATTTTGATGGATATGAAAGTCAGGATAGAATGAAGATTCTATGAATTAAAAGATTTTTTATTTTTAGCTCATGATTCCTTGATTGAAAGGATGAAATTATTGTTTGTGAGAATTAAACCAAAGATCAAAAATAAAGATGATTTTGCAATTTGTGAGGTTTTGATCGTAGCTTTGTAAAAAGATGGATTGTGATAAATGCCTAATGTGCTTGAGTTCTCTATTGCAGAATTTGATTGGGATGAGTAGAGTATACAATTGTAGGTTGGGGAATATAAGAAGAACGAATACGCTGACTGTGGTTGTGCCTTTGAGAAAGGGCTCTTCTTTGAAAGAAGGCTTGTGAGTATAAAGGTTCTACAACATAATTGTGATATTGGTGAATAAAGGTCTTGTGTTCAAGCAAGACCTTTCAAATTTGATATAGAAATTTCCTCTTCTTCAATAACTTCTTATAACCGAGAGATTTCTTTGGCTTTCTAATCTTTCATTCTAGAGACTTCTTGGAAAAATTTGCAGACTTCCAAACTCTGAGCATGGAAAAGACTAGATTGAGAAGACTGATTTCTGAATGCTAGAAAAAAATATCTAGGTTCGGAAAACACATGCACCAAAATAGAGCATGAATGCACCAAAATAGACTACCTATGCACCAAAATAGAGCACAGATACGTTGGAACAGAGTAGTGATGCACCAAAACAGAGAAGCAATGCACCAAAACAGAGCAGTAATGCACTGAAATAGAGCAGCGATGCATTGAAACAAAGTAGCAATGCACTGAAATAGAGCAGCAATGCACCGAAATAGAGCAGCGATGCACTAAAATAGAGCACAGATGCACCGAAACAGAGTAGCAATGTGCTGAAATAGAGCATAGATGCATTGAAGCAGAGCACAAATGTGCCGAAACAGAGCACAGATACGCCGAAACAGAGCACAGATGCATCAAAATAGACTAGGAATGCGCTAAAATATTCATTTAAACTTTGAGACGGACATTTTTGGAGAGTTTGATATTTTTGGATGATCTTAATCTGATTTAAATGTTAAAAACACAGCATACAATAGCAGACATTTGTTTTGTTAATTCTAAAAGCTAAACAAAGAGTGTATATTCTTGAGATTTTCATGGTTATTGAACAAGATAAGCACTTCAATTAGACTCCCTCTTAGTTTTTCAAATAGGTCATCATAACATCTGTTGGGTCTCAAAAACGCTGGTTTGAATGAACCATGAGAGGTTGCCAAACTCTCACTACGTTATTGGTTAAATAACAAGGCCAAGCAGTATGGTTGAACCCTCTACTCTTAAGGCTCTTCTAGACCTAGGCGGGTGCACCTATATGAATAGCAGCTATTTTGAATTTATGTTTCCTACTTGATCTAACTATCCACAAATGGAAATTTAACAGTGGAAAGATATGATCCTAATTTGGTATGAATTGTATATGCAATATCAAGGTATGAATTAATATGTTCAACTAAGAGATGTCAAATGAGATGAATTAAACAAGTGTAATGAAAATAAGGGAGACCAATGCCTTATTTGGTAAAAAAAATTCAAATGGAAGCCTATGATGAGTGGTTTCTATCTAGCAAATTCTCTAATCGTTTGGCATACAATTATGAGTTTATAACTAGTATAAACATGCAAGGATGTAATTGATAAACCCTACTTGAGACAGAATATCAAATCTAATTATTTGATTCTTCTTATTGATCCAAATAACATTCCAAGATTATTGTAATCGATTGAAAGGAATTTAATTATTCTTCAAAGAATCCAATAAATCAAACCACACAAAAACAACAAATGTGCACTGATAAATCAAATATATACTTGATACTTCGATTTAAACAATCAAAAAACATAATATTGGAGACGATCAAACAATTGAAGGAATCCAACAAATAATTGATACCAAAATGAAGCCACTAAATCAAAATTCTTTCATTATCTCCTTCAAAATTCATACATGCAACATAGTCTCCTTGAATATCATTTTGAAAATATAGTGCCTACAACAGTCTATCCTATTCTAATTCTACTCTTTTTTTTCATACTATCCCAACAATGGATATTTATACATTTAGTTTGCAAAAGGACGTGACTTTTCGAAATGTCTTAAGCATAAAATGTTAAAAATTTTATCATTTACTAATTTTTGTTAAGCCATAAATGAACTATAGACATGTGCTTTATATAATCCTGACACTCATGTGTGTTTGCATCTCCTAACACATCATGGATTATGATATCCATCATCATCATTCATTTGTTTTTCTCACATGCTTCATCCAATGTTATGTCCTTTGCAGTGGTTTTCTTCAATATCTCTTGGAGTATCGATTCGCATTCACCTTTCCATGTAGTCGCTTCTTTCATTTTTCCTTCATCATCGCAGAACTTAGTCAATCCCTACACATCCCCTTCTAATTCCTCAAATAATTCCATGTGCTTATCCATGATATGATTGGCATTTTCAATTCTTACAGCATTAGGAGTACCCCTTTTCATTTCCTCAATTCTTTCTCGGATTCTGTCATCCATTCTTCTATGTTGTTTTATAGCATCCACGTATTGTGAATGTTTTCCCCAAAGTTTATTTAACCAAGTGTTTAAAACAACCTGGCTCTTTTTAATTATTACAGTGAGTGTGTCCACTTTTCCTTGCAAGTATGCACTTGACCCCTCCCAATGGTCCCTTTCATGTGAAACTTCACCTAGGGTGAGCATCTTTGTTGGCCTTGTTACAACACCTACCAATTCCTGTAAATGTTCATTCTCTCTCAGCATTCTCTCATTATTGATTTTATACATTTCTCTCTCTCTGAACAATGCTTGGATCTATGCTTTATTCAACTTTTTTATATTGATCCCAATGTCTACAATTGCAATAGGATTAGCCTCTCCAGCCTTCAGAGTCATGACATGTATAAATGCCTTCTCAGTATCAATAACAATTTTCTTGTGAGTAGGATACAAAGCCCAAATCATCAATATTTCATCATCATGACTATATCTTGATCTTGTATACACCTTTGTCACCTTCTCTATGCTGATCTTGTGGGTAGCATTGTTGTCTTTCAAGAAACTATTCAAAACCAATGCAAAATTGAGATCCAACCCTAGGAAAATCATAACACCTACCTTTTCTAACATCCTCATCCTTTAAGTTCTTTAACAATTGGTCCTCATTTCCTAGTGTGACATTGTCAACCAGTCCTCTTATTTCTTTTCCTTTTTATTTGTATAAAAATATTTTAAACTCTGAGGTCTTCATAAATTCATCATTTGCTATAAAAGACCTATAATCTTAATGTCTCATATCCATATCCATAGTTTCCCCAACATTTGTTTCTCTGGTAGCACAGGCATAATATTGAGTCCTTATTCTTGATACCTTCCTAGGTGAGCCTTATGGCCTGTCAGCTTCTGATATTCCTTTAATGGAGGATAACAACTTAGCATCTACCAACTCCTGATCATGCTTCTCAATCACCATTTTTGCTTCCTCTGCCTCCAAGTTTCTGATTATGTCATCAGATTGATAGGGAACATGCTGGCACCCTCCAAATTTATTCTTTGTCTGGAAGAATGGATATATCCCTCTGGATCAAAGTTCTTTCTTGATGGGTCTCTTCTCATATTGTAATGCAAAAACTTATTCAAAATCAGATTGTAGCCGTCCTTTGTCAACATAGTAAAATCACCAAAACACAGTGTACTGGGTATAAAAGCATGTTTCCCATATGAACTTAAGTTCATAACACTGGAGAAATCCATTTTCCTAACAATCTCTAAGTATGAAATTCTATCTAGGACTATTCTAGGAAAAATGAATGGTGTATCCTCAAACCCATAAACCCTAATCATAGTGGCATTTTCTAAACAATACCAATCCCCCCAGTTATGGTTGATTGGTCCATTATAATCCCTAGGCCTAAGAAACCTCTTTACTTCTTCAAATAAGGAATAATCACAAGGGTGATTAAAATATATATATAAAGGCTTCACAAAGAATTCTTCAAAATGCAAGAAATTGGGATTAGCAAACCTGTTGTCCCAAATAGTAGTCCATAACTGAACAGGCAATGGCCTATCTTCCTTATCAAATTGTGAAATCCTTAGCTCCTGGGGACACAATCCTAACTCCTATCCAAAATATAGCACCAAGTGCGTCAACAATGAATAATTCCTGAGGTGCAGGATAGAGGCACCATTCTTTATTGCTATCAACCTCGCATCCAGTTCCTTAAACACATGTGAAGCATAATCAAAAGATCTGGAGTTATGATATTGCATATCCGTAGCAATCACCATGGGCACAACTATCATATGCTCTAGGACTTCCATCCCCAATACCTGTCCCACTAAAAAATAAGTGTACTTTAGGTAGGGTTTGAAGAGATCCACATGAAATGGTGGTCCCTCACTGTCTTCCATCGGAGTAGGTTTTCCATGACACCTAATTCTGTGCAGGGGTAATCTCCAGCCCTTATAAATGGTGTCCATTCTTTTGAATTCAATATCAAGCTCCTCACTTATTATCTTCTCACTGCATATTCCTTCCAATCTAAAACCCTCAGCTATTGCATTCTCAGATATATGTATCAATGAATTCCCTGAAAAATCACATATAGCTTTATTCTTTGGGTTATAATGACCAGCTAGCAATTTTACCAGTTCGACATCAACAAAGACATTAGGGCACACCAGTTTTCCCAAATTGAAACTCCACAGATTGCATACTGGCTCGAAGTGATTTCTCCTATGGTAATGAAAATTGAACAACTCGTACCCTCTAATTGGAGTCCAAACATCCCCTATGAATTTGCATTTGTCATCCAATTCGTCGATTTCCACTTTGAGTTGTACAAAATGCCTAGCTTTAGGCCCTGAACCAAGTAACTGGTCTATGAGGTCCTGATTTAATTTCCTCTCAGTGCCCTCTGGTTGTAGTTCAGTTTTCTTCTTTTTTTCCTTTGACTGACTACCCTCCCCATGTTTTCTTCCTTTCATTTTCTCTGAACTAGTGCCTTCCATTTTTAAAATTCATGAACTTTTAGAGGATGATAAACTTACTGTATTTTTCCTATAAATCCAAGTCAGATGAATGCCATAATTGTTCTGCTGGTTCCCTTGCTCTCCTTTGCTGCCAATTCTATGAAACAATGATTTCAATTGAGCACACCCTGATATGCAAAATCTTTTATGCTTTGTGGCACCATTAATGTCTTTACTAAGACATGAATGTTGCAAGTTTTTCAAAATTCTCACTATCACATCAGGGATAATATTGACAAGAAATTTCAAATCTCTAGCCGATTCGCTTGGTCAACATTCACCCATCTGCTAAGACGTCTTATAGTTTCCCCGACATCACAAGTTTCCCCAATAGTTTCTTTTTTCTTTTGATTTTTGTATCACCATGACCTTCACCAAAGCAAACTATCACCCAAACTTAACGAATCGGGCCAACGATTCTTCACCTTATTCTGAAAGCTCTTTGTCAACTTATGTCATCGAGACCAAGTAATTGTTCTTCTGACAAAATGATACTCACTGTGATGTCTCTTAGATCTCCCCACTAAAACATATCTCACCGATACACTTTTTCTTCGGTGAGACCATGTGCATTGTCTTCTCAATAACCTTTATCTCTGCATGCTTAGTTCTGTCGGTGTAACCTGAAGGGTCAGTAAGACTCCCCGAACTCTCATGGGCATCATTTTTCTTACTGAATGAGTCTTCCCTTTGCTTTATCGCCAAGACTAGTAACGCTTCATGCAGTGCTTTGAAATCTCACTCTGATGACCATAGTCTCTTCGATAGACTTTATTTTATTCCAATCGGTAAAAGGT